>NEWO01000005.1:1337252-1359639 GCA_003013225.1 Phalaenopsis aphrodite
GATTTACAACTAACAAATATATGCCCGATCAACTAGTCTGAGTACGCGGGTATATTATAAGAGTGATATTTTGGAATACCGATCCATAAGGCCGTGCGTTCTTTTCCAACGGGGATTGATCTCAGGTCAGACGAGACTTACGATAGAGTTGTCAACCAACTTACCATTCGGGGTGCACACACACATTCTCTCTCTCTCTCTCTCTCTCTCTCTCTCTATAACATTTATTTTTATGATTAGTTTTATTCAAAAAAATATTTTGGTATGTTGAGCAAATTTAATCATAATTTTTGTAAAGCAACTAATTGGTATACTCGAATTAATATTTGAATTCATGATTGAAATAAGGGAATATAACTATAACTTAAATATTTAAGAGTACGCCATCTGTGAGAAAATATATATTTTAAAATAGTAAAATCTCCCCACTAAAATAATCAGACAGCAATAAATACTGAAGAATTGAACACAGAGTTGAGGTTAGTTCCACTTTGTTTGGAATTTGATTTTTTTTTTCTAATTGTTTTTTTGGGAACTGGATCCAGATTTCTACTGATTTGAATTTGATTATCTCTAAATTAGTTGGATATTATTCCAATAAGATCTAAGTGATTGTATGCAATGTATAGCCTAGAAGCTTCAATATTCTATCAAATTGGACCAAGGAATTTAAAATTAAATAAAAAATTAAAATATAACATTTTATGTACATAAATAGTTTTAAATTTTTAAATATTGATTAGAAGAAAAAAAAAATTAAAAAAATGTATAACTGAACTTAGTCGCTTATATGTTATATATATTTCTAAGCTAGCCATGACATCTTTAATATTAGTATATTTATCATATCCTAACTCTTGAATCATAAAAGAAGTAATATCTTCTTTGATTATTAGAAGTCTTAATTAAAATCTCGCCTTAAGGCATCCAGCTAAGAGTCTATCTTGGCCCAATCATCATAGTTATAGGATTATATTAGCTACTACCTAATCTATTTAGAGGACCTTTATCTTCTTAATTTTGTAGTCTAGCAAACTTAGAGTAAAATTTCAATCCTAGCATTACAGTGCTTGGTTTAGAGCAAGTCTAGCTCCATGCATGTTGATTTTAGGGGCAAAGATAATGCTTATTCTTTACTTAGGTGGGCATGTTCATTGTTAGGATTATTTTGAACCTAGTAGACCCCTCCATAGACTATCCAATTTTAGCATAGGTCATCTTTGAATTGATTAGTTAACAATTCATTTGTTGAATAGCTGCTCTATACATTTTTTGACTGAATCTAAGGATGATAGAGGCGCTAGTTAACAATTCATTTGTTGAACACTCGCAATATGGTCATCTCCATGCTTGGACCACATAAAGCTAAGAATGGTCACCTTTATAATGTCTCCATGAGAAGCAATGGCATGGATGAACTTGAATTTGAAACCTACATGTAGGGAGAGGTAAGCCAGAGAGAAATTTCAAGATGCCAAGACCTCATGAAAGGGATTGAGGCAAGTCACCCTTCATTTATGAGCATCATTTTCATATATCCTTTTAAGCTTCTCAATTTAAGTTATGTTAATGCTTCATCCATAAAAACTCAAGCCAACCAATATCCCTAACATTATCAACCTTACTAAGGGAATAGTTAAAGAACTATCCAAATATCATCATATATGCTTATGATCTTCAACACTCACAATAGAAAAAATAAGTTGAGAGAGAACAATGCATAAAGAGACACGTGGTGAGTTCTTACCACCAATACAATCAATTTCATTGCAACATTTTCCTAACTCATAACAATTATCTTTAACACATGACTCTGAACAAGTATCCAAAAATGTAGGATGCCTCAACCCATATTTATAAGGAAAACTAAATCTTCATTCTTTAACATGCCCCTAGCATGATTTTAATAAAAACATAATATACAATGATTTTATTGACTTATCAAAGTACCTTTTACCTCATTACATCAGACTGTATATATAGCCATAACCTCCAACATCATCATGATATATACCTACTTAATAACCATATTATGGGAAAATTGTAACAACATAGAAGTATCATGTCTAAGAAGTTTGAGTGCATCTACTCTCAAGCATACACCACGTACTCTAAACATTCTAGAAGAACCTCAACTTGTTGTATTTTTATCATCAACACTTTGTCCTTAGTTTTTTTTATCATTAAATGTTTTCTTTGAAAATGGCTCTCTACTAATATGTCTACACTTAGCATTAACCTAACACTAAAGACACATGTTGATTGATATTCCATTCCATGCATCCTAGTCTACTAAAGATTCTCACTTAAAACAATGATTAGGAACCTATAACATGATCTTCTTCTTTAGAGCCTAAACATGCTATCTACTTACCAAAAGATAAGATAAATCAATGAAATAATTTTTTTTTCTTTGCATTTTTCTTTTAAAGAACACCTCCTATTGTAGAGCTACTTGAGTAATCATCTATATGCAAAATTTGGTTGATATATTACTTGTCTGTTGTCCTTCATCTTATTGTGGCAATAAATCCCTTATTATTTATTTTCTCAAGGATGGAGCAAGCTAATATTTTATGGGCTGACATCTCTCAAATAACAAGGACTTCCCTTCATAACACTTTTTTTTAATAATGAATGCAATCAGAAGGTTATTAACTTAGATGAAAAATATTCTCCATCTTTACGTGAATTAAATGACTAGGACTTCCCAAAGCAAGCTCATGCATATAGATTCTAAGTCAATGGAGGACTTAGATGTAGATGCAATAAAATCGAGAGCTAAAACATACAAGCAAAATATTTGTGATACAATCTAAGTAATTAGATTTACTAGCACATTCATTTAGCTATTTATGAGCTATGATTAGAAAAAAGTGATTGGTTAAATACTTGATTTTTTTTTTGTTTTTGGTAAAGGATAGTTATTTACATATTTAATACCTAAACTTTCATATTTATACATTCCAAACTATATTGACAATATTTCTTTGTTATTATTAAATTAAAAAAATATAATTTTTCTTACATCTGAATTCATTATTAAAATTTATTGAATATACTTCAAAAAAGCATATAAAATATATAATTTTTTGGCTTTCTAAAAGCAAAGATTATCTATTACATAAAATCTTAACTTCTTATTCGATCATCAATGAAATTTATATTTATACTCAATTCATATTTGATTTGAAAATAAATAATTTAAACATTAAGAGGTTTTTTTTACCATTAATTGATTATATTTATATACATAAAATTAAAATTTTAATATCAAACAAAAAAATAGTATTATCACTAATTTTTAAAATTAAAAAAAATTCAGTTTTTTATGTATATGTTTAAAGAACTAAAGTGCTATATTTGTAAATATTTATATTCTGATGCTAGATATATTAATACAAGAGACTTGTGTGCTGCATATGTAAATATCCCGAAAGTTTTGAGAGAATTCAGGATTAGAAGACAAAATTCAGTTCATAACTTACGGTTGGGTCCCGCACGTACAAACGACGTGGTAGTTTGAGCTGCCTACGAGGCTTACACCTGTCCCATAATCCCGAAGCCGTTACGGGGCCCACGATCACGATATTAAATTTTTAATAAATTCAGTTAAGTTTTATATAATCTATATATTTGCATATTGAACGTTTAAATTTTACTATTTATTTATATACAAATTTAGCTTTACAATCAGATCAAAATATAAATGTCGAGAGATATAGTTTACCTCAAAAAATTAATATTAGTTTTTTCTTATACAATATTACGTGCCAGAAAATTCGTGACGATGAATTAACAATTTAATATCTCAACACAAACACATACGTACACAAAAGAAATATAATAGAAGATACCGAGATTTTTTACGTTGAAACCTAGAAAGAGAAAATTCTGTGGGGCCCGACCAAATCAAAGTAATATACTATATGATTGTAAGTACATTGATTCACTCTTCTCCTAAAACAAAAAAATATCTAGTTAAAAATGTAAAATAGTAGTCCAATTTTCAAAGTCGTGTTTGAGCTACAAAAAACTATAATTATTGACGATAATATCAATTGCGGATAGCATAGGCCTTAGTTAATTGCTACAAAGATAGTAATCTCCCACAAATGTTGTAGACGATGATTGTAACAACATCAACATGATGTAGAGATCGTAATTGAAAGATGTAGTAGTAGTTGGCCACATCGGCCGTAATTGGTTGCTGCAGGAGCGACAGTTGGTCACAAAGGTTGTAATGATAACAGTTAGCCGCAAATGCTGTAGTGAGCAGCTATAATAGTAACTGGCCACATAGGCCATAGTGGATGAATGTAAGAGCGTAATTGGCCATATGTGCCATAGTGGACAGTTATAATGACAACAGTTGGTCACGAAAGTTGTAGTCGGGAGTTGCAATAGCGTCAGCTGGCCATAAAGATAGTAGTGAATCGTACTTATGATAGCACTTGGGGGTTTCAAACTGTTTTGTCATGTATACTATTGTACCATAGAAATCACTTGTCAGTATACATCATAAGGAGGAAACTTTAGGAGTCCAGAGAAAGTTGTTGTATCATAAGTACGACTCATAAGCAATTATCATTAGGATCTTCGATACAGTCTCATTCGTTACGCCGTATTTGAGTATGTTGTTACACCATATTCAGGGTACGTTATTACACTGTATTCAAGTTTCTTCGTTGTACTATATTCAAAGTGCTTCGTTACACTGTATTCATTGTGTGTCATTACACCATATTAATGATACCCCATTACAGTGTATTTATGATATATCATTACGCTGTATTCAATATATATCATTACACCGTATTCAAGGTGCGATGTTTCACCATTTTCAAGGTTTGTTGTTGCACTGTATTCATGGTGCATTTCTACAGCATATTCATGGTACTTCATTTCACCGTATTGTGGGGATGTAGACAATATTCAGGGTGCATTGCTATACCATATCTAGGATACGTCATTACATCATTTTTTGGGTTTGTCGTTACACCAAATTTAGGGTGCGTCATTACAGCGTATTCCGATTTCGACCGACCAAAGACTGACTGGTTGACTAACTAATGGCCAACTAGCCAGAGTCTGACAGACTCGTGACCGTTCATGTATGGACTGATCGACAAGAAGATGGCTCTCCAGATATTCATCAATTGCGTATGAAGCCCATCAATTGAGGGTCGACCGATCAAAAGGGTTCAATTTATAATTGTCATTTATGAATAATCCTTGTCTCATGTAAATATAGAATCTTTTATTGTAATAAAGGTTGTTGAAACCATATATAAAAATATCTTATCTCCCTCTTTAAGTTTCTCATTTTTTCGCGTGCTTTATTCCTTGAGTGTGATTCACAGACACATTTGGGTTCAACAATGAGGTATGAAAATAGTTTTAATAGCTGAGATTAAACAATTTTAATAATGAACTAGGAACATCTAAATTCATTATAAATAGGGCTAATGAAGAAATGTAATATTCTTGAGATATTATTAAAACTATTCAACAGTAAGATGACAACAATGATTTTATTGAGATCCAACAATCTGAAAGTGAAGGATGTGATGAAGAAAGATCTCTTGCCGACTATTTGTGAAACCCAAGAACTAGACCGCCTCAAAAATGCTGGAGCGCCAGATTTGAAGAAGCCTCTTGAGGTATGTACTAGGGAGAACCCGAAAGGTGAGAAAATGGTTTATGTTTGATTCTTTTATTGTTTTCCAAAGGATTGTCACTAGAGAGCTAATCTTTATCGAGAGGAAAATTTATGTGAAGCTAACTAAAAGCCCTCGATCGGTTGCAGGTCCCTCAGGTGCATAGCACCAAAAGACTATAAAGACAACGAGTCGAGGGGAGTCGGAATGTGCAAAGGTAAGACTTCAAAAAAAAGAGAAGAAGAAGGATCTGCTACCCCTTAGTCGATCGCTCAGACGTTTATCAATTTGTCTGTAACGGATGAACCCTTCTCCAGTTGTCTTGTGTGATCTTGATTTTGAGCATGAGCCTCCCAACAGAAAGGAGTCACTTCGTAAGAGGAAGACATCTGTGACCAATCCGCGTGACTTGCTTCCGCTGCCGCCCTAGAAGAAGTGAAAGGTATCCATGCTTTGTTGGGGTTTGATGTAAGAAGAGGGAGCTAAGGTCCCAAGTAAAGTGATCGATTTGCCTTAACCTATCTGAAGGACTACTATTCTGAATCCCCCACTGAGGTTGATTTCCCTTCGACCATTGGTGACTTCATCTGGTCTCGTGCATATGAGAGGTTCCTTAAGGAACACAAATATCCCTTCTAACCTTTTGTTATGTGTTGAAACAAAAAATGTCCGGGAGTCATGCCCAAGAAATAGAGCATGTAAGATGAGCCAAATAAGAAAATGAACAGTAGAAAATATATATAGAGTTTTTCTCTATTTATAGGTATGAGAGATTCCCTATATATACAATTATTTTTATGCCCTTTTCTTATACAAAGGAACTCATGAGTATTAAAATAATTTACATGATACATTATACAAACAAACTTTTCACTAATGGGGTGACCCCTTACTTGTTCAGATTGCTCCTATTCATTTATCTCTTAGCCAAAAAACCACAGGATGATAGTATGCGATCTTTTTGCCTTGCTTCATCAGTGTTCCTATCACAGTTCTTTGGTCGTTTGTTCAGCTTTGAGGTCAGTCTGCTCGTCATATGACCAAACAACTCATTGGTTTTTTATGATGATCTTTGAGTTTGATTGTTTACCATATGAATAATCTGAAGTGCATCCCTCGATCGACTCTGAGGCATCTCTGCTATGACGTTTGTCGTGTTTCATATCCTTGCGTGGAGATTTGTGCCACCTCGATTTGGGCATACATCAAGATCAAATATTAAATGATACTAATTAGTGCTGGGATAAATGGGTTTCAAATAGAAACGCTAGCTATCCCTATATTTCTAATAAACTTTCTAATAAGTACTTAATAATCAATTAATGTTAACGATATTTTAAATTTAAGAACAATTTTTATCATAATTTTAAAATTTTCTCAAGGACTTAATATTTATTACTCCTTAATTTTTAATCTAGCCTTCATTTTACTTAAATTGTGATTTCATCACTAGCACCCAAGCAGTCTGTTTAGTAAACTTACATATTGACAAGGGGGTATTTACACACATACCACTCATTTCCTGTATATTTATATACCTAATCTTAAAAGTTTCAACTTTTATATTTGTAAAAATTGAAATATTAAGATCGGGCATGTATTAAATCTTTTAAATGTAAATTTGCATTTTGTCAAAATATAATTGAACAGGGGCCTAAACGAAAAAGAAAATAGTGAAATTTATAAATAAGATAAAGATACGAAAAGCTCTTCACTGCGTCTCCACTCTTTCTCTCCCTCGTTCTCTCTCTCTCTCTTCTTTCCCACCGGTTCCTCTTATCCGTTTCCTTTTCGTTACCACCGTTTCCTTCTCCCTTCAGAGAAAAATCTGAACGCTTCTGCAAATATTTCTTCCTTTAAACCATTTCAAGAAACCCCAAACGGCAAAACCCTAAACCTATCAACGGGCTCGCCTGGCGAGCCTCCTTTGTGGAACCTAGAACCAGAGAAATGCAATCAATGGGAGCTTCAATGAACGGCATGCCAGGATCCTCCGCGCCTTCAGCAACAGCTGCCTCAGCCTCCCATATAGCCCTCCACGAGCTCTCGAACGGTAGCTGTCAGCCCCATATCCAGAACCCTAATTTGCAAGGCTCCTCTTCCCCGTTCGACCCATCGGCAGCCAGCAACGATGATTTCTTTGACCAGATGTTCTCCACCATCCCTTCTTGGCCGGACCTTGCAAAGTCCCCATGGGATCTCACGAACCCCGCCTCCGCTGCCTCTGGATATGACGAATCTTCCCTCCTCGCTTCCCGGCTCCGGCAGTACCAGATTAGCAGCGGCGACGGTGGATCTCCGGTAGGAAAGCCGATGATGCTACCGCTCAGCGCACAGCAGCAACAGCAGTTGCTCCTCTCGGCTATCGGCGGCGGGAGGCCAAGCACCTCAGATCCCGACTCCAGTGCCCTCACTCCGTTGCCGCTCTCTCTTAGCGCCGCCAGCCACGGATCTGACTCCGATGCTTCCTTCAAATCCCCTAATTCCACTGTTCGTACTCTAATCCTCTAATTTATTACAGGTTCCTCTTTATCACATTATCGGATTAATACATGTAGTTGAATTTCGTTCGCAGGGAGCAGAGGGGCTTTACAATGGATTCGGTAGTGCGTCACTCCAACGATCGGCGAACCAGCCGCAACATTTTCACCAGGCTCAGGTTTTCTTCCAAACACAGTTGAAAACTGAATGGATTCAACTTTCTACTATTTACGGACGTTACAAATAATTTTAAACGGTTAACTGTAGGGTGCAACAATGCCTCAGCAGAGCTTTGGTGGAGTTCCACCGGCGGCGGCTTCCGCGCCTGCCGGCTCTGGGGCTCCTGCTGCTCCTCGGCAGCGAGTCCGCGCTAGACGCGGCCAGGCCACGGATCCACACAGCATCGCAGAACGAGTAAGTCCTTGTAAAATTGAGAATTAATCTCAGCCATTGCATATAGTTTGAGGTTGCAGAGATTTTAGTAGTAATTGTGGAAGGGAAGGAATAAAGCTTCACTCAAATAAAATTCTGAAAAAAATTAATAGTGGGAAAATATAATTAATCGGGAAGTTGAGAACAGAACTTTTGATTTTGTTTTTTTCTGAAAGAACTAAGATTTCGTAGTTTAGCAATTTAATTATTTAATTATTTCCTTGTTTGTTTTTGGTTTATGTATTGGCAGCTTCGCCGGGAGCGGATCGCAGAAAGGATGAAAGCTCTTCAGGAACTCGTACCCAACGCAAACAAGGTAGCGAAATATTTAAATATATTAACATTTAATATTATTCTTAAAAAATTGATTTTTTTATAAATTATTGTTTTTGATTTTTAACCGTTTTTTAACTTTTATCAGGATTATATTAAACTGTTATAAATTGACTAGAGTTATTTCTAATATGATAATTTTGCTAAATTCGGTATATTTATCTTTGAATTTCAACAGCTTTAGATAGTTTCATTAATTTTTTGTTTGCTTTACAAAATCCGAAGCAAGCTCTTAATTATAATTTTAATAGTTACATTTGTGATTAAATAATAACGTCCCTGCCGATCTCCGGCGATATCTGGCTTGGGCAATACGAGGATTACATAGCCCGACAACGCATTTCCTCAGCTCCGTGTACCGCCGGCGAACCTTAATCTTTTTTGAAACCGCCCCTAAATTTCTGGTTTTTGCACTTTAGTTTTTAAAATTATTTTGGGTCTGTAAATTGTAATTACAGACGGACAAGGCTTCCATGCTGGATGAGATCATCGACTACGTGAAATTCTTGCAGCTTCAAGTTAAGGTAACTACTCCGGCCTTTTAATCTCTCTTCTACTGAAAAATTCGATCAGTTAAAACTTGGATTAGGGATTTAATGATTGCATGTTAGCTAAGCTGGAGAGATGATTTCAGTTCTCTGCACTTCGTTGATCAGGTACTTAGCATGAGCCGCTTGGGAGGCGCCGCCGCCGTTGCTCCTCTCGTCGCCGACATTTCCTCCGAGGTGATGACTTTTTCTTCGGTTTATTTAATTATTTAGAGATATGTACTTGGAATTCCTTAAAAATTGTCGATATGAGAAACTATTCGTCATTTATAGTCTTTCTATTATGTCACGATGAACGTTTTTTAATCTCATAAGTTAATGCTTAATCAATATTTAAGCTAAACACTCCAATCTCATGATTTGTACTCCACTATTACTCATGCAGATTATCCCTAAGATTATTCAAAACTTAAGTTGATGACTACGTTTTTTTATCACTACTTCTATACATTCATTAATATTTTAGACCTTAGCCCACAAACTAAGTATTTCAACCTAAACCTCTTTAAATACTAAATACCTCGTAAATTTCGTATTTTTTTGGCAAATATATTTATTAATCTTCCTTTTGCTTCATCCTTTATCATCATTATCATCATTAGTTTTCTTTGATGTATTTCAAGGACAACTTTTGTTGATATTATTTTATTTTACCATTTGTTCTTTTTAAAATTCTCTACTGAATATATTTCTTATCATTTGCTCTTTAGATTCAAGTCACAAGCTTAATCCATTATGTCACACACACACACATATATATATATATTACCCCGACCTACTAAGCTAGTTTTATCCTTTTACCTGTGAAATGAAATGGAATAATTTTGACGTCAAAGTTGGTTGATCTATTAATTATAATGATTAATTAAATAAAATTTTATGTGGTGATTTAAAAGAAGTATCTTTTATCAGTAAATATGAAAACTTTTCGAGGGAGTACCATGCATATGGCGCCATGACACCATCACTGCACATCTAGTGATTCTCCATCTTCATCGATCGCCTAAGCTTTACTGACGTTATTTAAGGTTGGCTTAGGGAACAATGACGTTAATGAAGCGTGATGATAATTTTGATGTTTCAGAAGAAATCAATGACATGCAAATAGAAAGATTCTTATTTTAGGCTGAAAAATCGAAAATTTAATTTTAAATTTATAAATATGAGAGATTTTAATAACCTTTCGTAAATCCGGCATTTCTGATTTGGTATGCTGCCAAATTCCTTATTATTCATTTCGGAGGGGTTGGGGGGAAAATTTATAGATTATTTTAATTGTTTTTTTGGCATGCGACTGCCATTTAGTGGCCAGTGGGATGGCAGGGGCAGGCGTGCTGCCAGATAAAGTACCGAAAAACCCCTCGCTTTATGCTTTATTAACAACTACTTTTTAAATTCCCTTTTTTTATTTTGTTATTTCTAGGGTGGTGCTGCCGCAGGGAGGGGATCGCCGGCGGCCGCCGCGGCGAACGAAAGCATGTCTGCGACGGAACACCAGGTGGCTAAACTGATGGAAGAAGACATGGGTTCGGCGATGCAATACCTCCAAGGGAAGGGCCTCTGCCTGATGCCCATCTCCCTCGCCTCCGCCATCTCGACCGCCTCCTGTCGCGGCCCCAACTCCAGCCTCCTCGCCGGCTCCGGCGCCGTCAACAATCTGGCCAGTCTAATCCCAGGTATTCCGGGGGCCGGAGACGCTCCGTCGTCTCCAAGTCTATCGGTGCTCACGGTGCAGTCCGCCGTGGCCGGCGGCTGTGAAAACGACCTCTCTCGATCTTCCGGCAAGGAGGGCGCCGCCTCAGTATCCAAGCCGTAGAGCTGGCAGAGGACGAAAGCGAAGTCTGAGGCAAATAATGGCGTCTTTGGGTCAATTTCTTTTCTGGATTGACGCCCGTATTTGCTTAGTAGACTTCTGGCAGCTTGATCACACCACCACTATCTCTTCATCATCATCACTTCCTTTTTCCTCCCTTTCCCTTTCCCTTTCCTTTTCCTTTTCCATAAAACCATATAAGTATATGTATTTAAAATTTCAGTCAACTTTCTATTCTGCATCCTGTATCACTTTTTTTTTTGTTATGTTTTTTCGTGTTCTTGTTTACTTTTGGGTTTAATATTAGCACGTCGTAGAATGTCTTTTATCAACTTGCAGATGCTTTTGTTTATGTATTTATCTATTTATATAGTGTGTTTTAGCCCGCAAGAACATATTTTATAGTTTGTGATGGTAAAACGAATTAAGTTGTTGGTGCCTCTTGGAGTGCGTTGACTGTTAAAGCAGGCAAATGATGAAGATGCGATCGAGTCTTGTAATAGTATAATTAAAGTGAGATTTGGGTTGGCTTTGGTTAGATAAGTTCTGTTTAAGATTCCTTGGGATGTGATTATATTATATTAAAAATATATTATATTAAAAAGGGAATGGAGAGAGAGAGAGAGAGAGAGAGGGCATGATGGGCAGACCAGGTTTGTGTTGGCGTCTCTCCTTGATTGTCGTTATGCAGATGCGCGGGATTCGAGCGAGACACATAAGCTGTCTGTTGTTGTTTATGAGTATGTTGCTGTTAAGCTTTGTTGTCTTATATCTGTTAGAGGAATTTGCAGCTGTGATGAGCAGTGTTTTTTTTTATATGCATATTCTTTGGAGTTTATATTGATTAAGGTAAAAGTTAAGGAACGTACTTTGGTAGGGCCATTCTGGCCATCTTTATTGGTCTCTTGACCAGATTCATCTAAGGTTATGCTAGAATGAAGTCTACATCAACTAGTCTTAATGACTTCTCTAACCTACTTGCATTACTTTGTTCATAGCCTAAAGATCATTCCACTTTATTGAGCTAGATTCATTTCACCCATGCTCTATAGACGCTTTATCTCTTCGATATTACTTTGTTCAATATTCTAACATTGTGCTGCCTTCATCATCGAAGGAAGAATCATCTAGGACATCTTTAGTCGCTTCTTCAACCTTTTAACAAAATCTTATCCGTCAATCAAGAGCGAAACCAAGTTCTTTATCGAGAGGGGGTAAACTTAATATATAATAAATAAAACTAGCTAATTTTTAAATCTCATCCCCACTTTTTCTTTTTGTGTAAGACTGTCCTTATTTTTTCTCCTCATTGTGGGACTATCGACCCAAGCAACCAAAGGCAGGTCCGCCCATGCCACCAGCTTAAAATCTATTGACCCAAGTCACCCAACTTACATTAATTAAATTAGAAATTATTTCACTTTGTTTAGGCTATATTGATTGAAACTTAATACCAGAATTTAAACCTATTTGAGCTAGTATTTTTGCGCTAATTAACAATCTAGAAAGTGCTCCATAATTAGTGCACTAAACCATAGAGCTCCTATTGACTTCATATATTTGGGGGTTAACTTTATCTTATTATGGTAAGTTTTTACCTTTTTTATTATGGAATTTAATCATAGAGTGCTGATGAAGCTACTCCTTATTTAGGCCTATATCTCCATGATCACTCTCCACTTTTAAACTATCTTCTCCATATTTGGAATGCCACATGGTAACTAATTTTTGCTCTTTTATTCTCAAATTACATTTCATATTACAGAAGGAAAACCGTCGATATTAATCATGATGACCAATTTCATATTAGGCAAGGTAATTTGGCTCAACCCATTCCATTTTAGGAACGCTTCGTCAATCGTCACAAATACATAATTTATTAAATTTGAAAAAACTCCACCAATTATAGCGAAGGATTTCTAACATAGTCATGTCAAACTATTTACTATCCTAATAATCATTTTACCAAAAATGTTATTTTAGAATATTGTCAGGAGCCACTATTTGTCCAGACTTCTACCCCAATAGTCATCCCCACTCTCTTCCAATTGTCATGATGTCATAGTGCATGAAACTTGTATATATCTGTGCATGCGTGCAAGCGCGCCATGTATTCCGGTCTGTTGGTTGACATCCTTGGTGTAAGACCGTCGGGGGTTCGAATCTTCTCTGGCGACATGTGCCTTAAGGAGCTGGTACTCGAATAGTTAGACACATTAGGAGCGGCTGAAGGCTAGTATAATAGTCTTCTGCAATTTCTTTTAATATATATATATATATATATATATATATATATATATATATATATATATATATATTGAGAGTACTTACATTCTTTCTTTCTGCCCCTTCCATCCATCACTTCAAGAGTTTAGCTTATTTGTTTGATGTAAATAAATCGTTTGTCTATAATTGAAAAAACGATAGATAAATCGACGATCTTTATCTCTAAATGATTTATCGTCGATCTTCACCAGTTTTTTTATTAATTAAAAACAAATAATTTGTAAACCGTTTGTCGGCCATCCCAACTGAAGCCTCGAAAACCATCAAATCAGGATGGGTGTGATCGTTGGTAATGCGTCGTTAAATCGTCAATGAATTCATAAAATGTACCATCAGGCCAGGATGGGTGTGATTTTTGGTAATGTGTCGTTAAATTCATAAAACATCATGGGAAAGCCCTAAAAAAATGTAAAATCAGAAAAATAAATAAATATCCTTCTTCATCAAATCCAATGTGATATAACACAACATAATTTACCAATTTAAGCATTTATGAAACTAAAATAATAGTAATTAACACAAAAGTGAAACACAAAATATGCATTGAACCATCCAAAAAAGTACATGTACAGAAAAATAAGTTGTTTGCTCCAACTGTTTCAATTAGACAAATAAAAATAAAGAAAAATCTCTAATCCTCCTTAGTCCCCTCCTCATCATTCTCCTTAAAATCATCCACTATCCCTGCTTAACTCTCAGCTTTACCTGACTTTGGAACACATTTAACTTTGGTTTCATTTTCAACTCCATCTCTAACCTCATCTCCGACCTCATTTGAGCGAGTTGGGCTGCAACTCTGGTCTCAATGTGTATGGTAAATGCGAAAACATGCCTAAGCATCTTCTCGTCCTGGTGGCAAAAGTGGATGCTCTAAATGAGCTTTCGTCTTACCTCCAACAGCCTCCCTTCACAACTTGTATTTGAACAGAAAACGACCTCGGATTGTAATACTGCCGGACTGCTAGGTGCGGTTCTCCTTCAGCCTTTGGAAGGTCTTTTACATAGAATTGGTTAAGGAAAATTAGAGACTAAATAAACTACAATATTTATTTGAATTGTATGATAGTTACTCTTGTGAATTAACTCAGTCGCTTGGATTTACTGTCAATCCATGCTTGGTCTGACTGCTACTTATGGGTGCCCACGGGTAACTCAATAGTACAAGGATCTCATTCCAACTCTAGATTCTTTCAGTGTAATAAAATAGTTAGCATATATTTAATTTACAATTAAATCTAATGCATAAATTAACTCTTATCAGTCTCCTCTTATACTTTGTCTATGGGAAGTCCCCACCAGTATGCTTGGAGGCCCTCATGTCTTCATAGTCAAAGCGTCAGTTTTATTTGGCTTGCTTGCTCTTCCTCCAACAATCTAGAGGATCGCAGGCCCTGAATAGTGAGTCAAACACATTCTCGCCAAGCAACAAAAGCGCCAACAAGGAAAGGAAAATTAATTAGTGCACATAATTTCAAACAAAAGTATGATAATTATATTATGTACAATCTACAAAGTACTTAAACTGAAAACACCAAATTATGTGGTAAACTGAGAGGGAAACTTTTGTCAGTCCCATAGGCTCAAGCTGATAAGTATTGCTGTCACTGCGTGATGCTTCTCGATCCACAACAACAATAAGATTCGTCACCAAACTAGATGGAGCTATTTAGGAGCGCGATACAAACATTTTGTGATTCAACTAAGCATTTCAAATTTCAATTAATAAATTGGCAAAGAGTTTAATGTTGGTGCATAATCCTAAAAAAAGATGTCGAGCTCGTTGAATACACGTTATTAACTTCTAGAAATTTCTAGAAAAATAAAGAGCATGAAAACTCTAAAACAGAATATCAAGGTTCTCTCATTTCACCATCTTCATCAAAATCCTCTACCGAGCCATCTTAAATTGGCGATCATATATAACAATCTTTTTCTCTCATTTACACAAATGACATTCTAATTTTTGATATCACAACGAGAATGATACTATTATCATTTTTTAGCAATAAAGTACACCTTGTCATGCATAGGTTTAAAGCAATAGTGTAAATTTTCGTAAATATAAAATTTTACATGTGAGATATGTAAATACATAAGAATTGTGCACAACATATGTAAATTTTTCTTAAATCTAGGAGAAGACATCAGAGTGAAGCCCTAAGCAAGTAGCAATCAAAGAAACAATGAAAGTCATACAAAACCTCTAAAGAAAATAAAAAATATAATAATAAAAAAATCTCAAAAACATGTAATAAGCAAATGCAAAAAAATAAAATAAAAATAAAAATAAACGTACACTTCAAATTAGATAAAAACTTATAGGAAGGATTGGATCGAGATTAATTTCGATTTGATTGTAATCAATTTAGAAATGATGCAGTGTATAGAAAATGAGATCAGAGGGGGCAAACATGTGTTCCAGAGCTTGAGTGTGTGCGGGAAATAGAAATGAGAAATTTTGTCATCAGTCGTTGTATTAAGCTGTTCCGACGGCTTGCCAATGACATTAAGCACATTCGTTATTAATGACTTAATAACCGACGGTTAATATCAAATAGTTATGGGTTTGCAACTTGGAAGAACCGACGTGCTGAATTTTCGACAAACTTAGTCTATCAAATTATAATTCGATGTGAAGCAGCACTTTGGACTGTCGGTTTAGCCTTAATTACCCTCATACATGATTTTCACTAGGAAGCTATGGCCTATTTTGTAGGAAAGTCATCAGAAGAGAAAATATCAATGTAACGTCGCTAAACCGTTAGAAATAAATTCAAAAATTCAGACACATTATAGGCAGTCGCTTTTACCGTCACTTTTAGCTGTTTTTCCTATACTATTCACCATCTATTGGTGAGAAATGTGTAATTAGAATGTTCCAAAATAGCATGTCCTCGTACATGGTAAACAAAGTTATAAAAGCAATTTGATAGTTTTAAAATCATGATTTCTAACACTAAAATGGCCATATAAAGTAGATAAAGCAAGCATAAAATTAATCTTTTTTTGTTCTTTAGCAATCAACCCTATAAGAGTGACAATAGGAGTCCCTTGTGAATGTTAAAGAGGAGAGGATAGAAGGAACATAACTTCTAATGTAAAACTCTCAACACGAGTGAAATCATAAGAAACATAAGAAAATTATGCATCACGAGTTTTCAAAAGAATGAAAGAATCCATTGCTATAGATTGTTACAGAGTTCCAACCAATGATTTAGGTTCAATTGTCCCATTGACCTAAAAGTTTAAGAGGATATACTTGTTGAGGTTTATTAATAAGGTAATTTAGTTGCTAAACATAGAAAATAAGCTCTTCATTCTATGACTTGCAGAAGAACTAACTATCAATACAAATAATATGGGTCTCAATGTAGAATTGAACCTTGAGATTGACATTAACCTCAAGTGACTTGGAATCAATGATAACCATATCATTTGAAGTTGAATATTACATCTTTATTCGGAATATTTCAACAAACTAAACCATCCTGCTCATTCAAGTGACAATACAAGCAAGAAGTCAAGTTTGATTTCCTCTCAAAAATAACTTTGTACCAAAATTTTTTATCTTGAGAGCCAATCCAAATGCCCTTAAAACACTTTGGAGTGATTTCAATTTCCACTAGACCTCCACAAGCTAAAAGTATCTCTTGCTTGCCATGTCTTAATTCCTTTTTTTTATCTTGCTTTATTTCACTTATTTTAATTTAAAAAAATGAGTAGTTAGACTCAAATCAGCAATCCAACTCAAAATTACTTGTTGAAATAAAGCCCTTTGATAAGTCAATGAGCTAGCTGCATTTACTCCATAGCACCTCACTAAAATCTAAACGAAAAGACCCAAAGTTTGTTCACCTATAGAGACGATAAATCCAAACTATACATGTTCCTTAAAGTATACGGCTAAAATAGCTTTAGCAGCCTCTATACTTTTAAAGGTTTGCTTTTTCTATTTAGGCCACATTTGATGGTGACCACTTTCTGAGCATGGATCAATATTAACAAACACGCAATCAATTTATTGTTAGGAGAAGATAAGTAAAACAAACAACACATCTATTATTTGACTAAAGCCAATATCATACTCCAATCATGATCAAGTAAGTCAAAAACATGATTTAAATGCAAGACATTAAGTATCAATCATGATGTCATGCCAATATGCCATCTTAACTAACATTAGAGTAATTAAGACGTAATACAATGGCCAAAGTCGTTAAATTTTTGCGGCATTTACGTACTTATTACCCAATTCTTATGTATTTACATATCTCACGTAAAAAAATATCACTATTTTAACTTTTGAAAGTGAACTTGATATTTCCAAGCATAGGTAGGTATGTATGCCAAAGCTAAGTATCACTATTTTAGGGTCTGTTTGGGGCAGCTAATAAGTGCGGGCGTCATTTTGAAAACACCGCCGTATCATTTGGTTTGCGCGTTTCACCAGCTTATCCAAAACTACGTTTTGAGTTTTTATTCTAAACTCAGGCCACGGGTCGACCCCTGCGGCCAGCCCGCGGGTAGCGTTTCAGGATAAACAACTTATCCTGAAACGTACAAGCTGCTCTAAATGGACCCTTATTTTTTTGTTTAACTAATGTGCTACGAGTTATTAAGCATGGTGCATTTATTCTTTGTTTTCCAACTGTTGCATCATAATAAATATATAAATTTATTGAAATAGTCTCTAGAATTTAACATCATCGCTGTATCATTATGACATGTAATAAAACATTATGTTAATAAATTTATTTAATAATTATGTGTAAAACAAAAGCTTTTATTTCTTTAAATTTAAAATAATATTTTTGCCCCTTCTTCTTTATAAAATACTGCTTCAGCAGTAATTGCATGCATGTTCTCACCCATCAAAATTAAGTTAAGGGAAATTATATATAGCTTGAAATATAATGCTCGGTAAATTTTTTTTAAAATTTTTGGGGATAATTACATAAACATCATCTGAAACTTTGATATTTATAAATTAACCGTTTAGACGACTTTGTTGAACTACAGAACCGATGTATTTTCGCGTGTTGTGATCAAACTATTGAGAATATGATAAAAACAAAAAAATATGAATTGGGGTTTTATCGTGAATTTTGATATTTGAGTGAGAATTTCAGAAAAGGAAGAAAGGGGGTGGCTGATTTGTAAATAGCAAGTTTCAAGTGGGCTGTATGTAATTGCCCCTATTTTTTTTGGTCTTAGAATCAAGCCATGTTGTTCAGGCTTATATTCTTCAGAACTGAACAATACATAAAAAATATTAGCTTTTTGATAGTTTGATTAACCATGCAGCATTTGTAAAATGAAACTGGCCAGGAGCTCCTATCCAACATGTTATTATAGAAGTTATATATTTGTATCCACACAACCTGATCTGATTGATAATGTTCATGGATGAATCTAAATTGAGTTCTACGATTTGATAACTATGAGCTGATACAACCCAACTAATTGCCTTATTCTCTATAAACCGACTCAAGTCGCCACGATTGATAAGTTCAATCGAATCATTTTACGGACATATTGAAATCAATTAAGGGACCCAAAAATTTCAGTTATTAGTTTGAAGAACTCGCCTGACTGTTACAAATATTGTCAAGAGACAATTGCAACAAGGCAATTTACATACTTTTCATATTATTTATGGTTGAATTTATCTCACTGCTATTAAGAGGGGATTATTGTTCGTGCGCAGGAGGACATTTACATATTTATGACATTGGTGAGATCGTTCTGTGTAACTTGACTGAAATCTTAGTAAGATAATGATGAAACTCTATCAATAACATATTCATAATCTATCTTCTTCATATTAAAAGAGAGCAGACTTCCACTTACATATGATGGACCACAATAATTACAAAAATAATAAAAAATAATAAAAAATTATATCGATATTTATGTAATTCGACTCAAGTAAATCTCAATCAATGACCGTACACAAATTAAACAATCCACTAAACTACAAAAACGAAGCATAAATAATTATACTTCATATCAATTAGAGATATAGACTATAATTAATACTACTTCATTTAGTTGGGAGAAAATACAATCATTTTGAAAACGAGGCTATTTGTCTAAAATGAAATGCTATTATTGCAAAAGTTAATGACTCTTCTTCTCTATAACATACGAGTCCAAATAAAAATTTCTCCTCGCAATTATTAAAATGAAAAATAACAACACTTCTTTCACTTTAAGAAACTTTCTTTCTTTGTTCTTGAAGTGCATATCTTTTCTCTTTTTCCCTTCGTCTCTTTTATTTTTTTGGTAGCCTTTTGTTAAGTGATACTTAAACACAATTCAAATGTTTATTTATATAATTCATAAACATTAAAAAGATCAAATTTGAGTTTGAAGTTATCATCTACGAAATTCAAGTGCGACTAAACTAATCTTAAATCACCTTAGCCATCATCTTGAAAATTTAAATCATAATTAAATAATGTAGCCATCAATTTTAATCACATGTAAATAAATTTTAATTATGTAACCATCAATCTTAAGAACTCAATATCAAAGTTTATCCAATACAGTCAATTAATTTAGACTCCACACTCATTAATATCATGTAGTCATCCATCTTCCTTCTTATCACATATTTTCATTGTATATCCCTTATATTTGATTAGTCTTGCATTTATGCGCTCAATAAATCATATTTTTTAAAAAACAAGTACTTAATGAACTATTTATGAACTAGAGACAAGTAAGTGAATGCCGTTTATGAACCGCTCATGATAAAAAAATTCTGTTTTTCTCCTGAGTAATTGATCTGAATCACATCGCCGGCCATGGCCGGCAGCCATTAATTTTGTTGCTCGGAAAATAGGGGGCATAATGTTGTGAGCCGCTATTGTTTTCTGTGTGTTGGTGATGAAATGTATGGGGACGTGGGAACTGGATTTCTCATCATTCCGGCATGAGTAATACCTTCATTTAAACGCAGTCATAGTGTCTGCTGAAATGTCTAAGTGATAAGGCCACATATGCATTAAAAACCTGATTTTTCGCGGGTTATTTAATGCATGATTTTGACGTTGTAATGAAGAGGAGTCTGAAGAAGCTTTGGCTTTTCTTCTGTGAGTATATATATATAAATGTACATGTATTTCTTTAAGTATTGGTGTTTGTTATGGCATCATTATCTCATTAATTAGTTGACTAATCTACTTATCCAAAGGTGTTAATGTGACTCAATATTTTATGAGGGATTCTTTACATTATTTATATTAGATAAGATGGAGATTGGAAAACCAGATTGCATCATATATATTAATCTCAACTTCATGAATTTTTAAGATATGTGTAATGATAAAAAAAATTGAGTGTTTTGTGCATAGAATGTATGTTTTGTGTAACAAAAAATTAAGAGTGAGGAAATACAAAAAATTAGAGGTGATGAGTATAATAGTTAAAAAAAAATTGTCTCATTAAATATTATAAAACTATTATAAATATAATTATTAAATTAAAAGTATAATAAATACTATATTATTCAAAAGTAGCCAATTTCAAGAGTTCACTAATACTTAAGGGTGGCGAATGCTTCTCCTTACAACACTATTTTTTCAGCAGTATATGATCATAATCGTCTTATTTTTTTTCTTATAACTCTTCTCTAGATGCATGCTTGTATCCTTTTCAGTTTTGTTTGGCGTGTGCACGAGAAGTTCAATAAGAGGACACTTCTTTAAGATTTTCCTTTTTATGCTTGGAGGCTTCCACAACATACCCTTTCAACTTAGGGTTTCATGTAGATTGATTAAGCAAAAATATAGCCTTATGAGTGAGGTTTCATGGAGTAAAATTTTTAGTTTTGATTTTTTTATGAAGATGAAAGCTGCAGGGTTACATTAACAAGCGAAAAGGAGGGGAGCTTTGTTCAGCTTTAATTATCTTAGTGAGAGATAATGATCATGAATGACAAATTATTTAGGATTCTTCTTTTTTTTATTTAATGGCATAATTGGATCTTGTTATGGTATGACTCATATACCATATAGGGACAGACACTAGATCGAAGCGGAGCAGAATAATCTGTCAAAAATGGAAAGTTACGTGGGTTGGGGTGCGGGGGCAAAACCCCGCGGCATGGTACAGGGATAATGTTGTAATTACATATTGTGCCTAGGATTTACTCCTGGGGTAAAAAAAAGCACGTTAAGAAACCCAGGAGGTATCCCTGATTTCTGTAAACCTCTTTTCTGAATATTGAAAGGAAACTCGCTGCTCTGCTCCCGAGGACGTAGACATCTTTGTCGAACCTCGTTAAATCTATGTGTTCTTTTGGATTTGTGTCGTTACTGTTTTTCTTCACCCTAAATTTCTCAACAAGTGGTATTGGAGCCAAGTTTGAGGGGAAGAAAATTTTTCGGCGGCAGGAACGATAAAAGTTCTGCGAGAGCTTCATCTGCGAACGACGAACTTAAAGCGGCAGATCTTGCACGAAGCAGGCAGAGGTTTTCACACGAAGTGGTTCTGGATTGACGCTCTTTCACGACGTAGGAGGAAGGGAGTTCCAGGCAGGCAAACCAGAAGCTTGCGACAGGCAGAAGCAGCGAAAGCGGAGGCTTCTACGACAGGCTGAAGGATCGCGAAGGAGGCTTTGCGATAGGAAGAGGAGCTCTCAGTGAAAAGGGAAGGAGCAGAGAGTTTGGAGTCCGGGCAGGTGAAAAGATCGTTCTTCTGCAACAGGCTGAAGGAAAGGCTGTGGCCGCGGTGAAACAGGACGAAGGAAAGGCGGTGACCGCGGTGAAAAGATCGCTCTTCTGCGACAGGCCGACACTAATCATGAGTTCGGTTGAAAAGGGAAGGAG
>NEWO01000005.1:1362164-1374980 GCA_003013225.1 Phalaenopsis aphrodite
TCACAGCCACCCCAAAATTTCAGAAGCCTAAATAGTTTAGTCTTGGAAAGGTTCAATCAAACAAAAAATTCCAATTTACCATAATATTGATTGCAAAGAAAAATAATTAATTATGGCTTAACATTTTTCAAGATATTCATATTCATTTGATGAAGGCCAAACATACCAAATCAACTAATGTTTACTTCAATTCATATTAGCTTTTAGGCGCATCTATTCTAAGATTTTTTAAACATGTTCGAAAGTTCTTAGAAGAAAAAAATCATGCAGCTAATGGGTTTTTGAAGTATAAATTTTTTAACAACTCTTTTTACTTGAAATTGAAACAATTTTAAAATTACAATATTGGGGACACATAACAATTTTCGACTGTATGGCTCTTGTCGATGTTCTCTTGGAGTTCAGTATCCAAGTCATAAGTAATCATCGTGCATATTCTTTTTTATTCTACTTATATGTGTACTTGTAATTTAAGACCAATTTTGAGTACTTCATTATTAAATCCTTATAAATTAAATCATCCTTCATCCATCATGGACATAAATATACTTGGTTATGGAGTATCATATAAGCGTTTTGTCTTTTGGCACCCGCATTATGACATTAAGATTAAATTGAATTGAAAATTGAAATAAATATCGTTTTATTGCATACACAAGAGTAAGATAATTCACAATTAAATCAAAAGTAGTCCAACAGTGTATTAGAATTTGCAAATAAACCAACAAACTTGACTCAAATTGCATGAATCACAAGCCACAATAACCTGAAAATTTTCATTTTATATGGAAAAGAGATAAGAGAATAACTTTATGAGGGGATTTAAATTGAATCAGCAGTCCCTTGATCGTTAGGTCTCAACAAAATTATATACATTATATTCAAAAGATACACCTTTTGCTGCACAACTTAAGCAAAGCCACATATTAATTTGGCTGTTGGATAAACAATGGAGGGAATATTCTTTTTGTCAAAGAAGAGAATTTTTGTTGTATTATTTACTATTTTATTTGAACAAAGTGATAACTTTTTTGTTGGGTGAGGACAGATGTTGACAAAGCTATAATCAGCTTTATCAAAAGCTGTTCTACCCCTCAAATTATGTAATTATCTACACTTCTCTTTTTTATCAGTCATATCTCACCCTTCTTTTTCTAACTGGGGACCCATAACCCAGCCTAGCTCTTTATTATTTTTTTTGGGCATTTACATATATACCACACATATCTATGTATTTAAGTATCTAACACCTAAACCTTTTTCTTTTTTTTTTACATTTATACCACCAATGCTTTTATATGACATCACAAGTACAACTACTTGAAGAAAAGTGAAATAAGGCATGTCATGGATAGGTAGATTGGCATATAAGTAAAAATTGAAGTTTGGGTGTTAGATATGTAGATACATAAGAGTTGACTGGTATGTATGTAAATCTCCCTTTTTTTTAAAGCACAATTAGCTTTTTCTATGGTAGATTTGCTGTCTTGAGATTTGAAATGCTTTCTTTTTTTCTTTTTTTTTTTTCCACTGAGATAAGCTGGATTCTTCAATGGCTTGATAGAAAAGCAACAATTATATATAAGATTCTTCAAAATATGGAAATAATCTGATTGGTAGGAGAAGATAGTGATGATTTAAACACATAAGATGTTAACTTTTTGTCTAATAAGTGCTAAATGAATCTTATTAAGGTTGTCAACTTCTGAGTTGTATTGCTGTATCTGCTTTCTCTCTCTCTCTCTCTCTCTCTCTCTCTCTCTCTCTTCTTTTTTTTCATTTTTTTTTAGTGAGAGATTAGTAGGGAAGTAGATGAGCCAAGCCGGCCGGGGAGCAAATCCAAACTTAAGAGCTGGTTCACGAGCCTATTGTTATTGCAGCGAGCCAAGCTTGAATTTGCTTTTAAGCTTGTTTCAAGCTCGAGCTCAAAGTTTGGCATGACCCAAGCTAGACTGAACTTGTTTTCACCTCTAGTGATTCATGATTGGATAGAAACAATGAAGTTGATTTTTTTTATTTTAGAATTAGACTCTATCAAATGCATCATTTTGAACAATTTTGTTTATTTGTGACACAAAGTTACTTTTTTCATTATTTTAGACATTGTTTATTAGAACACATGTTTGTATTTTTTTCGTTTGATTATTTAGCTTTTCCTAAGCATCCCATAAGATAAATTGGCACAAAGGATCTCTTTGGGGTAGTTTCAACTATTTGAAGAATCAGCTGTAAAGTTGCAATAGGAGAAACTGATGTTCAAATATTGTAGTGACTATTACGAACTTATTTTATTTTCAAAATGCCAAAACACAACCTTTTAATAGCACACTTAGCCAGATCATATAGCAAAACATAGCTTCTCACCATAACTTTTTTGAAAAAACAGACAAAACACGGCTTTGTCAAATGCTTGAAGATTTGGTGTTGCGCCACATTGTCACCGCACAACTGCCCCAAACACAGTTAAAGTGTTCACACGTGTAGGGCAACCAACTTGAACGAAACACGTCTTAAAAAAGTTCCAATATGCAGTATGTTTTTCTTCCTAAGCTAAAAATTGAATTTCGTAAATATGACTTTACATTATGACAAAAATTAGATATAACGAAGTGCTGGATTTAGCATCTATCTTTTTTGTATGTTTGGTTGGATTTACAATAAATTTAACGTAAATCTTATTAAAAATATGTAATCAAACACCCCCTTATTAATAATTAAAAAATCACTATTTTAATTTTCATGTATAGGTAAGGTGGCATATACATAAAAATTGAAGTTTTGGTGTTTGCTCTGTAAATACATAATAATTGAGTGGTACGTATTTAAATGTTCCAAATTTACATTAATTCAATTTGTAAATTTCCAAACCACCAAAATAATTTTTTTCCATCTTATCCTCATTAAATAACATATTTACAGTACTCAACATAATTATTTCTCCATCTATTCCTCTCAGTCTCATTACGTATCGATCTATCATCTAATCTCTGAAAAACATAATTTGATATTTATTTACTTCATCCTTGTCCAATACATGTAATAGAAATCACAACCGGTTTAATGCAAAATCTCGTCATATTCAGCTTAAAATCCTCCTGATATTACTAATATGGGCCGATGCTTTAGCAGACTGCCAACCCTCAACTTCATCTTCTTGCACATGGGCCAGTGATTTGAAGTCTAAGAAGCCCAAGTTTCCTACACTATACAGTCAGTTTGTGTGCAAGTTTATGACAGGTAAAGTCATTCCCACTAAACCGCAAAGTTAGTCTGTTGGTCAAGTTGGATCAGATTCAAGTTGATGATAGCTCAACATGCACGACCAAAATCACCTGACAAGTAACCCAAAGACATGACTAAAAGCTCGTCCAACAACCAGTTCAGGCCCAACCCACAACTAATTCGGCTTCAATAAGTTTGACAGCCTATTTGAGAAATCCATTCAAATATAAGTAGGGGTCATATATACAAATGTGATTACCGTGAGATATCAATCCAAGAGGCAATAAAGTAATAATGAGAGTGAGAGTAATAATCCAATTAGAAGCAGTTGTAAAACATAACAATCAGTCTTGCAATGTTGAAGAACATAACAATTTTCAGTGATTGTATGACTGAGCTTATCTGCCGAGCAAAATTTCATGGTCGTGTTTGTTTTGAAGGAATTGAACGTAGATGAAAATGGAAATTGAAAAGGAATTGAAATGAATTTCACTTTCACCCACTTTTTTGATTAAGAAGAAAATGAGTGCAAAAATATTTCTGATTTTTTTTTTCTTTGTTCATGGCAATTTCAGGTTTTTGTTTCTTGTGAGGAGGAAGCAATGAGCTTTTCTTCCATTTTTTCACTAGGATTAGATGGTACATGTAAACGAAAAAATATATTTATTCACATATCTTGGAGCAGTCAATTACCTATTGATTACACTGAAACCAAATATAAAATATGAAAATTTCAAGTAAAATACATTTATATTCAGAACAATCAATCCAAAGAGAGCCAATATGTCAAAATAATAATAATATTAATAATAATACATGCAGAAGAACATACTGCATATAATTTGTCAATGGAGACCCAAGAAGAGGTAGAGCAGTATTTCAATTTGTTTTTTTTAAAAGAATAGAGGAAAGAGGTAGATTGGTAGTTAATAAGCAAAACAATATCTCTAAAGCAAGAATCTGAACCACCGTGCAGCTCTTCAATGTCACAAAGAAAGCTCCGAAACTCAAAAACACTGCCATTCAATTCTGTTTAGCTTTACCTCCATGCTTTCTTACCATTATATAAAAAAAAAAAACCTCTAAAAATCAACCGTCAAATAAAAATTCCAGTGATCAACAAGTGAGGCCATATGCATCAATGGTTAAACACATTTATAATAAAAAGTATGAAACACAACTATTTGATGTGGGATCAAAGCTAAAGCCCCACATGCCTAAACAAAGAGCTCTCCACATCTCTTATCAAACACCCTTGAACAAAAACATCTCCAAATATTTTGCACCAATGTTTGATTTTATCTATTTGTTGTATGAGGCACACAATCTTGAGCTTTGCTAGTGAAAAAGCCGAGTTGAATGAGAACAACAAATTGCATGAATCGCTTGATTTGGACAAAACCATTAGCTCTATTATCACTTGTTAGAGGATGGCCGGAAAGGTGACCAAATTTGAGCCAAATGGACCATGGCCAAAAATTTTTTTAACTCAAAAGCAACCTATAAATTAGAACCATCCACTATATATTTTTATTCCAATATATTTTCCAACATTTTAATGTGAAACTAAACTTAAAGCCTCACATGTCTAAACAGAGACTTCCAACTTAGTTGAGGTAAGGTCAATTAATTTGACAGAATAAGCAAAAGTCTCTATAAGCTCAACAAGAAGCCAAATTTTTCCGACAAGCTGAATTAATTAATAACTTTGTTTAGTGTGAAGGAGTAATCTATAAATAGAAGAGTGAACACAATATTAGTGTTGTTCATAGTTACATTTTACTTCAAATTTTGTTAATTTTAATCATAGAATCATAAAAAAATTGTATTTATGTTCTATTTTTGTTTATTAACTTAATTTCATATCAATTACGCCCAAAGACGCAGTAAACATGCACCCATGTGGTAAGCAAAATTACAGTTTCGTTTTGTTGCACCAAAACTCATAACTCCCGAGTGTTATAAGATCTTACTTTGTTCTTCTCACCCAATGTACTTCATCAACATTATGTAAATTCTGATACAAAAAATTTCAACTAAGCATTAAAAAATTAATTACATTTCACACAAAAAGCTAAGAAACTAATCATAAAATGTCCAATAAATAATAAGTTTTATCTTTAAAACGTTTTGAGACTGATTGACCAGCTAATCATCAAGGATATGGTGTTGAAAGAAAGTATTAAGAAAATTTCTTCTAATTCTTTAGTTCTAAAGTTAAAATTATTGAGTCTATGAGGCAATTAACAATTTGTGAAGATAGCATAAGTAAGAGATTAATTATTTTGAAAAAACTCCTCTATTCATGAAAGACTTGGGCTTATATGGAGCCTTACAACTTTCTTTACAAAAAATAACATTCACTTCTTCTATATTTCCTATTAACACATAGGACCCTAAAATATATACAATTCTCAACACTACTCCTCAACATGGGCAAACAAATACTCACAAACCCCATCTTATCACAGAATTTAGATAGATCTACTGAGCAAAGTTCCTTGGTGAGGCAGTCAGCTACTTGCTCTCTAGTAGCTACATGGCTTATCTCCAGTAGCCCACTATTCAACTTCTCCTTGATGAAGAAATTATTAATCTCCACATGCTTGTTTCTATCATGTTAAGGTCTTATGTTTATAGGAGGTGAAAGTAGGGAGATATATCATTACAATTTTGCCCTCGATTTTTGGAGGACAGTACTTGGCATTTTTGTCTTTCGTCGTCTGATCATATTACCTGAGACCTTGTCGACTATCTTATTAGGTCTTTGGTCGGTGAAATGAGACCAGTTGGATAGACGAGTAGGCAGAGGATGTCAGCTGAAGTGGTGGCTGACCATGGGTGGCGGGCTGGAGCATCTGGAGTGGTGGTGAGCCGAAGAGAGTCGGCTTGAATGGCGACCTGCTGTGGTAGGCTTAGGGTGGCCATGAGGGCCGGCAGAAACGTTGATCGTCCAATAAAGGCTGTTGGAGCGTTGGTCGGCCGATGAAATAAGTCAAGGGGCAAATTAGAACTTGGAACCTCAGAATATAGAGATCATAGGGGCAAATTATTAAAGCTATTGCAATGTTCTTCAGTTTAATATTATGAAAAGAGAATTGAACAATTTTGAAATTTAATTCCTAATGTTGATAGAGCTTTTTTGCAATCTTATTTTCATTCAAGTCTTAAGCCAAATATGCCAAAAGAGGTCCAACTCCATTGGTCTTCTTTGCTATCCAAAGCATTGGAATTGGCCAAAATCATCCAGAAGATAGTTCATTATAACACTTACTCTTTACAACTTATCTTTCCTCCACCAAATCATCGAGAAGATAGTTCATTATAGCATCCTTCAGGGACCTTATGTTAATCTCCAACCTCTCAGCAAATCTTCCACACCAATAGAATGCTAGTTTTGTAAATAACAATGGACGAAAAAATGCAATGACTTAACATTAACTCTGTGTGAATATGATTTTATTCCATTTTGGCACAAGAGTTATTAGATTCCTTAAATTATCCCTTTCAACCTCTTAAAAACGACCTCCCGATGGTCAATGAAAATCAAATACCCATCATCCCCAATGCAAAACCAGTGAACATCAAACCGTATCACTACAAGAGTGATATCACTGAATTTGAAAGGTTACGATTAATTGTTATAAGACACTATTCATACTCATGGGGTTGTTATGAATGTTTTGATCTCATATTATTCAAAACACCAGATTCCTTTTTTAATATTATTAACACAATATTTTTTAACGATGGTTTTTTATACAACAAAACATATGATAACCACCTTCGCCATCTACTAAAATTCTTAAGCTTATCAAAGATAATACATTCCTTTTAAGAAAACAAAATAAACTTTTGGCATCATTCTATCAATTATCAGCAATNTTTAGTTCTAAAGTTAAAATTATTGAGTCTATGAGGCAATTAACAATTTGTGAAGATAGCATAAGTAAGAGATTAATTATTTTGAAAAATCTCCTCTATTCATGAAAGACCTGGGTTCATATGGAGCCTTACAACTTTCTTCACAAATAATAACATTCACTTCTTTTATATTTCCTATTAACACATAGGACCCTAAAATATATACAATTCTCAACACCACCCCTCAAGATGGGCAAAAAAATATTCACAAACCCCATCTTATCACAGAATTTAGATAGATCTACTACTAAGCAAAGTTCCTTAGTGAGACAGTTAGCTACTTGCTCTCGAGTAGCTACATGGCTTATCTCCAGTAGTCTACTATTCAACTTCTCCTTGATGAAGAAATTATTAATCTCCACATGCTTGTTTCTATCATGTTGCACCGAGTTGTTCGCAATGATGATTGTTGACTTTTTGCACCACAACTTCATTTGAGTTCCTTGGTCTACTTTGAGCTCTATCAATAGAGCTCTCAGCCATAACATAACCCCAAGATCATGGCCATGTACTTTGCCTCTGTCGTCGACCTCGCAACTACTGACTGCTTCTTCCTCTTCCAAGAGACCAAATTGCCCCCTACGAACATAAAATGTCCTGATGTAGACCTCATTTTATCAAAGCAATTAGCCTAACTATAGTCACAGTAACTCTTAATACCTAAATACCCATTTTTTTTAGGATCGACCACATCCCTGGTGCACTCTTCAGGTACCACGAAATCTAATACACTACATTCATTCGACCCTTCCTCGAATCATACATGTAGCAACTCAACATGCTTACTGCAAATAATATGTCAGGATGAGTGTGACTTAGATAGATGAGGAAGCCTACCAATCTCTGGTGTCTCTCATGATCAACTGGCTCTCCTGCCACTGCACTCAACTCTCCATTTTAAACAGTTGTTGAAACTGCAAAGTTGCATCCCAACATGCCTATCTCTGTGAACAAGTCTAGCGCATACTTCATCTGTTATAGAATAATCCTCTCTGCTCCACGAGCCACATCAATCTCAAGAAAGTATCTAAGCTGTCCCAGTCTCTTCACCTCAAAGTCTTTGCCCAACTTGCCTTCAGCTGAGCAATCTCTCTCTTGCATCACCAGTGATAATCATATCATACACATACACAACAAGAATAGTAATGTGGTCACTATGTTGTCGAAAGAGCACTATGTGGTCCAAATTGGTCTATCGATAGCCTATGTCTTTCATTGCTCTCCTGAACTAGTCAAGTCAAGCTCGAGGAGACTATTTTAAACCATACAGTGAATTCCTCATTCTGCATACCTTGTCCACTGTTTGGTTTGTGTCAAAGCATAGGAGTATCTCCATGTACACCTCCTCTAGCAGATCACCATAAGGAAATGCATTCTTCACATCCATTTGTAGTAACATCCATCCACCATTAACTACCAAAAGGACGAGTGGCATGACTGTGCTAATCTTTGTCAATGGTACAAATGACTCATCATAATCGATACTATACGTCTGACTATATCATTTCACCATCAAACGTGCTTTATAGTGATCAATCTTTTCTTCTAGGGTCTATTTCGTTGTGAATACCCATCGATTGGATTTTTCCTTGTTGGTAGCAACGTGAGCTCCAATGTCTTGTTCTTATTGAGAGCATCAATTTCCTCTAGCATGGGAGCCTTCTACTTTGGAACTTCCTTAGCTACCTACCAATACTTAAGTATAGAGACAATGTCAAATGATGCAAAGAATGCTCCATATGCAGATGATATGTTAGAATATGAAATGAACTGAGCAATGTCATGTGAGAAACCAAAGCACTCAGAGGAATGACCCACATTGCTGTGAGAGGTTCTTTTTATAGTCAACGGAGTGAAAGAATAAGGGAGAGGAATCATATCACTTGCGTAATCGAATTTATTGGTGCATAATGTAGGTGCCTCAGGAGTCAAAGTAGATTGAGACATGAGACTTGCTAGCACAAGTGACACGAAAAGCATAGTTCTCTAATTTTCCCTCCTCATTTTATACACCCTCAGATCCTCTTGAGCTTAAGGTTACACCTGAGAGAGAAGGGGAGCAAGCTCCCTAGAAGAGGGGGAAGAGAGAGAGAGAGAGCCTAAGGGCCCCCCTTTACATCAAAGAGGTCTTCTATTTATATGAGGTGAAAGTAGGGAGATATATTATTACAATTTCAACCTCGATTTATGGAGGACGGTACATGGTATTTTAGTCTTTTATCGTCGGATCATATTACCTGAGGAGCTTGTCGGCTGTCGGATTTGGCCTTCGATCGGCGAAATGAGACCAGTTGGAGAAGCAGCCAGGCAGAGGATGTCGGCTAAAGTGGTGGCCGACCATGGGAGGTCGGCTGGAGCATCTGGAGTGGTGGCTAGCATAAGAGAGTCGGCTTGAATGGCGGTCGGCCATGGGAGGCTGGCTGGAGCGTCGGCCGGCCAAGGGAGTCTACTGTAGTTGCAGTCAATCATGGAAGGCCCGTTGGAGCGACATGAATGTTTATCGTCCAAGAGAGGTCGTTGGAGTGTTGGCCGGCCAATGGAATAAGTCAAGGGGTAAGTTAGAAATTAGAACCCTGCAAAATAGAGATCTTTGGGGCAAATTAATAAAGCTAGTACAATCTTCTACGGTTCAAAATTTTAAAAAATGAATTGAACAATTATGAATTTTATTCCCTTATGTTGATAAAGCTTTTTTGCAATTTAATTTTCATTCAAGACTTAAGCCAAAAAATGCAAAGAGAGGTCCAAATCCATTGATCCTCTTTGTTATCCCAAGCCATGAACTTGGCAAAAATCATCGTGAAGATAAACCAGTGAAAGTCAAACCATATCACTACTGTCACTACCAATAAAAAGGAAATGAGAATAAATGTATGGTCTTCGATATGCTTTCATCTAGCACTATCAGGCTTGGTGTTGGATCTTTTTCATCTCCAATGGTTTCTGTTAAAAAGAAATACGACACTTTGTGATTCAATTTTGACTATCGTTCACTTAACAAAATTATAATTTCAAATATATTTCTAAATCCGACTCTTAATGAGCTCCTTGATGAACTACAAGTGACCACATTTTTTTCTAAAATAGACGAAAATTGAGGATACCGTCAAATTTGAAGGGCTACGATTGATTGTTATAAGATTGTTTGTCATACTCATGTGGGTGATTATGCATTTTATGATTTCATATTATCCAATACACCGGATTCCTTTCATCATATTTTTAACAAAATTTTCGAATTTTACATTAGCAAAATTGTCAATATTTTTTAAAGATATTTTTGTATAGAACAAAACATATGATAACCACCTTCACCATCTACTAAAATTCTTAAGCTTATCAAAGATAATACATTCCTTTTAAGAAAACAAAATAAACTTTTGGCATCATTCTATCAATTATCAGCAATNACTTTGGGCCAAACTCGAGGTACTCTACCTGACAAAGTCTCTTGCTAATAGGCTCTTTCTGAAGCAGGGCCTATACTCCTTCAAAATGCATGAAGACAAATCCGTCTCAGAGCAGATCGACGAGTTCAACAAGATCATCGATGACCTCGAGAACATCGACGTCAAGATGGACGATGAGGACAAGTCACTGCTGTTGCTAAACTTTATTCCTAAGAGCTACAAGCATTTCAAGGATGCGATGCTCTACGGAAGGGCGCAGACTATTACTCTGAAGGAGGTTCAATCTCTAATTAGAGCAAAAGAACTTCAGAGGAAGCATGACAGGGACAAGGAAGTCAGCGGAGACAGTCTTATTGTTAGAGGAAGATCAGACATGAAAGATTCAAGAAATGGTCAGCACAAATCAAGGTCAAGCAAGGATGGCGGGAGTCAGTCATCAAGGGGATCTTTCAAGTGCTATCATAATCACAAGGACGGTCATTTCAAGAGGAACTGCCCAAACAGGAAGAATAAGTACCAAGAAGAGCCGGAAGAATCAAGATAAACAAGCGTAGCCTCTGATGACTACGATTCTGCTGAGGCCCTGGTGATCACAGAATCTGAATCCAGTAAGGAGTGGATCCTCGACTCAGGGTGTTCTTTCTACATGTGTCCTCACAAAGACTGGTTCGAGACACTGCAACAGGAAAATGATGGGTCTATTCTTCTAGGAGACAATAAAGCTCACAGAGTTATTGGAAGTGGATCAATCAGGATAAGGATGTTTGACGGAGTTGAACGAGTAATGAAAAATGTCAGGTACGTACCAGGAGTCAAAAGAAATCTGATTTCTTTAGGTACGTTGGAGTCAAGCGGATGCGCGTTCAAGGCAGAGAATGACTGCATCAGAGTAACCAAAGACCCTCGTGTCGTCATACAAGGAGTCAGGAAAAAGGGACTGTACTCTCTTATCGGAAGAACTGTGATTGCTAAGTCCATGTGCTGTTTGGAGTTAGCAAACTCAAGCAAGGGCTGAAGGCCTCTCAGGGGCTAGATGGAGGAAATCTTTACCAAGAAGCTTCTTAATTGGGGGTCAAGGTGGAGAATTGTTATTTTGACCCCCAATTATTGAACTAAGGTAAAAATGGCACTTTTGTAATGTGGTACCGCTCACCTACCACAGTCACCTACCGCTCACCTAATGCTCACCTACCTCCCACCTACCACTCTCTTGCTTGTATAAATAGAGAGGGTGTGAGGCTTAGGAGAGCAAGAGAAGAGGTCTTAAGCTATTACGAAGGAGGAGCAAGGGATGAGATCTTAAGCTATCACGAAGGAGGAGCAAGGGGAAAGAAATCTTATGCTACCACAAAGGAGGAGAGAATAGCTAGAGAGAGGAGAGCATCTTGATGCCTTGTATCAAGATGTCGCTTGAGAGGGAGGCCATAGAGGGAAGATGATGGCTCATTTTTATGTATAAGCTATGTATTCTCCATTTATTTTGCCTTGGTGAACTATTTGATTGATTCCCTTCCGTGGATGTAGATCCAGTTGGATCGAACCACGTAAACGATCTGTGTTTGCTTGTGTTCTTTTCGTCTCATTTCTATGCCAGGAAGTACATATCTCACAACAATTGGCGCCGTCTGTGGGAAGATCCATACTTCGTGGCTAGAAGTGTCCGCGTAAAGGTGTTCGCGGCAAGCGACGAAGAAGAGGAGTTCGGCATTCACGAACAGAGGAGCAAGCGGATCGTGTCGCAGGTAGCCGAATCGCGACAGATTCGGTGAGCAGTGAAAGCTTTGATCGACTGGATTAGCACTGCAGGTTGTGCGGTTTGGCGAGACGGAGGAGGAACTTCACGTGAAGGAGCAGAGGAAAGCGGGTCGTTCGGTCCGTGAACGGGCAAATCTCGTGAAGGAGGAAGATTTTCGCGACAGCTAGCACACGCGATGACAGAAGCACGCATCGACAGCTCTCGGAATTCAGTAGGTGCTCAGCAAAGCGGACTTCAGACGTTATTGGGGATCAAGCCACAATAATGGGTTCCGCCAAATTTGACATGGAGAAATTCAATGAGAATAATGATTTCGGTCTATGGAGAGTAAAAATGAGAGCTCTATTGGTTCAGCAGGGTGTTGCAGAAGCCTTACAAGGGTCGGCGACATTGTTGGCCGACATGACCGAGAAGGAGAAGATCGACATACTTGACAAGGCCCACAGTTTGAAAATCCTGAGCTTGAGCGACAGAGTTTTGAGGGAGGTGTCGAGGGAGACAACG
>NEWO01000005.1:1375970-1389810 GCA_003013225.1 Phalaenopsis aphrodite
CCATCTACTAAAATTCTTAAGCTTATCAAAGATAATACATTCCTTTTAAGAAAACAAAATAAACTTTTGGCATCATTCTATCAATTATCAGCAATAGTTGCATTTCTTCTAACATTTATAAAATTGATGCAACTATAAATTGGCCTATCAAAATGCACCAAAACAATTGAGTGAATTTCTATGGTTGGTTAGGTAATACCATCATTTTGTTCATAATTTTTCCACTATAGATTCACCACTTACATCATCACTTCAAAAACAGCAATTCTATCGGAATTTTGACGTCATCACTTCTTTTAATGCCATAAAAACTACTCTATCAAAGCCACATGCTAGCTTTTCCAAAATTTTCAAAACCTTGTAATATTTAAAAGGATGCATTTATAACAAATATTGTAGGTCTAGACTCAAGGTGATAGATCTATTGTATTTTTTAGTAAAAAAACACATTCCTGTGATATTTGGTAAGCCATTGCTTATAAAACGACATTAGTTGACCTCATTAATAGAATTACTACTCATGCTAATCACTTCCCCAATTACACTTCTTAAGATGGGAGTATTTCTTTCAAGGGAAACATTATTGTGCCCCAATAATAAACTTTAATTTCTTCTTTATTGCATGCTTATCATTCTAGCACAATTAGAGGTTATGATGGGGGTAAACAGAACACCTCTCCATAGATAAATTATATTTTTTGTTGGCCTACACAACAGTTTAGATAAAATTTATTGTCCCCCCCCCCCCTGGGTCAAGCCGACCATTGCTACCGGCACCAGCTAACGCCCACCGCATGCTGTCGCCACCCTCCGTCGTTGCAGCCGCTAGTTGTTCGTCGCTCGCCACTAGCAGACGAGACCGCCTCCTCTCATTGTGCTGACCTCCGCTGTCACTCGCTGCATTTGTTCGCTGTCAACATTGCCTCCCGCTGACGCTCACTGCCTCTGCTTCCTCTGCCGCCATTCGCGGCCGCCATTCACCGGCACCATTAGCTACCACTGCCACCTCCCGTCTATTTTCCACCACCCGCAGCCCGCCTGCGTCGATGCTCGCCTCTTTAACCCGCCATTGACTAAGCTTGTCACCAACCCATGTCGCCTGCCACCGCCCGTTGACCTTTGCCCATATAATTACATTGTTTTTAATTTACTTCAAATCAAATAAAAAAAAATTCTAAATTTTTTTATAGTGAACCAAATAACTCGAGAGTATTTAAAAATCAGTAATCATAGCTCTCACTAAGGGTCCGTTTGGGATAGCTTATAAGTGCGGACGGCATTTTCAAAATGGCGTCGTACCGTTTGGTTCGCGCTTTTCTCCAGCTTATCCGAACCTGCGTTTGAGTTTTTATACTAAACGCAGGCCGCGAGTCGACCCCTGCAGCCGACCCGCGGGCCGCGTTTCAGGATAAGCAGCTTATCCTGAAACGCCTCCTAAAACGCATAAACTGACCTAAATAGACCCTAAATCTTTTATACTATATTTCATTTTTAACAAATCAAATAACGCTTTCATCATTCTCATGTACACCAGTATCCATTTCTAAACTTTCTTGATTTTTTATGGTCCATATAAGGTTTTGAAATGAAGGGGGACGCTTGCAAGTCCCATCATATCCGCGATGCAGTCATCCAGCCCTTCACATTTCATTATTAAAACCGGTACACCATAAGAACCCCAACTTTCATTCTATAATCTGACCACTGAAATACATTGATAACCATCCGCTCCTTCAAACTGGTTGCCATCCTCCAATTTCGTGAGCTCAATGACTCGTCTCATAAACAATAGTTACTGATTTAGGTTGAGCTTTATAGCTTTCGAATCTTCAAGCACTCTCATTTTTAGTTAATTTTTTATACAAAACATGCGGCCTATTTATGATCAGTGATTGTCATTTTTGTAAATTAGATTGATTCCTTTGATCCAAAACATTAATAAATTTATGAATGAAGCGTTTTAATGATCACATAATTGAATGATTTTAATCATTGAAACTTCTCTAATTTGGACCGTAAGAATGCAAAAATAAAAATCTGTCATTAAATTAATGTCAAACAATTTATAATGATATTCAAAGCATTTGTCTTTGACTCATCTAGACTCAAATAGTATAATTTTGATAGCATTTGCTGAGCATAACAGACACGAAAGAACGGAAAGAACTCAATTTTTTTCTATCTGCAAATCTCGTTAGTCAAGGCAGGACATTACGTGCAAAAATTTGATGCATTTGAACTTCATATATAAAAACTTTTGTACACACCGCACAACAATCTACATAATATGTGCATATAAATGTTTTTTCCTCAGTCAAAGGCCACCGTCCATTAAATTCTAACCCGAAATCTCCACCGTCCACCATAAAGACCAGTTCTGCTCTCTCACGCTGAAACGGCTAACCTTCGTTAATTCCCCATAATAATTCAATAATATACCCATGCCAAACATTCCCCATTACGGACAGCAAAAACCGAATCCGAATCAGTTATTGTAAAACCGTTTCGCCGCCCATTAACCAAACAGCGCACCTCTTCCCTCCCCAAACTCCAGGAAAAACTTCCCATTTATCATTTTCCGCATCCACCCATCTTCCGAATCTCTCCCTCCTCATTCTCCAATCTTCAAAATTCAATCTTTATTCCTTCTTCAATCCAATCGGAATCAATGGCGAAAGGGTCCGACCGCGTCCGCTTAAACATTGGCGGTAAGATCTTTGAAACCACCTCTACAACTCTAGCCAATGCCGGCCGCAACTCCATGCTAGGCGCCCTCCTAGACGAAGATTGGAACCTCGCCGCCAGCGATAGCGCTGCCTCAGAGTATTTCATCGACCGCAACCCGGAGTGCTTCTCCGTCCTCCTCGACCTGCTCCGTTGCGGCGAGCTTCACCTCCCTCCCCACCTTCCAAACAAGCTCTTTTACCGCGAAGCCCTCTTTTACGGCCTCCTTGATCACGTCCGAGCAGCCCGGTGTGGTCCATTTGACGGCAACCTCCTCCGCCTCTCCTCCTCAGTTTATGGACGAGCACCAGGAGACGCGACCGCCATCCGTGCAGCGCCGGACGGTGGATGCTGCGTCGCACACGGCAGCGTTGTTCACGTCTACGACTGGATGCTCGAAGAACACCACCCAATCAATCTTGACTACCAACGAGTCAACGATGCAGGCTACGTTGACTCAGACCGGATCGTCGTCACTACCCGGGAACGACCGGACCGTGCCGCCGGTGGTATGGGGCTCTTCTCCTCCTCCTCCGGTGAGCTCCGCCACCGTTTCCGTGTTTTCCACGACAATAAAGCTAAGACCTTCACCGCCGGCGCTCTCAGCTTCAGCGATTCCCAATTCAAGATCTTTGCAAGCTGTAAAGGCCGATGCAATGAATATGGAATTGGGGTCTGGGATCAGAACACCGGAAACCAGTCTGATTTCTTCTACGAGCCGCCGGGTTGTTCTTTAGGCGACGCCGATAAGTTGCAGTGGCTTAAAGGCGACAGCTTTCTGATGGTGGCCACTCTGTTTCCAAGAACAGATAACTGTTTCATTGGGATACTGGATTTCAGAGAGAAGAACTTGGTTTGGTCATGGACTGATGAAGAAAGAATGGCGGTTTCCTCTCTTGATGAGAAGGGGGTTCTGGATGCAATTGTGATGGAAGATAACAGGTCCATATGTGTTGTGAACCAGTATGAGGATTTAGGGTTCTTGGACCTAAGGAGTAATACAGGAGGGGTTAGATGGAGCTCAAGGAGCAAGCTTACGAAGGGCAAGGTTAGGGGAGAGGAGAGCTGTTATCCAAAACTGGTGATGAACGGCGGCCAGCTATTCTCGTCGATGAACGACAGTATTTCGGTGTTCTGCGGGCCGGAGTGGGTGCTAACGTCGACATTGCGGAGGAGTGCCAGAGATTCTATCAGTGATTTTTCCATCGGCGGTGATCGGTTGTTTGCCTTGCATAGTGAGGAGAATGTGTTTGATGTATGGGAGAGTCCAACTCTCCCAATTCTTTAATGTATGGAAGTTCATTACAGTGAATGGTTCTGATAAATGTGAGAGATTATTTAGTTATTTAGGTAGAAATGAGGAATTTTGCAAAACTATTTTAAGCTCTGTTTGCTGAAAGATTGACATTTGTCATACAAGTTGCGTTTTTGTTGTTAAAATAATAAGTTTGTATGCTAAAAGTACCCACTGTAGTGATGATTGAGAAGTTTGAAAGCAGGAGTTGCTGCATCAGGATTCAGGAGTTTGAGAAAATGCTTTTATTTTTTTTTTTGGGAATATTGAGGGCCACACTCAACTTTTCATAAAAAAAAAAGAGATCAAAATACAAATCAATGCAATGAGCTTCAAAAACAGGTTAAAAAAAATCTGTAAAACCACAAAAGCTATAATAGCTGTAAGCCAAAGAAAATGACGATGTGAAGCAGAAGGGGAAGTTTCAGAGTGAAGTTACACAAATCTTTCTTTAAAGAAATGTATTTTGATTCTATTGCTAGGCTGCAGCTTCTAGTAGGATTTGGGGGCTTCTATTTATGACTTTACTTCTTCACTATTCTTAAAAAACAGCACTACTTTACTTCTTTTAGAAAGAGTCGCGTATAAGATTTCTTACCTCCTCCCTTTTCCATAGCCAGACTTCCTCTTGAGGATAAGTAAAACATATCAGAGATCCTACTCCAATTTGTCCTTTTTGTTAGGTGAATTTGAAAATCTAATTAAATGGGGGAATGATTTTTTTTTTCTTTTTTATGTATATTTGCCACTTTACTTATACATGAAAAGTTGTATTTTACTTTAAAAAAATTAAAATAGTAATATTTTAATGTATAATCGTAAAATGCAAGGTTTAGATGTTAACTATGTAAATAAGTAAAAAAATTGGGGTGATATGTATCAGAACAATTGATAATGGCAAACTTGAGCCTAACTTGAAGGGGCAAATCAAGAAATTTTCTAAGTTATCAAAACATTTCTCTACTGGGGTTCAAATGGCGTGGATTCAATTATATTGTAAAAATAATTTTAGAATTGGAACTATTTTGATAAATTTTTTTTAATTCATGAGAAATATATTTTTTTTCTTTTTAAAAAAATCATACAATAATTTTACTACAACTATCATAATTTTGCACATCTGATCTCAAGGATCACAAGATTTCTCTCTCACGAGATTTTTATTATATTTAAATGAAATTTTAAATGTTGTATTAAAAATAAGGGCATTGACATACGTATCACCCTATTCTCATGTATTTACATATCTAATACTTAAAGTTACATTTTTTACATTCATGACTCCCACATCCTTAACTTCACATGAGAAGTCCCGCAATTTTTAACTTTTCAAAAGTGAAATATATGTTTCCATGTTTAAGTTTATGCCACCAAAGCATTATAAATATAAATATCAAATTTTAGGTGTTAGATATGGCAATACACAAGAATTGTGTGGTAACTATATAAAATTTTATGAAAATCTGTCAAAACCAAGTACTCAGGCTTGCTCTACTTGTGCGTAGCAATTGAGGGCCGTTAGAGTTTATAGTGGCCATAATTTGGCAGCTTTAAAGTCCTGAAATGACTTTGTTTTGAGAAAATATTGCGTTCAGAGTGTGCATGTGGAGTACAACATGATTATACTGGATGTTTTTCTTCAATCAGGCATGCTAGGTACATTTTTCACATACTCAAACTGAGAGAGTCTCAACTTGCCCTTGACTCTGTCTCTGACAATTCTCATACAAAGTATTTGCTTTGTCACTCCCAAATTCTTCATTGCAAAGTGCTTTGATATCTGCTCTTTCAGATTATTGATATCCCAAATACTAACACCTGCAATAAACATGTCATTCACACGAAGCACTAAGATGATATAAGAATTGTCAAAATACCTTACATAGCAACAGTGATCTATCTAACATCTGTTGTACTCTGCACTGTGCATGAAATTATCAAATTTCTTGTATCACTGTCTAGGAGTTTGCTTCAGGCCATACAGACTCTTCTTCAATCTCCAAACTGACTCTTCATTTCCTTGTACCACGAAACCTTAAGGTTGTTGCATGTAGATGTCTTCTTCAAGATTCCCATGAAGAAAGATTGTTTTCACATCTAACTGCTCAAGGAAGAGATCTTCAGTAGCCACCATAAATAATATCATTCTGGTGATTGTAAGTTTCACCATAAGAGAGAAAATCTTGGAATAAACAATACCTTTACAACAAATATAGATTTGTACCTCTTACTGTCATCATGCTCAGTCTTCACCCAGTACACCCACTTGTTCTGCAATGTCTTCTTCCCAGATGAAAGTTCTTTTATGGTGTGAATTTTTCTCGTTCTATTTTTCACTTCGTCGTCAATCATTTTAAATTTCATACATACCACAACAACATAGTTATACTGAAAAAAAACCTTTAGTACAACCATGTTGCACTCTATGACTGGGATGTGTTTCAGGCCTTTCCGCTTTTTAGACAAGTATACGTGTCAAATTTTAATTAAAGTCCGTACATCAGAAATTCGGACATAATATTTTCTTCTTTGTTGGTTGAGATAAGAGGCTTCAAGTGAGCTGCTGCAACTGCCAAGGAAATAGATGAAGGGGATTGAGTAGTTAGGTTGGTATCCTATTGCTTTAGGTTTTAGTTGGACAGAAAGACTGCTTCTTTTCTGTATCATTCAACACAAAAATCATTTACTCATTACCTAATTAATTATGGACTAGAAACTTCAAAGGAAATTATTGGCTTGACTTCAATTAAAGTACATTTATCTCTCATAATTCTTCATAAAAGCTTGCGAAAAACTAGTTCTATTAATTGACTTGTTAACAAAATTAATTTAGAATTTTTTTGTTTTTTTAAGTAAGCCGAGTAGAACACCAATATATATTTTAAGATCGATAAGTCGAACACAAGCAGACATTTGTGAGATCAAGCTCCAATGTCTTGATTCAAAATAATTAAAATTTAATATTAATTTAGTTTTTTATATTATTTATATGCATCATAAATTTTTGATAAGATGCTTGATTTTTAATATGTTGATTTGATTTTTCTATATTTTATCTAAAATAAATTAAAATTTAGTAATTTTAAATTAGTTTGAGTTAAATATGAGCCAAAGAAGAGCCATATAAATAAGTCAAATACAAACAAGTTTTGCACACATAATTTCGAGTGCATGCTAATTTCAGACAAATAAATATTTGAGCGAACTAAAACAGGCAAATTCTGAACTCACTAAAATTTGGCTATTTTATGACCCTTCTCTTCATTTATTAATGATGCATCGTCCATCAACTATGTTGTTTAACTCAATATCGGATCTATGAAGAAGATGGATGAAAATAGAGATCATCTCTCGAGCTTTTAGTTCTCAAATGAAGCGATCAAATATTTCACTTTTTATGCAAAATAGTTATTTTAGATATTATAATTATAACGATTAAAAAAGAAAAAAAATAATTTAAAAAATAAGTGAAATAAATATATTTTTAAAAACAAAGAAAAATAAAACATAATGAAAGTCAGCATCATATTACTATAGCTATTATTGTTTTGAAATAAAACAGAATCAAAATCTTCGCCATGAAGGAAGAAAGATGTAGAAGTAGCACCTAACATTATGTGTATCTTCTCCATACTTTTTGTACCAAATGCTTATTTGATTTCATGGAGCAGAGCACAAAGAACTGTTGCTGAATGTGCACGTCATTATGTTCTTTTATTCCACCGCATCCATTGCCCACTTTAGCGCTGGAAAAAAAAAACTTCTTTTTTTAGTCATTTCTCACCCCTAAACAAAATATTTAATTACATAAGAATTGTGTGATATTTATGTAAAATTTTTCAAAAAATATATAACCAGGATATTTCTCGAAGAACTTAAGCATCTGGTTTGGATAGGTGGACACATGAGTTNAAGCATCTGGTTTGGATAGGTGGACACATGAGTTCCAATCGTTTAATAAGGTAGTGTTCCTTTCCGAAACTTCTATTACATTCAAAGCTATTTTATTTATACAAGGTTTTTTCTGTGTGCTTCTGACTTAGCTCTACGTGCGGTCGAAGTTATTTCTGAGTTATTTTCAGATTATTTCTAGCTTATTTTCAATAATACCAAAATAACTCAGAAATAACCCAAAAATAAAGACCGCGGGTTATTTTTGGGTTATTTCAGGATTATTGAAAATAACTCAAAAATAACTCAGGAATAACCTACGCCGTACGTAGAGCTACGTCAGGAGTCCAAACAGAAAATGGACTCCTATTTATAGGAGGGCTAGAATTATTGTGAAATCTCAATTATGCCCCCAGATGTTTGGTTGGCTGACTCTGAATCTGTCGATTTCCAGATCAATTGATGCATAATTAACAGACATATGGCAGGTCGTCCTCTCGTCAGTCAGGCTTTGATCGGACATCCTCGGAGGCCAGCCTCTTGATCAGCTCTTAGCTAGCTGACCGTCACCCGCTCAATTTTCCTTGCTTCTGGCATCCCTATGTTATGAAAAAAAGACGACAATAAAGCAAAAATAGATCGAGAAAAATTACACCAGAAAAGACGACACAAGATTTACGTGGTTCGGCAAATTGCCTACGTCCACGGAGCTACAGAGGATTTTATTAGCTTTGAGGATTACACCGTCGACCACGTCGACTTACAAGAAAGAATTCTCTCTCTCTCTCTTTCTCTCACCTTCTCTCTCTCTCTAACCGAGAGTCACACCAAGAAGAAGAAAAGATAACTTTAAACTGTTTGGCGAGTCATACCCATCCATGTAATCGGAGCCCCTTTTAAAGCTTCACAGTATCTAGTTTATTTTGATAGCCCTTAATTTCATGATTCCATGGAATCATGCTTTAATGACCCATATAAAACTCATTAAGGCAAGCTATCAAATTCATTGTCTTTTTCTCTATAACAGGAGGGGCGGGAAATTAATCTGGTAAAACTTAATTAATTAAGTTTTCTTTAATTCTTCCTGTCAATAGAAGGCAACTGCTTTAAATAAAGATTGGGAATCATCAAGCTATGACAGAGAATAAAATACATAAGAAAAAGAATTAAGAGCAGATAAATTAGAACCAATTTATCAAAGAATCTATCGTAATAGGAAGTGGACCGGGTCTCCACCTTCCTCAACACCCTGTTCTATTTTCGTTAGATCAGTCTTTCTACATGTATCTTTTCCCAAGCCGTTGGATCCACGGAGGATTTCATCCATACTATGTTTATTTTACAAGAGTAAACATATGTGACACTTCAACTATAAATGTCATGCACAGCATGAATGTCAATGTGAGCTCAGTTACCACACTTATTGGTAAATATAGATTGCATCATTTAAATTAATGATCTTCTAAAATTTAAATAATTGCAAGTACAAAAATATTATTGCCCCAAAGATATTTGTACGTTTAAGGCATCATCAAACGAGCCGTTTCGTGTGTAAACTCGCCGTAGACTGCTGCCAGTGAGTGGCCGGAATCATTCTATGAAAAGTCTAAAACCCACAAAAAAAATGTGTACCGTTATGCATATAGTACAGTAGGTGAACTACTTTGTAATTAGTCGGCTATTGCTTCCGAACTTAATTTGAATAATTGAGACCAAAATTGGGGCATTTACATACATGCCACCCAATTCCTGTCTATTTTACATATCTAAAACTGTAAACTTTACATTTTTTTTTTATATTTACACCATCAAAATCTTTCATATCACGCAAGAAATATCATAATTTTAGTTTATAGAAAGTAAAATACAACTTTTTTATCTATAGATAAGGTGCTAAATATGCAAATGCATAGTATTTGAGTGGTACGTATGTAAACGTTCCTAAATTATATGTAAAAGAGAGATAAGATTAAGGGAAGAAAAAAAATATAATTTGTATTAATGTTCGCCGAAATGTATGTCCTAATTTTTGTGATTGACCAATAACATATATATTACTTAATTGAAGATGACAAATTTTGAATTTTCAAAATATTAAGGCGAGCGAAGATATATTTGGTCAACTCTTACAAGTAAATTTAATTATGAAAACAAGCCTATTGACATTGAACAATATGTAAACCAATAACACAAAGAAACCACATCAATAGGGTTAGAAATGCATATAAAATTTTGCTAATTTTCAACGGAATGTATAAATTTTCCTGTCTATTTTACATATCTAAAATGTAAACTTTACTTTTATATATTTACACCACCATAATTTTTCATATCACATTTGAAATATCATTATTTTAACATGTATAGATATCATAGTATGTCTGTAAAAATTGAACTTTAGGTGGTAGATATGTCAATACATAGGAATTGAATGGTATGTATGTAAATCTTCCTAAATTATTCGTAATAAGCCTTGAACAAAAATAAAAAATAAAACTAAGAGGAGGAAAATGTATAAATTTCTATTCATTTTCATTGAAAAATGCATTGTGATTCTCCAATAACATATGAAATATTTAATTAAAAAATGTCAAAATTTTGAATTTTCAAAATACTAAGATGAACAAAGATATTATTGGTCAACTCCTGCACATAAGTTTAATTATAATAATAAGCCTATTGACATTGAACTTTCTGTAAACTAAGAACACAAAGAAACCAGATCAATAAGGTCAAAACAGATCAAAAAATATATAATTTTGCTAATTTTCATAATGATTTGCAAAGAAACCAGATCAAAATATATATAATTTTGCTAATTTTCAACGGATTATTGTATAAACTTTTCAACGGTCAAAACAGTTGATTTTCTGAAAAAAAATCGCCACAGTTGACATAATTTTAAGCTAAGAAAACAAATGAAATTTCAAATTGATGAAGTAACAGAACTAAAGTTTCAATGGATCTAATGTGCTGCATGAATTTAATTGTACCAATTAGTCTGTACGTTGAACTATATAAATGTTAAAGTAGAACAAAAATACGTAACAGAAGCATAGAATTGTCGCAACCGTTGACATAATGTATGTTTATGTAAGACGAAATGATAAAATAGTTTCAAACGTAACAAACTCCTAAAGTTGACCAAATAAATTCTAGCAAGTGATTTATGCCATCCTACTTATATTATTACCATTTTAATTGTGTCAGCTAAGAGAATATGTGAGAAGTATTAATTGGATAGCAATAACTCTGAAATTTTCTAAGTTACTTTTGTAAGTGTTGAGATTCATCACAGTTAAGTGCGCTTTCTTATTTACCTCTTTATACTCGTCCTCAACAGTGAAGTCCTTTTTAAGGAGCAATTGACAAGTTATATATTCAATCGGAGAAAAGAAATAGACTTAAACAAATTGAATAGCAACTAACTAAATGAATAGCATTTGTAAGTGTTATGCCAACCACATGCGCATGTGTTTCTTCCCTTCGACGTCGGAAGGGTTATGGGTGCTCATGCTCCACAACATAATAATCTCTCACTTGGAGACTGATAAAACCTAACACTTGTCTATGGATCCGCATCTTCATCTATACTATGTTCATAGTCATGTACTGGGGTATGACTCACCCCCGACCTCATCCTTCATGGAATTCAACTAAAGTCAAGCATAGCTTCAGTTTCTCGATAGTCACCACCTTCACCAACATGTCTAAAGGATTTTAAGTTGTGTGTATCTTTTATAAGAATAATTACTCATTTTCTGGAAGAGAGCATAAAGTGACACTTTTGTTGAATGTGCTTTGTTCTGACATAAAACACATCATTGTTAGCATAATGATTTGCACTCATATTATTGCTATGAAGCTTTCAAATCTACAACTTCTTGCCCAATTCTATCAAAAAGCTATGTGGTCAATTCTTCTCCTTGCTAGCTTGAATGATAATAATGTATGTGGCCTTTGTAATTGAAAATGAAACAATCTTCTATAGCCTGGAAACTCAACTCATCATTGTGTTCACCAAAGTAAGGAAATTTTTTATTGTACTTCTTCTACCATCTAATTCTTTTTTCAAATCTGAATCTACAAATCTCCGTAGACTGATTCTTGCATTTCTAAAGCAAAGTGCCTGTTGACTGCAAAAAGATTACCTGAGAATCTACTTCACCACTTCCCAATGATGTCAGCTTGGATTATTCATGTATCAGTTGACCACTCACACGTCAAATGTAATATATAATCAAGTACAAATCGTAGCATACATTAGACTTCTAACTGCTAAAACATACAAAGTTTTGTCCATTTGTGCTTGTTTTGCTACAGATTTAGATGATAACTCCATCAATATCTTGATGTGCTACTGAAGGCGATGCAAATTAGCTTTGTGTCACTCATATTAAACCTCTATTGGATCTTCTAAATCTAACATGTTTGAGAATACCTTAGTTTACCTATCTTCTACCCTTGCTAATTCTCATCCTGAAGATTTTTTCTGGTTGGACCTAAATCCTTCAACTCAAACTCTCTTGAAAGTTGCTCCGTTAAGTACCTAATTTTTTCTATATCTACCTCTATAATCAAAATGTCATTTGCATGCAAAAATGGTAATTTATAAAAATTATTGAAGTGTTTGATGAAGCAACAGTTGTTTACTGACACTTCATGTACCCACTGTCTGAAATGAAATTGTCAAACCTCATGTACCACTGCCTCGAGACTCGCTTCAAGCCATATAGGCTCTTCTTTAACCTACAGATCAAACATTCATTTCATGGAACTTTATAACCTTGTGGTTATACCATGCATAACTCATCCTCTAGATCTTCATGCAAGAAAGTTATTTTTAGACCCGTCTGCACAAGATGTTGATCTTCATCTTATGTCAGACTTAGTAAAACTCTAACGTTTATTATATTTACCACCAAAGAAAGAATCTCTACATAGTTCACACCTTTCTTTTAACCCCTTCAGAACAAGCATATCCTTGTGGTGACTTCTTCCATTTGACTCCTTTTTTAGGTTGTAGACTCACTTATTATGTAGTGCTCTTTTGTCATCTGATAGTACCATCAAATTCTAGGTCTAATTTAACTTCAATGATCACACTTCTTTATCCATGGTAAGCACCCACTCTTTTGGAATGTTGTAAGAATGTTGTAAAAGTAGTGTGATTAGAATAAAAGAATATCTTATTGGTTCTAGTTAATAAGAATATTTCATTGTTTGTCAAAGAGTTTAAATAGGTAACATAAAATTTTTTTGCTTATTTGATTTGAGTGAGTATGCCAAATTCATCAGCATAATGATAGTTTAAAGATAGAGTAGATAATACATCTTGCTATGAAATGGAAATAATTTTAAAGATTTCTCATTTTCATTATCACAAATATTAAATAAGGATTCAAGGGGCACTATAAAATAATAAATGATAAGTGTGGATGATGATAAGGATAATGTTGTAAGGGCATCCCATTGAATATCTCCATAAAATGCAAGAGAGGGAAACGAGCAAGCCTATATGGACATTGGTTCATTCTTTTATAAAATTGCTTTATATTTAATATGAAAACTTCCCCATCTTATATCAATATAACTTAATTTATAGATTATATGATCAATTTTTTAAAACTTTGTTCATATAAGAACATAGAACTTGAACATCAAATGATAAATTGAGTAACATAAAGAAATTTATACATGAGATTAAAAAAACTTGGACATATGATGGAGAAATAATCATATATGGTGATTAGTCTAATCATAAAATTGTAAGAACTTGATCGCATAATATTTAACAATCCTAATAATTATATTTTTTAAAGGTGTACAAAAGCATCGAATTAGGTGAATAACTCATAGCATAATTTTTAACTTATTGATGGAATCATAGAGAAGATTGAAGTACATTTAGTGTATAAATCTTGAATTAAA
>NEWO01000005.1:1412895-1434399 GCA_003013225.1 Phalaenopsis aphrodite
GCAGAGGATATTACAAACAAGTGATAGTGGCGAGTGACGACATTGTGATAATAGTAGTTAGAGGTTGTTAGTAGTTAATGGTGGCCATTTTCATTAAAATCTTTTAGAGTTTGCCTTTTTTTAGATTTTCAAGCACTTTTTTTTAATTTTAAGCTCAATATATGCTTTTTTTCATTAAAATAAAAAACCTTTATAATTTTTTTAAGGATTTTCTTTTTGTAAATTTAATCAACATCTTATTTTCTTTTATCATAAAATACCTTTAAGCTTTTACTTATTTTGATAGCCTCACAATCAAGTGGTCTTAAACGCATTGAATTTTGTCATAGAATGTCACAATACTTTTAATTATACTTTAAGTGTTTGATAAGTAGGATCCTTACTTTTTTTTTTTTTCCTTATAACGAGTTATATTCATACATTTTAATCATGCGGGATATAAAAAAATCAGAATGATAAATTATACCTTCAAATTATGTACAAGCATATAACATGTTTATCAATTATCACCATTCCTTTTGAATAACCTATTCTTTTTTATTAAATATGACCATTCCTTGGTATCCCACTGACCATGAACCTTCTCTCTCCACTTCTATAACCTTATATGCCAATAAAACACTTCCACTTCAATAAGGGCAGCATAGAGTATGTAACACATGGATAATACTCAAATAGACAACATAAAAGAAAGCGTAGATTCTATAACTACCCATTCTCACATCTCTTGAAATACTATTTTGTTTGATGGGCATCTGTCGTCTTACAACACATAATTAAATCTATATACTTTGTACTTAATCTCATAGAAACGAAACCAATGGCATGCTTCATAATTGTATGTGTTTGATGATGAAGTGCACCATTGGGCTCAACAGATACATTCTTAAAACTTCAAACATAAATACATGAATGTATATGTATGGGCCTGGCTATCAATTTTATGCTTGCGAAGTGTTGGTCGTTCACCATTTGAAACTATGCATGACTTTAAATTTAAAAAACAACATATTAAATTCCTTCTATTTCACATGCATATTTTGATTTTGTTGAAAAACTCATCCATGATTTCTAAGGCTTCTAAATATATATGTGTATAAATTCAACTACAAATAAAAAATATTTTTGCATTATAAATATAAAAAAAAACGAACCATGAGTTTTATTATTATTTTTATGTGATAGTTCATGTTCAAGCTAAACACTGGCCAACTAGTCATTTAAAGAAGTTGCATATTATGCTTATTGCTTTTTTTTCATGTAAACAAATTTTGGATCAATTTCTTATCTCAATGAATGGCTTTCTGATACATCAATTAATCTTTCTTTTAACATTGAAGATCAAATTATATAGCTAGGCACTAATGATTCTATAAGAAGCTTCTCGACACACAAGTCCTACTAGGACACCATGACTATTAGAAAATGATAGCATCATCACGCATGAGGTTGTATGAAGGATTGATGCATCCCATAAATTTCTGATTAGATTAGAGTATAAGCCACCCAACAAAGATATATGGTATATCTTGAGGACGTACAACCTTGACTCATCATTTCTTCTATGAATATGCAATAAAAAAATTCTAAGAGGAAGAATTCCTCAAATCCTAAGTGACATTGATAAAAGATACTTCTGGCAAGGCTCCATATAGGGTCAAATCAAGGATAGACTATTAATAAGAAGACAAATTAGGGTTTGAATGAAGAACTTAGAGATATCTTCATGCTAGGGACATTTCCATCTCTTTCACTCCATGCTAGATTTGTCATTTTTTCTTTTTGATTCTTGTTTAGTGTTTTCACTTTTAGACTCCCTGTTCTTCTAATGACTCTAAAAAAATTAAAATTGCATAAACTTAAATAATAAAGAATAAATATGGTGACTAGTTTCTCAATTATTTGACAATATTTGGAAATCATCCTCCTCTTTTTTTTAGTAAATTTCTCAAATTTTATATTATTCAAGTTATCTTAAAGATAAGCAGAAATACGTTCATGTTTGATGTTTGAATCTCATTTTCTTCCAAATATCCATAAAACTCTCCTAAAAAATTCTTGATTGATGTCATTTACTATTTTCTTAATACAATTTATGATGGCAAGATTGCTCTTACAGTTGCGAGTTTTCATCAATATAACAAAAAGAAATTAGAAGAAAAACTAGACTCAAAAAAGGAGGAGAAAAAGACAAATACAATAATTTTGCATCTCTAAATATTATATATAGTGTATTTAGATAAGTATTAATTAAAAGTAGACAATTCAAATGCAAAAAATGCACAATCCTATAAGAATTCACAAGCGGTGCATTCTGAAAATAATCATTAGCTCCATTGCTTATTTTATTTTACGATCATCAAAATACCTTGGAGTGGTTGAAAAAATCTGAATTTTTGATATGATATAAAAATTAATATTTGGCAAATAAAAATAACCAGTTACTGTGGTGTAGTGGTTATCACGTTAGTCTTACACACTAAAGGTCCCCAGTTCGATCCTGGGCAGTAACAGCCTTTTTCATATTTTATTAGTCAAGTGGAAGAGCAGTGAGGTAGGGGGGTTGAGTGATGCTCAGCTGATAAATATATTTTTATAAAAATTTAAAATAATATTTCAACTTTCACAGTATTTAATTCATTATTGTTTCTATTTAATTTAAATTTAAATTAAATTTATTTTATTTTTTTAATGTCCGCTCGAATTCATGGACTTTAAGCCTGAACTCGGTAAAATTAATGAGGCTCAGGTTATGGGTGTCTTGAACTTGACTTGATTTTTTTACACCTCTTTTGTTTCTGAGTGTGTTAACGATATAATTTTGAGTTGAGTTAGAATTGGACCAAAAGGATGGAGTGGGACTCCAAATCAGCTCGTGATTTGCTATATTTGATTTCAAGTCAGATCAAATTGAATCAAGCTCGGACTGACTCGAAATCAAAACAAGTTCGCTCAAATGCTGTTCTTGGAATCGGTTCCAGCTCGAAATTGACACAATTCAACTTGAAATCGGAACAAGGTGGCTTAAATTGACTTATTTGGTTCTCTTCTAACTCGAAATTGGCTTGTGACTCGTTATATTCTATTTTATTTAGAATTATAGATAATCTTCATAAATAAATAAAAAAATATTTCGAGTCAGTCAGAGGCGATCCCTATATGGCACGAAATCGTCTCGAAAGAAATTCAATCCAAAGTTTTGGCTTTTAGCTCAACTCCTTTATTTCGATCTAATCTCCATTCAAGAAAAAAAAAATCAAATCAATTTTCAACCGAGCTGAATTCACAATCCAAATTGCATCTAAATTTAGCTATAATGAATACATGCACGTATAAATTAGTCCCTCGAACCAATTCTTTGAAATCCTTCCAAATAGACTTTGATAATCTAATGGCATAATAACATCGAATTGGGCTATCCAAAATATCGTCATTTCTACCATTCTCTTTGTTGAAGATAGCACTAAAGTTAAGGCTATGCGTTGTGTGCCAAATAGGCTGTCAGTATAACTTCAACGTTATACATTCCCAGCGGTCTCACAATTCTACAATTAGAGCTATATATATAGGAGATAAAAACATCTATCTGACGAACATCAATAAGCCAAAACTTTATTATTGAAGTTCATTTGGCTAATTCAACCAATTTGATTGTTGCCAATCTAATGCTGAAAAGAGCAGCACCTTATGGATCACATTTTTATATATTACTATTATTAGTGATTGTGGTGAGGCTGAATTTCACATTTAAAAAAGTTACATATATCCTAGCTTCAACCACATATTGATCATGACAATTCTTCAACTGGCAAGATAACAATTTATATCGTAGCATTTCAGTAGTGAAAATTCATTGATAAAAAAAAAGTTACAATAGGTACGCCAAATATATGAATTTTATGTACAAGCTATCAAACTAAATCTAAGANAAAAAAAAAGTTACAATAGGTACGCCAAATATATGAATTTTATGTACAAGCTATCAAACTAAATCTAAGAGCATTATTTTGTGATTGTAATAGTGGGCACATATAGATGACCCAAACATCTTAAGACTTGATTTCTCCATTACATTTACTATTATTCACTATTTCTTCTTCCTCGCAAGCACTTCATCAATGAAGTAAACCTGCCTAAACGTTGGCCTTACATTTTTTTGGGTCTTTGCATCTTTTTCTCATACGTGAATGAGAGAATAGTAGACGAGTATCAGCCTTCCTCACCACAATATCATTTATTTTCATTCAAAAGGCTCGGAAAGATAATAAAATTCTTTCAATTCCTTAAATTAGAGGATTCACTCTATCAAAATCACATCTCAATTGTACGATAGCATGACATATTTATAAGATTTCATATAAAATTACCTGAAAACTTCTTTAAAAATTATAAGCACTTGGCAACTTTAATTGATCCCACATGATATACTTTTGGCCAAATTATGAATAGGAACAACAAGAGAAATAAGCAATTGGAGCACAGTTTTTTTCTTTTTTTATTTAAGAACAGATACGCTCCTACAGGGTCATATATGTAAAGGAAATACGCCCCCAGCGAGAAAATTTTACATATGGTCTTTGCATATTCAGACAACGATCCAGATGCAGCGAGGAGGGCGAGGCCCGATTGCTCCCCTCCTCCGCTGCATGCGGGCCGTTGTCCGGCCATCCGGAGTGCGGATGTAATTTTTTTTTCCTTAGAGGGAGCGTATCTTATATATATATATATATATATATATATATATATATATATATATATATATATATATATATATATATATATATATATATATATATTATAAATTTAGTTTATGATTGTGATTCTATCATCCGCTGCATCTGGACTCCGTCAATGGTACCACAAATTTCATCAAGTGATTCTATCATTTGGTTTCGAAATGAATGCAGTTGATGAATGTGTTTATCATAAATTTAGTGGGAGAAAGCATATTTTTCTGATTTTGTATGTGGACGACATACTGCTTGCCACAAATGATATAGACATGTTATACGAAACCAAGAAATTTCTATCAACTAATTTCAAGATGAAAGATCTTGGTGATGCCTCATTTGTTTTAGGAATTCAGATTCACCGAGATCGTTCTCAGTGTATTCTTGGATTGTCATAAAGAAGCTATATTGATAAAGTACTTAAAAGATTTGACATGCAGAATTGTAAACCAATTGACACCCCTGTCGCTAAAGGAGATAAGTTCAGTCTCAATCAGTGCCCAAAAGGAAACCTTGAGATTCAAGAAATGCAAAAAATTCCATATGTTTTAGCTGTAGGGAGTCTAATGTATGCTCAAGTTTGTACACAACCAGATATTGCTTATATTGTTGGAGTTTTAGGCAGATACTTAAGCAACCCAGGAATGGATCATTGGAAAGCATTCAAAAAGGTTATGAGATACTTAAGGAAAACAAAAGATTACATGCTTACATATAGGAGATCAGACTATTTGGAGAGCATTGGGTATTCTGACTCCAATTTTGTTGGATGCCAAGACAGCAAAAGATCCACATCAGGCTACATTTTTCTGTTAGGTGGTGGAGCTATATCCTGGAGGAGTGCAAAACAAACACTCATAACTTCATCGACCATGGCAGCAGAGTACGTAGCATATTATGAGGCATCCATCCATGGTATATGACTGAGAAATTTTGTCACTGGGCAACGCATTATGGAAGGAATCGAAAGACCACTCAAGTTGTTTTGTGACAATAAATCAGTTGTATTGTATTTCAATAACAACAGGAGCTCAACCAAGTCAAAACATATTGACATCAAATTTCTTGTTGTGAAGGAAAGAGTACAGAGTAGCCAAATTCACATTGAGCAACTAGGAACAAACTCCATGATTGCGAACCCTCTTACAAAGGGTATGATACCCAGGGTATTTCATGAGCATACTGCTCATATGAGTGTTATAAAGCTTGAAGGAATTTAGATTCAGTGAGAGTTTGTTAACTTGTGTTATATAGTTTTATGTTTTATTTTGTGTACAAAATATATTTTGATATTTTCTAATCAGAAATGAGGTATTTTATCCAGTTTAGTGCACTCTATACAGTTAAGATTTGATCTCACTTAAGTAAAGTAGGACCAGTTGAAAATTGACATGGACAGACCGCCTTGCATGTAATTTTTATTCGGAACATTTATAATTGATCTATGTTATTTGATTATATTGATATATGTGACCATTGATGGGTTCAGTTGTGACAGATACAACGAAGACTGCTTTGATCTTATATTGATGTAATTAATGGACGAGATTGTAATGTGTCTTTATAATGATGATGACAAAATTTTGGGCCCACTAAGGTTGACACATTTATCTTATACATATGTAGTCCAGTGCGAGATTGTTGGATTAATTTTGGGACTACAATGTAATTAATAAATGTGTTGGGTAATCATTTAACAAGTCAAAATTGTTGTGGTCTAATTTAGAATTAAGTTTATGACTTTGGGCACATTTGTCAAGATATTATAGTGTGAATATCATAAGTGTAAATTCTAATTTCATGAGGGGCAGAATTAGAGTTAAACAAAACTTTTTGGTAACCGTCTGTTAGTTACTTTTAAGAGTAATGATCACTGATTTGTAGAGAGACACATCTTTTTTTTTTGCACCCCATCAACAAGAAACTACAGAAACTCTAAAAAATCTGCAGATTTGAAGACCATTCCTTTATGCAATCGATCTAATGGACTCTGGTATGCTTCCGCTAATCTATGGTTTCTTTCTCTTGAAATTGAATGTGATTTTTTTTAGTTCTAATATATATATATATATATATATATATATATATATATATATATATATATATATATATATATATATATATATATATATATATATATATATATATATATATATATATATATATATATATATATATATATATATATATAATAAGATTAGAAATATTATTATTATTTATTCTATACGTTATAAAAGTATTAAAATTAATTTTTACATTAATTCATAAATTATAATTAATTTTTAATTAACTAAAAAATAAAATTGAACAAACTAAATAAACTAAGAAATTTTGAAATTTATAAAATTTATTTTATATTGAAATATTTACAAAATAAAACAAATTAAATTAATTGAACAAATTGAACACATTAAATCAACTACAATAATATTTACAAAAAGAAGTTATTAACTTTTATATCAGGTTTGAATAGCGCTCAAGTTCGGTGTATATTGAAACAATGATCGCAGTGATCGATAACATAACTGATATTTTTAAAGTTTTTCTTCAATATTATCGAATGTCATTTGTAGCATCTCGTGACATTCAATAAATTTGTTCATTAGGATTTAACAGAGAGGATAATTGTGGTGTGCCAAAATCCATGCCTACATCAGAAATAAACACAAAGTTGAGAATATTTTTAAAATTTAAATTGAAGTCTTCATTAGTTGTCCATTGTAGATCAAATGAAGAAACCTCATATGCTGATAGTACTACATATTTGGACGGACTTGCATAGCCGAAGGAGTGTCCTGCATAGCCGTCAGAGTGTTTTGCAACTACTTATTTGGCAGGATAAGCATATGCTTTTGGTTATTGTTGTTCATTTGCTTTTTGAAACGAGGATCTTTGTGTTATGCTAAGAGAATATCTCATTGGATCATTTGTTGTCGATCGCCCCGCAGCAAAGGAAGACGACCGACGTGAAGCATTAGATGTTGATCAACGAGGTTCTTGCAGTTTGGCATCTATGACATGAGACAATTCAACTTCAAAATCATGTCAATCAGGCCGATAAAATGACGTATAATCAGTGTGCAATTATTCTTTCACTCTACCTGATAGCTCCAAAATCTCAATTGTAACCTTGTTGTATTGAACTAGCACTTGCTCCACGATTTTTCCAAACCTTTTGGCAATTGCTAATTTTAGATTATTATTATTATGTATTATAATAAAAAACAGTAATAGCTATAAGAAACTTACCATTATATTTTAATGTATATAATAAATAATAATTTTTATAATATTATTTAATATACTATGTAATAATATTATTATTATATTAAAAAAAAAAAAAAAAAAAAAGATTTGCTCCACCTAAGGGGCGCCTACCAATCATGCACGTCATCCCTCCAATCTATGATAGGAAAGCAAGTATGTTAATCCGGATGCATTAAAACTCCAAGTATAATATTACATTACAATATTATGCAATGTATCCACAACAATATACAATATTATTATACACATAATTTAGAGATATCCGGAGCACTGCATTTAATAGTCATTCCTTGGACCCATGCAACTTTTGCACTTTACTTCAGTCATCACAACTATCACACGAAAAAGACTAGCATTTACAGAAGAAGTCAGAAGCCCTTTCAACCCACAGGTCCCACTGGACACACGCGGCAATATTTACAGAATCCGATTAGCCCAAAAACTTTAACGATATCCACAGCCCACTCATCTTCCGGCCCAGATCCACACCACATCCTTCAATCCTGGCCGCACATCCTCCTCACAAAACTTATCATACTCTAGACGATCGCCGGAGTTCTTCGAAAACTCGACGACGGCGAAGCCCGCCGCCACCTCAAACACCTCCGCCGTAATCGACAACTTTCCCATCCTCCCCTCCACTCTACCTTCCATCTTCGCCTTAAACTCCCCCCTCTCCACCTCAAACCCTAGCCCCTTCCCGGCCCTCTCCAACGCCTCCACGATCGCCGCAGGTGTTCGCCGCGACGTGAACATCGTCCCCTTACTCCTCCTCCCATCCCTCTCGAACATTGCAGACAAATCGAACCCATCCGCCATTGCCGAGATCAACTCAAATGCGTTGTAGAATCTCGGCGAATCGCTTAATTCCTTCCCATCGGAATCCGATTCCTTCGCCGGAGGTAAAATTGGCGGTGTAATTGAGATCGGAGAAGGGGAATCGGCGCAGCTGAGCCAGTTGTGGCGGAGGATTTCAGGAATCGAGATCCGATTCTTCGGATCAGCGACTAGGAGTCGCGAAATCAGCCGGCGAGCTTCAGTGGAAAACCACGGCGGGGTCTTGTAGTCCGCTCGGAAGACCTTGCTGTACATTCGCATAAGATTCTCATGCTGAAAAGGGAGAAATCCTGCTAGGAGCACGAAGAGGATGACGCCGCATGACCATATGTCAGCCCGATCACCGTCGTATCCACGGCTCCGGAGAACCTCCGGCGCGACGTACGCCGGCGTACCACATTGCGTATGCAGAAGACCGTCGTTCTGGAGTTGATCTGGAAGAGCAGAGAGTCCAAAATCGGAGACCTTGAGATTCCCAGATTGGTCGACGAGGAGGTTCTCCGGCTTCAGATCACGGTGAGAAACGCCGCGCGAGTGACAGAAATCAACGGCGTAAATCAGCTGCCGGAAATATCGACGGGCGAGATCTTCGGTAAGGCGGCCGCGCTCGACGAGAGAGAATAGCTCGCCACCGCGGACTAACTCCATTACAACGAAGATGCGAGATCGGGTGGCCATTACCTCCTTCAGCTCCACGACGTTGGGGTGAACCACGAGGCTCATGACGGAGATCTCGCGCTGAATCTGAGCGCACAAACAGGACTCTCGCCGGATCTGGTCCTTGTTGATGACTTTAATGGCCACGCTCTCGTCGGAGCGGAGATCCCGGCCGTGGTATACTTTAGCGAAGGTGCCTTGACCTAACAGTCGGCCCATCTCGTATTTTCCGAATAGTACTTTGCGGACCGAATCATCGCCGGCGGTGGGAGTCGCTGGCGGCGAAAGTTCATTTTCGGTGCCCATCTGTATTGGTAGGTGTAGGGTATGGTTGTGTGATGCAGGAAGTGGAAGAAGGGAGCTTAATTAAAATGGGAAGGGATAACGGCGAGCGGCCGTCTCCATAGGTTTCCGGTGGGCGAAAGTAGACGGCTTTTTTATTTTCTGTGGGGGAAGATGATTAGAGATGATGGGTAGGGAATGGGGAGGGAGGAGAAAAGGATATACAGGGACGTGGTTGCTTTTTTTTTAAATTAATGTTTAATGTGTTAATTTTATTTTATGGATATTAATTTAAGATAATAAACTAATAAAATTATTTATTTATTGAATGAAACATTAAAATAAATTATGAATGCTAATCTGTATTGTTGTAATTATAAATTTATAGTTATAATCAACACAATCATCTAACATTTCAAGAATAAGAGAAATTTCCTAACACCAACAAAGAGCCAAAGCCAGAACATGCAATAGAAGAATATCAAGAGGCAATGAAGAATCATCATAATTCTACCATATCAGCAAAATCAAACTCTGCAAATAATTACATGATCATTAAGGTCACCTACTCAGACGGACATAGTAACTGAAGCGGCTAAATCAGCAAACAGGAAACCACTAGAGACAAAACAATCACCGAGCATCCAATTTAAGCCCAAGAAATCAAGTGAACTACAGAGAGATCTCAAACCATAGGAGAATACAAGACATCCACTAAAACAAAAAAAAACAATGATTACATGGACAAAAAAAATTGTAACGTGATTATAACAATGATTGAAAAAACACTAAATTTTGGTAACAATTCCTCAATCATACATTTTTATTTTGGAAGAAAAACATTATTTCGTTAATTGGACTAAAAAAACATCAAATTACGTGGTGCTTTCCAATAGGTTCGAAATATTAGGTGGCATCGGATCTGAGAAGTGTGGGGTCCACCAATCGCGAAAGACTGGGGTCCCACAGACCGGCGTCTTTGTGTTACCAATTGGAGATACAAGCTGATGTTGATAAATGAGAACTTAAGAAGATAGTACAGATGAATATGGCAACATGTTCGCTTATTGAATTTCTCCATTGCCATAGTGGATGTATATATATATATATGTATGTATGTATGAGGCTAAGTGATCTGAAGAAGGATGTGTGAGCCTTTTATGGGTATTAGCAAATAATTAGTCTTGGTTTTTGTGTCTTTTGTGTGAGTTATCAAAATGAGGGTAAGTGGGGAGAGTGATTTATTGCAATTGAGTTTAAGACGAAGCTTGAGGTGTGGTTTGTTTTAGTAAAAGTTATTTTTTTTCAAATATAATATGTCTATTTGCTCACTATAGTTGTTTGGTATGTGTGGGAAGAAGAGGGTGACAGTTGCACCCAAAAGACCTATAGGCAATGATAATGTGACGTTCTATTATAAATTACATGATAGGCCAAAAGAAGCTTTGTGATTGTCGATTATAGGTGATTTATAAAGGTGCATTGTGTTTAGTAGTGTAACGACCCATAGGGTATACAAAATGTAGACATCAATGAGTAATAGTCAATATTGTAATGTCTACATCATTATCTTTTAGTGTGTTGAAGCAAATAATATTATATGATACCACAGTTGTTTAATAGTTCAACATATTTGTTCTTGAATTATCCACCTGCATCAGATCTAAGCGTGACGATAAGAGCGTGTAATTGGCATCATGCAAAATTTTGAAAGTCCACGCATGTTCCACCAGTTGGATGCACTTTCCACCCGGGCACTGAGGTGCCCAGCAGTTTAGTGTTCTTCTCCCCTCGTAGGTCGGTGGTTCGACTTGATTCACACTGTCCATTTCTAATACATGGAAATGGATGACATCAGTTCATCGTCCCCACAGTACGAAGAACCAAGAACTGCCCATGATCAAACCCAAAGATCTTCTCGATTCTCAACCAAATAACTTGAGGTTTGTTCCAAAAGCTTCATCTTACCTAGACGAACATATCAATATGGTTCAATGAGCATGGAGTGTTTATTTCTTTCACAAAAGACCAAACCAGAGGCTAATTTTAGGAATTTTGATCCATACCTTGTCCCAAGAGGCAAGGCCTCGATTGGAATTGATAGAGAGCTTCGCCTTAATGTCACGAGCCTCCTCATTACTTCAATTTGAACTAAACTTGGTCATAACTATAAAACAGACCAAATGGTGGCTCATGTTGGTGTTGCGATAGGTTGGAGAGCTCAAAATGCTCTAATTTTGATTGAGGAGATCGTCTTAAGGCTCGGAGAAGCTTTTAGGAGGTTTAAATTGAGTTTTGAAAGGGTTCATGTCAAGGCCAAAAACAATTCTAAATTAGGGCAGAGAAATTAGGGTTTGCTAGTAGTGGTGGTGGCCTGAGGATACGGGGGATTGATTGCGTAGGTCAAGAGGGACATTTTCTCTGTTGAGAGGCAGAGGTTTTGGAGGTTGGATAGGGAGTTTGATGATGCTCAAGGCTCTTGAGTTCCTTCCTTAAGTAGCCATGAGAGGCCATGGGAGAGCTTGGTTGTGATTAGAAATGCTTGGGAGGCTCCTCAAAGAGTTCTCAGAGGAATTTTAAAAGAATTTTGGGTTGTGGAGGGAAACTCTTCAAGTTTCCATGGCGGCTTGACCATGGTGATGAGCTTGGAGATGGGGGAGGCATATAAGGAAGCTTTGAGATGATTGGATGGCTTTTAGGTGGATAACATAGACCAGACTTGATCTAGTTTGACCCATCAAGGGTTGATCCAAGTAGGATTGGGCTAGGCAGCATGTGTCCCTTCCCATGATGAGCTATGATGAATGGTGCCAAGCTCACCAATCAAGAGTTAAATTTATCCTGGTTTAGTCTGGTGTGTCACCCATATATTATGCTAGGTGGGTACTAGGTCATGGGTGACCCATTAAGGATAGGCCATGGGCCATGGGTTTTGGTTGGGCCTTGTCTTATGGTTTTGGATTTGGGCTAGATGGGTTGAGTTTCTTTTTAGCCTAGACCCTGATGGAATTTAAAAAAATCCACCTAATAAATTAATTAATTAAGTGAATTATGGGGGTTGACCCCATGGTGGCAATTGGGTCCACCGCGTGGTGTGGTGTCATGACCATTTTGGGTGAGGCTTAATTTGATAGGGATGTGGTCAATTGATCCAAATTTGGTCAAAATTGGGGGGGGGGGTGGGGTTTGTTTTTTGTTTATTTATAAGGGGTTTTTCCTCTCAAAATTGAGGTCATCTTTGGTCTTTTTTCCTTATTTTTTTTTTTTTTTCCTTTTTTTTTTTTCTAAAAAAAATTTTTTTTTTTTTCTTTTTTTTTTTATTTTTTTTTTTTTTTTTTTTAGATTTTCATACAATACTGAGAAATTAAATTATTATTTTACTGCCGCAAATCTTCTAGCATGCACTAGTTATGATTATAATTTGAATGTCTAATAATTTAGATATTTTAATCTAACTTTTAACCGCATTGAGAGGAGGAATATGACTCTTGAAATTGATATAGGACATAAAAAACAGTTTTATGTTATTATGATATATATTAGATTATTCTACATATATATTTTATATAAATACTTTGTTAAATATTTATTCTTCTTTAGAGAGAGAGAGAGAGAGAGAGAGAGAGAGAATTAGACCCATAAATGCATGCGTCAAATATATAACCATCAATTTGTTTTATTTAACGTGGGCCCAGTAGAGCAGGTGGCTGTTAAGCTATCCAGACAATTGCTCATAGAATGATGAGCATTTTTTTAATTTTCTATACATAGAAACCCTCCATTTTCAACGATTGGAAATACCTGCTTTTGATTATATTTTTCATCAATGGCCAAAAAATAAAACTTAAAATAATGGGGATTTTCTTCCTTAATTTGCATTACATTAATACATCAAATGTCTTCTTACGTGGAACTTCACTGGTAAGCTTATGGAGACTTGGGAAGTAATTTGGAGACTTTAATCAATAGAAATACTTTTCTTCCTAGTTTATAATAAAATTTATAATCATAGCTAGCTCCACTTGAACTGTGATTTGGGAGTATTTCACTATGTGTGTAAACAAGCCAAGCTTGAGGAGTTTGGTATTTATTCTTGTTTGTGTTTTGCTCAATAGAATTTTTTTGCTCAAAATGAGCCCGTTGTCACCTCCCAAAAGAGCCCTTATGGGTGGTGGGCAGCCCAGGACTTAAATACTGCTTTTCGGTCATAAACCTAGCCAATGTGGGACTATTTGTCAGTGACATTCTCCTACACCCAATCACGTGACGCCCTCGTCACGGATCGGCTCCACCGAGGGTTCCACTGGACCATGGAGAGTCCACACACCTGGCAAGCAGTAATCTGCTCTGATACCACTTGTCACCTCCCAAAAGAGCCCTTATGAGTGGTGGGCAGCCCAGGACTTAAATACTGCTTTTCGGCCCTACACCTAGCCAATGTGAGACTATTTGTCTGTGACACCGTGCTCGAAATCGCTTACGAATGGCTAGTTCAAGTTCGATTTAATTTAAATTTGTTTGTTCATTTAAGCGTATTTTCGGCTCAAGATTAACTTTAAATGATTTAAGGAATACAAAATTTTAATAATTTTTTAATCCAACAAAATAAGTTAAGAGAAAAATATTATAATATTATTATTTATTTAGTTATTTAGTCAGCTTTTCTAAATAAAAAGTTGATAATTGAATTAAAGTTAGTCAGTATTTTATAAATTAAGCTAAAAAAGTAATCATGTTGATTCATTTGTCCAAGTAACAAATTAGCCGCCAACTACTTAGCGAGTCGAATAAGTACTGTTCATAAATGACGAGTATTTTTTAAAGTTGTATCTACCAATTGAAAAAAAAATAAAGATATTGTTGGCTATCGATTTGTCCTTAGACTAGCACACTCAGGAAAAAAATTAGGAAGATGGATGAGATCCCGGAATAGCGAGAGGGTTCGCTAGAAAATCGCTATTATACATTGTTCTGAGATTCATCTCATTTTATGTGATGGCTCCTTTTATTTATAGATGGGATAGATCATTTACTATAAATGTCACAAATAATACAATTATGATACATGGGTTCAAAGGGGAAGGAGAATGAGAGTAGCTTCGAAATATGACATCCATGCTACATTTATAATGTGTTGGACAAAAATTTTTTTGATTAAGGTGGGGGCTGTAACTTGTTAATGTTACTTGCATTGGCAAGAAGAGTGGAATTATACCCAAAATTTTTATGTGAAAGCAATGCTGTAAGTCTTAAAAGATGTCTTACATAGTTGTGGTGCTATTGCCTGTAAGAAGAATGTCGTCGATGTACATGAGGAGAAAAAGGTATCGCTTTGACTTTGAGTACGGACTGCATGCCATTATTCGGCATGGAGGTGTAGTTTTGAGAGGTTTGAGTTGAGTCCCTTGAGAAGAAGAAGAAGGGAAAGGGATGTTGGTCTCTGATACCATGAGATAACATAAATTAGACATAATGCAATCTACAGAAAGGTAGAGTGAAAGAAAAATGAAGCTAAAGGCATTTCTAGAAGAGATGAAACTATATTTTTAAAAGCTCATGCGTAATACAATGCTAGTTTATATTAGAGCTGGCCATTGGAGTTTGTAGGAGAAGTTTTGAAGGCTGATTACGATCAGAAAATTTTTATTAATTGACATTACTCAAACGTTTATAGTTGGGTGATAACGTATTGACAAACAATGGAGTGACTATAATTATCTGATGATTGTCAAGTAATCATGGCCAGACAATGATAATTAGGCTATAACTTGTAGCAAATATTGATTGTGAGCAATGAGTGTAAGTCAATCTTTAACAAAACTGAAAATTAGGTGGCAATTTGTAGCAATGAGTGTCAATCAAATTTAGCTCAAGGTATTTTTTACTTGGATAATGTGAGTCTTTTTATAATTTTTTAGTGCGATATTTCTTAATTTTAGCTAAAATCTCTAAAATAATCTATTTAGATTTATTTTTATATGTTTGATCATTGAATATGTTTTACAATTTGAGTGTTTTATTAAAATAAAAATTGAGTAATTTTGAGCTTATCTGATTCCTCTCATCAAGATAATTTTTTTTATTATAAGCATTTAATATTAATATCATTTAATTTTATCAAATAATGGTACGAAGTTTTCAAGTATATTTCCAGCATTTTATTTGGGCTAATTTGGATTCGAATAAAAAAATCTTTAGTATCGTTAGACACACCTCATTAAAACATTTATATTTAACTAAAAATAACCTAAAAAGTTTTTTAATAGTCAATAATTTAATTTTTGAGGCTTTTAATTTAAATATTGCATTAAAATTTGTGCCCGATCAGATTAATTTTCTCATGTTGTTCTAAGATAGCTTTGCATAATGGAATGTACTGCTTTTTGCACATTATTGTTTTTCGTGGAACTGTGATGATATCTACACTAGGAGCCTCTCAACTCGTGGCAAAAATATTATGCCCGGACGTCCGGACGGTCAATCACCGACCGTCACATCGTCCGCCGATGATATGTATGACAACGTGACACCTGGTTATTGACCCTCAAAGCTTACCCCTTTGGTTGAAACTCAAGTATATGTCTCTCCAAGGATATTTTTCGAAAGAATTTGTTATATCATATATTCTCTATACTTGTGGGGCATGTTATATTCTTGTTGGCCTTCTTATGTCTATGGACATACATAACATTTACAATTATTTGAATGGTTCTTCTTCTTTCTTAATCTTCACCATGGATACCTTAGAGCTCATTTGTTGATCCTATGAAATTTTTTGTAATGGGTTCGTCTTAATGTGATTTTGGGCGCGGCCCTCATTTTTCCCTTACAAAAAAGAAGAAAAAAAAATGATATTTTTAGAAAAATTATCCGAGGGAATTATGCCCTAGATATCAAAATGTACCTTTCTAATAAAATCCTCTCTATCACGTTTAAGTAAGATGAATATTTTTTTAACATTTTAAAACGATAAATGATTACAAAATGAGTTGACAATGTTACCAAGGCCAAAGAACATGGAAATCTGTTAAGCAGAATAATGTTCGTTCCAAGAATGAAATATACATATTTTAATTATGCTTCGATGAACCGAATTGAGAGACAAAAATCTTATAAGAACATGAAAGGAAAAAAATTGAAAATTTAAGAAGTTCTTATTAATGAAAATTTAAATATTTATATTATATTCAATGTTGCACTAATTTGTATAATCAATTAGAATATTGCTTGACATAAGGCCGTAGAGTGATTATTTAATGTTTTGGAGTTGCACAAAAATTCTACACACACTTGTAAATGAACTGACAAGTAGAGATCAAAAGTTTTTATATGGAAAATCCAAAAGAGAAGAAAACTACGGGGCAAGTCCAACTAGAAATGATCCACTATAAATTGATGGGTATACATACATACTCTTATCTCACGTGCGGGAAAGAGTTGTATTTTTTTGTGAACATTTAAGTATTTTAATAATCTTAGAATTGATTGATCTTATATGAGCTCGTCTTGTTGAGACTCTCCATTTGATTATAATTAAGTCAGATTTGAAATTTATTTAACTTTATAATTAGCCACCCAAAGCTTCAAAAAATAGTTTAATGGCTTGATCCAAGCTTAATTTGACTCGGATTGACTCAATTTTAGTGTCGTTGTGTCCGTCTCATTGAGTCGTTTATGATATAAGAGTTATGGGCAATTTTTAATGTGAGATTGAATATTTATTGTGTTAATAATCTCGAGATTTTTTTCAAATGATAAACTTTATTTTTACATATCAGTAATTAAGTTTAAATTTTATATTAAAGTCAAGAATGAATAGGTATAAATTGTTTTAAGATTGACTTTAAGTCATCTATTAATAAAAAAATAAGAATTTTAAATCAAATTATTTGTGCGTACTAATCATGAAATATGCTCTCTCTCTCTCTCTCTCTCTCTCTCTCTCTCTCTCTCTCATTCTCTCTCTCTCCTTCCATATATATTGTATACTCAGAAATGGCTCCCAGGGCCTATACATGCCTTAGCAGATTTTGTATCTAGGCCCAATTTTTAACAAAAAGACTGAATTCCTTTCATCTTCCAATTAAAGTACACGTTGAGCTAGCCTGCTGAAATAACCTGCCGAGCTCGTCTACTGAAGTAAGCTACCAAGATCACTTGCCAAAGGAATTCACTGAGTTAACTTGCAGCCACTGACCTGTTGAAACCTCGATGATCTCTCCTTCAGAATTGCAAACCACTGGCATAACGACATCACTCATGTACATACATAAATCTGCATCTATTTAATGGTCGCCAGACACATCACAATCATCTCACAAGGACAACATAGATGTGTCTTGAATTGTATGGCCTACAACTTATTTTTCTCTTTTTTCTCTCTGAATGGAGGAAAAGGACAAGTGAGAAACTATGGGGAAGAAAAATATATAAATTAAGTCACCTCCCACATTTACATAAATCACTATCTCAATTAAGGGCATATTGAATTTAAAATGTGTCCTCTCTCTTAATTTTTTCCCCCTCCCTTTGCCCAATCTATATTAGAAGATTAAAATTGAGATTTGGGGAGGGCCACTTCCATCTAATTCTTTATTTCTTCAATATTTCTCTCATAATAAGGCCTCTTGCGGATAGTTTTAAAAAATAATCTTTTTTATTATAATAATAAAAAGTATAATTATTATTATTTAAAGTTTGTCACGTATTTTTGTCGAACACGCCACCACAGTAAAATGAGCATCATCCCTAGGCAAAATGGAGGTTCCAAACGCATTGGTGTGGTCTGTTTTGTCGTTTGGGGTCATTTTAGACTCAATTGCGGAATCGACGATCCGGACTTACTCGTGTGGTCCGTTTCGTCGTTCGGAGCCATCTGAACGAGCTTCGTTAGTGATCGAGTCAATTTGAGTCAATTTTGCGCACAACGTGACAAATAATATTTTTTTTTATCCGATTGGAATCGTCCGATGTGCCAAATGCTGACCGACATTCACCCAAGCGAAAGCTAAAGCCTAGCAAAATGACCCCGGCTACGTGCCCCTCAACACGTTTCGGTGGTCCAAAGTAGATGTCTCGCGCTACAGTAATCAACACGTGCATCAAGCAACGTTCCTTGGCGCTCGAACAGACATCCTACGCATGTGACATCAAAAAAAAAATTTGATGCCAACACATTCCATATGTGTGGTGTTGGGTTATGCATTTGAAAGTCCTAATTTGGATGTATTTGGTTGAGAAAAAAAACATATGAGAAAAGCAAATTTATTATATTGCCTTTCTTTTATCATATGTTACTTTTTACAGCATAGTATGATTTGTTGAGAGGATGAGATTCACAATTGGAGCAAATGAATGTTATTTTTTACATCACAATTTAAGCATATTCTTGATTATCTTTGGAATTATTGATGAATATGGGAAGTTCTGCTCAAGAGCTTGTTCCCTTTATACTTTGTTATGTCATATCTGAAGCTAGACACATTAATATCAAAGGACAAAAAAAGGCAGTCCGGTTTCCTTGCTTGTTTTTTTCGAATGTGGAGTTCAAATCAAGACTTTTTCTATAAGTTTTGTCGAGATTTATGAATTTTTTAAGTTGATTTTCATTTACTTGCACAGGAATGTTGGTATAACTACTATAAAGCAATTTGCTTTATCATATTTAAAAAAATGATGATTGGGCTATAAAGCAGTTTATTGACTCTCTAGAATCTTCAGGATCTCTCGTTGGTCAATCATTACCTGAGAATGAGATCCAGTCGATTGAATATGAAACTCAGGACGGTGATGGTGCAACTGAGATGGTTGCTTTGAGGGAGTCTATCGCAGATGCTATATCTAGATGTTGATTCAGCCACGTTTTTTTATTTATTACATGTTCTTTTGGAATGTAATTCGATGCAGTGTGGATTTGTATTTTAAGGTTTTATGAAGAATTTCGTTTCTTTCATTTGGGATGTAATTCATTGTAGTATGAATTTGCCTTTTGTTTTAAATTATTTATTTTGTTTAGTTTTAGTTTTTTTATATATAGTTTTTGTTTAATTTTTGTATGGATTTCACCCTTATTTTCATATATAAAGCTTAATTTAATTTTATGCTCAACATATTATATATTTTGAATGTTTTATCTCAGTAGCAGTATGAGATCTAGGATTTCAGGGACCTCCCGAGTTGTGTTGTGTTACTACAGACTGCCGGCTCCCTTACTCACGTCATGCCAGCAGCATAGCAGTGGGAGACAGTTCTACGGTTGTCATATGGGTGTTTCAGCAAGATGCAATTTCTTTCGTTGGACCGAAATTCCGACATACTCTCATGTCGACAGTGATCGTGTTACAATGGTTTCCCAAGAGGACACTACCGCTGAGGAGAGGCGACGTCAGAGTTTTAAATTGAACATTTTAATATTTTTACTTGTAATTGTAATTGTATTTATTCTAATTTTATTTGTTTTGATACTCACGAAGTGGTGAGCAATGTATTTTAATTTCTGTAACTGAACTGTATTATTTTGAGACATCTCTTTTATCTACTATTTTCCAAACAGTTCTGTTGCAAACTGCTTAACCAAACATAGGTCGAATGGTTTTTTATTCAACAACAGCTCCAAGTAAGCTGTTCTGAATAAGCTGTCTTAAACAGAAAATCAGCTTATTATGATAATCTGCAGATTATCAAAATAATCTGCTCAGATTATAAATAATCAACAGCTACCTCAAACAAACCCTAAATCTTGGTGCGTTATGTGTATCATATTTTGCCTAATGATTAAAAGTTTTATTTTATCCACAAAATCCTTCGCTAGAGGCCCATCACATTTATGTGTGAGCATGACAGAAAAAAAAAACATCAAAGTATATCAAATATTTCAAATTAACTATGTTTTTTAAGAATTGAGATATATAATTTATAATTAAATAAAATATTATTATAATTATACGGCATGTCTTAAGATTCACATAATAATGATATTTTTTATGTTACTTGTCTTGCTCATGAGGCCCATTATAATATGTTTTGGATAACACAATAATACATTTAATTAGAGCATTAGCTAAGATGCACATGTTGATGCATGATTTAGGGGAATATTAGCGAGTCATACCTAAAAAATAATTTTCTAATGCGTCAATATATGAAATGTCTGTTGTGCATACCCTAATTATTTGGCTTGGTGATAATTTACTTGATTTTAAAATTCATAGCAGAACGCCTTTTTTTATACGCTCTTAGACCCCATTTGACAATGCTTTACAAAGCAATATATTACATCAGGTTTGGAGTCTAATGGTAGGGCGTCACGTGTCAAGTAAGTCCCACCATAATATACTAGTCTTGACGAGTGTTAAAAATGGTGAAGCCCACTTGACACGTGGCGCCCCACTATTAAACTTCGAATGTATTTGGAGTTATGATGTATTATTTTTTTCCTAAAACAGAGAGGCCTTGTCTGACTGTCCAATTTCTCACTTTCCGTCTAACTCAATGCCGCAAAATGGGTGTAAAAATCTCCAAATCACCCTAATGAAAGAATCATGTACATGTGTGATGGATGGTTGATAATGTCTTTTATTGTACAAAATTTATAGGTATAAATAGAATCAAGCACATAATTTTTTTCTTGAAACGTTAATTTTGGCTTTAATAAAAAACACTTTTCAAAAGTTATTTTTAAATTAACTTTTTTTAAAGAGGAAATTCCCCGAAACAAAGTCTTGTCGTAACA
>NEWO01000005.1:1436649-1468787 GCA_003013225.1 Phalaenopsis aphrodite
GGCACATGTTTGAAGCAAAGGAGAGGCTAAAATGTGTTTTGAACAACAGAGATTTGAAGAACGCCTTGAGTTCAAACATCTGATTCAAATGATGAACCATGATTCAAATTTTTGTTTGAACTTTACTAGAATGAGGATTAATATTCCACCAAGAAATTTAAGTGATTGAGCACAAATGTCGATGCTTTTTTGGATAAGAAATCTTTCATATTCAAATTTAGGTTAATTCAAGCTTTGGTTTTAACAAATTTATTGTTGAATTTAACTTTCTATATAGATTTTTCCTTATAGAAAATTAGTAATTTCAATTAATTTAAACCTTATATAGCCTTCAAGTTATGTAAAAGAAAGATTTATTAGTTTTAAATGTAAACCGATGAAATATTGAATGAAGATTTTTATTTTAGTAATCTAATCCATCCTAAAATGATATTTCTATCTTTCCAGATAATATATTACTTGTATTTAATTATTCAAATTAAAATATTTAAAATTTGTGTGGTGGACAAAAAATAAACCAATAATCTCGTTGGAGGAGCTTCAAATAGTAAAGGAAATAAGTAATCTGCGTCAATCCTACTATGCAGGATGTAGCACTTTTGTTCATTGATATTCGAACTAGAAAATCTTCCTTTTAAGATGTTGAATATCTTCAGGACATATGATCTCATGTACGTGGTGAACCCATACAATTCAGGAGAGGCTTAGTAAAATAAGTGGGAAGAATTTGAGGGATGTATTAGAGAGAGAGAGCGCCAAAGTCTAGTCCCCTCTATTTTATACACCATAAAGCATATGCCCCTGCATATTGGTCTAATGAATAAAAAAAATGTTCTATTGTAGGTTATATCGTAAGAATCTCAAATAGACCCAATTTTGATAATATTTTTCGTATGAATGCCAAGTGGTCAATAAATTGGTGTATACTTGATGATGGACTGGAGTTCTCTTCCTTATGCTTTTGAAAATTGTTCATATTTGTGTTGTCGCCATGAAGCTATTGAAGAGCTTGGCAGGACTCAATTAGTGCAAACAAACTTGGAAGAAAAACTCATATTATTTGCACATGCAATCATACTCTTCTTTCCAAGTGATGTGATTATATCTGTGCAATCATGCTCTTTCATGACATCAATACTCGTCGCTGGAAAGCGAACGATAAGAGGATGAAGATAAGGAGTGTCATTTTTCCTGTGTTAAAATAATTTAAGTAAATAAGTGCCGCTGTGTTGTCCATGAAAATAATAATAATAATAATAATAATTAAATGCCATTCAAGTAAATCGCTTAAAATAAGTACAACTGTAGTTATAGACGTTATATGTTTTCACTGATTTATGAACATAAAATATTTAATAAAGTTTAAATAATGAATATTATAATTCAATTTTATAATAATGAATGTGACAGCCGGTAGGCTACTAGTAGGGGTGTAAACAAACCGAACACGAACGAACAGAGTATATGTTCGTGTTCGGTTCGTTTGAAATTTAGTTTGTTTAAAATAAGCTCGTGTTCGAAATTGTTCGTGATATCACTGTTCGTGTTTGTTTCTTAACGAAAGAGCCGAACACGAGTTGTTCGCTAACGACGAGCCAGTTTGACATCACTAATATTAATATATATATAAATAATATATTATATTAATTATATAACTTATATTATGCAAATATATAATATTTATATTAGTACATTACTAATATAATATATTATTATATTATTATTATTAATTTATTATATATTATAATTTACAAAATTTATTTTTTAAAAATATCATAATATATAATTATTTAAATTATTTTATATTTCAAACAATAACGATTTGAACACGAACGAACACATCATTGTTCGTGTTTGGTTCGTTCAACTAACCGAACGAAAAAATTTTGTTCACGTTCGTCTCATTTACTTATTGAATGAATTGAACACGAACTCATTGACGAACCGAACACAAACTGTTCACGAACAACGAGCTTTTTTGACGGTCATAGCTACTAGAAGATATAAAACGAAATTCAAATTAAATTTGGAAAATTTTTACATACATACCACACAATTCATAACACCTAAATTTTAATTTTTACTTATATATTATGTATTTCATTTTTTTTTAAATTAAAATGGTAATATTTTGTATGTAATATGAAAGATTTGGGTAGCATGAATGTAAAAGGGTAAAATTTAGGTGTGAGATATATAAAGTCATAAAAATTGAGTGGTATGTATGTAAATGCCTCTAAAACAAAACAAGAAGTACATTGAAAATTGAGTCATCCTTAAGATGAGAATTGAGGTTCTCAGCGATCGAATGAAGGTCCGAGGAGAGCAACGGAGAAGCTGCTGAAACCATGTGAGCCACGAATCTGGTCCACACACTTCACATGTATTTCCAGCTCCGGCTTTTGGCCGATAGTTTCTTCCAAAAATCATGTTGATAATGACTTATGTGTAGCGCTGTCAAAACGACTCGTTGTTTGCGAATGGTTTGTGCTTGGCTCATTGCGCGTGTCTGATTCATTCGTTAAGTTGGCAAGCCGAATAGTAATAATTTTTAAAGCTTGATATATATAAGAGTCAAACACGAAAAAAGATTTATTCGTTCGTGGGGCTCGTTCTGATTCGAAATTATATATATAGTATTTAAAAAAAAAAATTGACCATAAAGCTTCAAAGATTTATAATCAATTATAATTATTAATTAAAAAATAGACTAAAATATATTAAATTATATTTAAAGGACATTTTAATAAAAATAATAAGATTTAAATCTCTCCACAACCCTTAACATCCTACGGTTACATAATTAGGGTTGTCAAAATGACTCTAAGTTAGCAAATAGCTTGTGTTCGGCTCGTTTGAGTGTTCTGATCACTAAAAAACGACAGAACATGAGCAATTGTATTTCTTAACAAGTCGAACACGATCTGAACTTGGGCTCGCTCATGTTCTACTCGTTTATACCCCTACCCATGTGAGGATAATTGCTTCATTTTACTTTATTTTTATTTTTATTTATATTCTATCAATAATCAAATGGGAAGAAATGGTTAAGAAAATCCTGATACCATGGGTTCCAAAAATCGGCATATCATGTTCTTGTTATATTTATATCATATAAAATGGCAACAATTTTATCTATAGATATTGAAAAAATCATTAAAATATTTGCATATATTCAATAGAATAATATAAAATAAAAATTCTCCTAATGTATAAAATAGTTTTATAGATTCATAAAAAATTATGAAGATACACTATGTGAGATTTATTATAAAACATAAAAATATAAAATCAAAATACTAAGCCTTCCCTACTACAACAAATTGGTGCCATTTAAAACAATTGACATACAACAATATATACATAGTTTGTAGCCATTTGTTGAGATTTGTAAAGTTTTGAGCTTTTCCTCAGTAGACCCTCATTTATTTTTGAACAATCACAAGTCTTAAGTGACAAAAAAACCCTCTAATATTAAGTATTGGAGAAAATGAATGGGCCTTGCTTCTTATAAATTGTGCATTTTAGGACTGTCATGTAAAAAGCATATATGAGAGTTGTGGACACCAATTTCAAGTCATAAAGGCTCTATCACATACCTACTCAATTATTGACCCCTAAAGAGCATCAAAGAATGTATTTTATTTTATTTTATTCTTTTTACATAATAAAAAAGCTCTCTCCATAATAGATATCATCATTAGCTCGAGTTCATTCAGCTCTAATTCTCTATGCTTAATTATTATCATCATCTGGATATGACATTTACTAAATATTCTAATGAATAACATGTAAAAGTGACATTGACAGAGCATAAAAGCATATTAGATTCCAATTTGTTCAGAATTCACTAAGAGTAATTTCCAGAGAGCAAGCCCTAATATAACAAATGGGAAGATAAGGTCATTAACTATTCAAATATCTCAATCAAGGTCCCTAATGTGTGAGAAATAAAGGAAAACTAGTGTTAGATGTTATATTTACTAAAAGTACAAGTGATGGCTCATCAAATTAGGTAGGTAATTAAACAAGGTTTTTACTTATTTGAAAATCATCAAAAAGGCCTATGAAAGTCATATTCTTGAGTAAGCTCATTAAAAACTCTCATGAGCTAATAAAGAGTGAGCTTGAGTATGTGTGATAATTAGATAAGTCCCATGCGTAATTGGAAGTCACTAAAAAGGCAATCCAATGTGTAAACCCTATATCATTACTTAATGTTAAGGTGATTTACACTAACACACTTCCCTAATAAAAAATCATTAAAAATTGTGAGGCAAAAAGACATAATGCAATTGTTGATCGTCTTCCTTAGATTAAAAAAAATACTTTTTCTTTGACATTGTGATAATCATGGCAACAACCATAGTCATTCAACAGATGTGCACGGACACCACTTATACATATTAATGAGCATGCCCCATAGAGTCCATAAAATTTATTTTTTATAAATTATCATCTCACTCAAAAACCATAAATGCATGCTAACAAGCTGATCATTTGATCTTTGACATGTTGCAATGAGCCGTTTTATGGTCTTTTATGTGCCACAATATCTATTTTGCTACTAAAATAAATCCTCTACACTCCTTCATCCTACTATCCATCTCAAGATAACATTTAGATAGCCAATTCATATAAACATCCTATATTTTGATCGTCATTTAGTGGACAGATGCTCAAGTCAGATGAAGACTTTCAATTTCATTCTTTCTTACTTAATGAAATAACATCCCATGTCCATATAATGAATGTGGGTTCGGTCGTTAAACCACTTAATTTTTCTTCTCTTTATTTTCTCTCCCTTACTCTATTTTCCCTCATTGTCATTTTCTCACTTCTTGATGTCATGTTCATCTCCCAAGTTAAAAATTAATTCAATTTTAGCCGTCACAGAAATTAAAAGGAATTAAAAATCTCTCTATTCCTTTTTTTTGAAATAGTGTAGGGTTGAACCATCTCTCTTGTCAATTTTCACACATAAATTTCAAACATTCAAATATTCAAATATCTTTTTTATGATCTTGTTAAGAAATATTCAAGTTAGTTCAAAATAGAGGAGCATTAAGCCAGTGATACCCAACTATCTCTTTTATCGCCCTTGCTAATGACATTAAACAATAGTAACGGAGAACTTTAACTCGTCAGTTTATGAAAATGTCATAATTTATACTTTTTCAACCATCAATCTTAATGGAAAAAAATTCATCATTCACATCCTACATGCCCTTGTAGAGAAATCTCAAGGAATAGTTAATATTTAGATATGTTGATTCTTTAACTATATTGAGTTTGCGGCATTTAGGCCTTGCAAATACTTTTTTTGATTCATTGGTTAATATTAGATGGATGAGTATCACTGGTTGAATCCAAAATATAATATTGTATTATTGGGCTTTATATTTCTACCTGTCAATGATGAGACCAACAAACACTCACCAAAAGCAAGCATCCATTACGACTCAAGGAATATTTTACAATCATTCAAATCGAGCTTCATAAGCTAATTAGGCCAACATACTTATTAGGATCATAGATGCAATTTGATCTATTAGAAGCTTAGGCAGCCTATTCTATTTAGCAAGTCAACCACCAAGCCCTAGCTTGTATCCAAGCAATATCCCTCTTCTACTTCTTGGCCTATTTTACATATTTATTATTCAATCTTTAGCTACAATGCAGACCCTAATCTATAAATAAGAGATCTCAAAGACACTTAAGGATTCACTTATTTTGATTATTTTCCCCTTCGTTGTACCTTAGCTATTAATTAATAGGTTTTTCTTCCTATTTTATTGTCTTTTTTGGGTTTTTGTCACTTCCTTTAAATCAACAAAATTTTAATATGTGCCAAAGACAATTAAGGACCAATTGCCTTAAAATTAATTCTTATTGTTAGGAAATTTCTTCTTTAATCTTTAAAAAAATCAACAGTGATAAAAGACAAATTTTAAAAGTCATATTTGAATTATATAAAATATAATTATCATAAGAGCTTTTTACATACATAGCACTCAATTTTTATGAATTTACTTATCTCACACCTAAACTTTACAAGTTTAGCACCCTTCCTATAAGAAAAAATTTAATCTCCATTTTTATATATCTTTTCAAACATAGAAAAAGATGCTTAACTTGTAAAAATTAAAATTTAAACGTGAGATAAGTAAATCCATGAGAATAAGATGCAATGTATGTAAAGTTCCCATATAATAAACAATAAATATATGCTAAATAATCACACATCAATACAATGAATATGTAATGGATAATCACACATCAATAAAATAATTGATATTAAACTATGATATATTATCATTAAATAAGCTCACATGGAAAATATGTTTAACTAAAATTTTATTAAATAATACACTATTTACCATTAATTTTAGTAGTATGTAATATGTCACATGCTAAATGACAACTAAACTAGCTCGTAAATGCAGACCATCAAATTGAGCTGCGCCTAATTCTAATTGCTTTACATAAAACCCCCCACTTCAGTCATATCAGACATCAGGTCGAACACGACAGTACCTTCTGCAAACCATATTTCATTTGCCACCTGCCTCCTGCTCCCGGCTGCGCAGCGCATTCAATCCCTCCCTTCTCTCCCTACTCCGCCGAGGAATGCATCGAGATGAGGAGATCTGACCCCGACCTTGCCGTAAAACGCAAGCAGCACGCCGGTCGGTCCTTTCATCGGAAGCATGTCGAGGACGGGTAGACTCCTCCGTTTCTCCTCCTCCTCCTCCTCCTCCCATCTCTTTCCATCTTCCTCCTCTTAAGCGCAAACATCACGCCCCAAAATGGAAGATCTATCTTCACTATCTCCAAACTCAGAAGGCCGAAACGTCCTCCGAGGCCGCTACGAACTCGGCCGCGTTCTCGGCCAGGGCAGCTTTGCTAAGGTCTACATCGCCCGCAACCTCCGTACCGGCAAGAACGTCGCCATGAAAGTGGTAGGGAAAGAGAAGGTCATCAAGGTGGGAATGACGGAGCATGTGAAGCGCGAGATATCTGTTATGAAAATGGTAACTCACCCGAACATCGTCGAGCTCCATGAAGTGATGGCGACGGTATCCAAGATCTATTTCGCCATGGAGCTTGTGCGAGGAGGTGAGCTCTTCTCCAAGATCGCTCGATCGGGCCGTCTCCGCGAGGATTTAGCTCGTCATTACTTCCGGCAGTTGATCTCCGCTGTCGATTTCTGCCACTCGCGCGGCGTGTACCATCGAGATCTCAAGCCGGAGAATCTCCTGCTTGACGATGTTGGTAACCTCAAGGTCGCTGATTTCGGGCTCTCCGCATTCGCCGATCATGTACACACAGACGGCCTGCTCCACACCACCTGCGGTACTCCGGCCTACGTCGCGCCAGAGGTCATCGGGAAGAAGGGTTACGATGGCGCGCAGGCCGATCTATGGTCTTGTGGAGTCATCCTTTTCGTACTTCTCGCCGGGTTCCTTCCCTTTCAGGATGACAACATCGTCGCAATGTATAAGAAAATCCACCGAGGTGATTTCCGGTGCCCGCCCTGGTTCTCTCCCGACGTCCGCCGCCTGATCAACAAGCTGCTCGATCCCAATCCCAAAACCCGCATCACCGTAGCCAAGCTGATCGAAATTCCCTGGTTTAGAAAAAGCCCTATTCCAAAATCAGTTACCGATACCTCGATTGCATCGGAGAAGAAAGAAGGCGAGGAGCCCCTGAAGCTTAATGCATTTCATCTGATATCTCTTTCCGAGGGCTTCGATCTATCGGCGCTCTTTGAGAGCGGGGAGAGTAGGGAGGAAGGAATGAGGTTCTTCACGAAGGAGCCGGCGAGCGGTGTGATATCAAGGCTTGAGGAGTTGGCGATGAGAGCACCTGGAAGGCTTCGGGTTACTAAGAGCTCGGCAGCCGGGGTGAGGCTGGAGGGGCTGGAGAGTGGCCGGAGAGGGCGGCTTGCGGTGGCCGCGGAGATATTCGCGGTGGCACCCTCTCTGCTGGTGGTGGATGTGAAGAAGGATGGGGGCGATTCACTTGAGTACCGGCGGTTCTGTAGCTCTGAGCTCCGGCCAGCTCTGAATGACATCATTTGGGCATCGTCTGGAGCTCAGGCCACCTCCGGCGCTTGAGCCGTCTGGTCATCTTTTCTTTCTCCTGCATTGGTTATGTACGGTGTGTACTATGGAAGGACCGGTGAGAGAAATCGTATTTGTAAGCTCCATTAAAGTCTCTGTGGATTGTTGTTTTTGTGTCTCTGTTTTTATCTATTTGATGTATATTGTAAATTGTGAGTAGTAATCTTAGTTGTAGAAATTTGAGTTTGATCAGATTGTATCATGCATGTTATTAACGTGTAATGCTTGTTTAATTATTAGCTTTGTTCAATGTATAATTCTTGTTTAATTCTAAGCTTTGTTCAATGTATGAGTTTTATTGTTAAATTATGATTTGTCTATGAAAGAGCATAAGAGGGGAGAGGGGTATCAATAAGTTTGGTTGCTTAACTGAGTCGGCGTGGCCTGTCGGCTGGATTTTAAGCAGATAGATAGCTCATTTCTTGACTAGGGGTACCTTCAGAATGATTGTGATTTGTGAGGTTCTATTGTATTGTTAATTATTGATCCCTTAAGAGGAATCTTAGGAGCATCCGTCTGACAGCTGTTGATAGCGAGGAATTGGATGCTTTCCCAGTGACAAATCTATAGATTAGTAGGTTGATGCTTTCACTTGGCTTTGCAGTGGAGGTTTGTTTGGATGTTTATATGTCTTGCTTAGTCTAATCAGTTCAGATTTAGATTGTACTTTCTATCTTTCTCCTAGCTTGTAAATTGGGTATTGGGTAAGTCAGGCCTCTTTCTCTCTTATCGTTGGACCTTCCTTTGTTGTACTTCTTTTCTTTTGGACCATTGGATCTCATAGAGATTCGTGTTGGTATATTCTTGATGTATATTTATAATGATTGTAGCATTCTATTAATTTTAAATATTTCTAACAAAATCTTTATTCAAATTCTTTAGTTTGTTATATATATGAAATTAAATTCAGGATTCACTTTGTAGGTACGGGAGATTAGTCCTTTAGATGCATTTAGGTAGAATAAATATTAACATTTACATATATAATATTGATGTGAGTTATATAATATTGATGCGTGTTAGAAAAATTGTGACAGTAAAGTAGCAGACTATCATCATAACGTGGTACTGTGGTACGAAGATTCATGACACTCAGAAGAGAAAATAATTAGTAATGACACCAAATTTTATAACGGAAAGCCCAGAAAGGAAAAAAACCACCGGGTCTGGCCCAGCTGAAGAAATCAGCTATATACTGGATATTATATATACAATCTCTTGTCCAACATGAGGAAAATAATTGAACACTCTTCAGAGTTGCAACCTCAGTGCATAAATGAACTTGTTGTAAAAAGTGGATGACGGCTGATGACGATCTGTATAGGCCGGCATGTGGGGGTCGACGACGGTCAGTGGTGATCGATGGCTGTCAGCGGTGATCAACGACAGTCAACTACGGTAGGCTGTGATCGACAGTGGTCGGTGGTGATCGACAGTGGTCGATGGTGATCGACGGTGGTCGGTGGTGATCGACGGTGGTCGGTGGTGATCGACTATTACAGGAGTGATGCTAGACCTTAGCTCCTCAGAGCTTCAAGTCCTTTCTCAACCCTAAAGCTCTCCTCCCCCTCATGAGAGAGGTGGAGCTCTATTTATTATGTTTTGAGTGCAATCAATGTAGGAGTATTAACCACTTTAATCAGACGATCCAGAGAGCTTCATTTGATTAGACAAAATTGAAGAAAAATTGAAAGGTTTAAACAAAGCAGAAATGAAGAAATTTTGGATCGTTAGATTCGTCTTATTATTCGACTATAGGCGTGCTAGATTCAACATTTGTTTGACCTTCTAAATATATCTGAAAAACTCTCAAAAGGGGTTTAATGACTTGATCTGAGCTTGATTTGAGTCGAATTAAACTAATTTTGATATCATTGGGTCTCTCTCATCGAGCCAGACAGTTTGACTATAAGTTTATTGAAATCGGAGCTCTCGATGACTCTTAATTGAATGTTTAATATTTCTTGATGAAAAGATTGACTCGAAATTTGTGTAATGCCTTGAGATTCATGTCAAATGTAAATTTGTTGGTGTTGTATCAGCTGTCCTATATTTTCGGGCGAGTCTAATTTTACCGTCTGAATATATTAGTATCCTCAACACTTTCATTTTCGTGATTACATTATTAGTACAACATTTAGTCCTAACAATTATATATATATTAATTTGGTGGAGATGAGAGATCTATGCTGCGCCAAGGGATTAATAGAAGCCCAAAAAAAGTTTTTTTTTTGTATAAGAATATAGAAAAGATATTCATAAGACTTATAGCATGCATTGTTTAGTGGCCTCGGTGGATTTATTCCTTTGTGTTTGTGCCGCGTTTGAGTTCCCTTCACAAAAAAATAAAAGTTTTTTTTTTAGACAAATGTGGTAGGCTAAAAGGTGGGAAAGAATTTCAGCTTTAATTTTTATTTGAAATGAGAAAGCCAGGAGGTTATACGGCGGAAGCCGAAAGGCCATAAGGTGGAAGCCGAATGACTAAATGCTAGGCTTTAGAAGCGGGTTTTCATTCAATAACTTCAAAGATTCTCTTCTGATTCCGTTCACATTGTTCTTGTAAGTAACGAACGAGGTGACTATTGTGTACCAGACGTTATATTTCTTTCTTTAATTGAAAATATCTTTCTGCCAAATGTTTTTTTGTATGGTGGAAATGATAATATTAAGACTGGTCCCCATCATCTGGATTTTTTAACAGCCTTAGACACTTGACAATCTCTTTATCCTTAATAGTTATTACGATGTTGACATGTGACATATTGAGTGGCGTGTATGTTTTTTCTGATCGTGACTCATGATTCCCCCGTGGTATGAACTTTTTTTGCTCTGAGATTTGATCGGTATCATTGACGTTATTCTTGTCTTTGCCCCATCAATCGCTCAAATTATTCCTTATGTGCAATGATAACATCATATGCAGAGATTTGATCTTTGATGCGATGGATGAGATCAGTGTAAGAGTGCGCTGTCTTCCGCATAGGTGATAAATAAGAATTTCCTGGCCGGAGCCCTCCAAGAAAGACTCCTCTCAGTAACTCTGGATTCACTCCAGGAATCTAGCGGGCTTCAGTAGGGAACCTGCAGAACTATTCCTTAAAGGATTTCCCCTCATTATGGCGAACTCCAAATAACTAAGATGAATCTTTGATGATCCTCCTATTGGCTATGAACTGCTCAACAAACTATTTGATGATCTCACTAAAAGTGTCGACAGTGCCCCCAAGGAGAGAGTAGAACCATGTGCGAGATTGTCCCTTGAGAGTTGTCAGGAACACTTGACAAAGAAGTGCATCAGATGGTTTGATAGTGGTCGACATGCTAGTATGAGTCAGTTACCCCTTCGTAGACAACAATGTTTGGGAGTTTGAAACTTATTGGGATAGGATGTTGGAGAATTGCATTAGCCAAAGGTTATCGGCGGTAGTTAGCGTTGTAACTTGGAAAACCTAATAACTCATTCTTGCCTGTGAGATTAGTGGTCGCAACTGTAATCATCTTTTTATTGTGAAACTTTTTAGCTTGGTTCCCATGATTTTTTTCTTTTACGGTTTTCCCCGTAAAAACTTATGTTATTATTATTAGTTGATTTTTCTTTTTTGAGTGTGTGTTGAATCTTCATACATGCTAAGACGGTTATCCGTCACTATACTGTCGCAAATTTTCTAGCACAGATCAATACCATTAATTTTAATTTGCACAATAAACTTTGTTTGCATAGAAGTTAAATGGATAGATAATTTACTCATTAATCTGTTTGATATTAACTCGATTATCATCATATCAAACGAACAAGAACCAAACTCAAATAGAAACTAAACTTGAACATAAACACAAAGCTTGATTAGAGCTCGAGCTCAAATTTTATAACTAAGTTCAAGCTCGAACACAACCCCAATGGTTCAATTTGGGCTCAAAATCGACTCAAACTCTAATTTTATAAACAAGCTCAAAAATAAAGATAGTGCCACTTGACTTTGCTTGATTCATGTCCATTCCTATATATATATGGGACAAATAAAACTGTACTGTTTGGTGGCGTTGCTCTCTATCACAAGACAATTTTTATTCAGATTCGTCTGATATTAAACTTGATGTATATTTTATGTATGATTTGTCGCTTTGTGTCAAAATAATTTGCAATAAAAAACATTGTAGGTACAAATCAATAATTTATCTCATTTTCTTATTCTACCCTTCTATGATTGGAAAATTATTGCATGCGAGATATGTATGCGCTATCCGATCTACATCGTAGATCACGGTGATCTATGATGATGAGTTTGCAATCAAATTTTTTTTATTTTAAAAAAATTAAAAAATATAAAGTGGGGCCCACCGAAATACATCCTCATTGTAGATCACCGTGATCTATGGTGTAGATCGAACACTGCATGTATCTCTTTATGCGGTATCCGTATGCAATAATTTTTCATCTCATAATTTTTTTATTGTTTTGAAAAAATTTAACTGCGCAAGAAACACGCGAGATGGAAGAATTGTCAAATTGCGACGAATCCATAATATTTTTATCAAGTAAATGATTTGATCAGCTATTCAATTGTTGTGAGCAAAAAAAAATGATGATTATAGAGACATATAAACTCCTTAATATTATATGAAATTCCAATACAAATAAAAGAATAGTTGACAGAGGATGCATTATTATAGGTTTTAACGTAGAAAACCGGAAAAGTAAGAAATCACGGGTTCTGATCTAATTGAAATTAATATTTACATTATTCAGATGTATGCAATAACATTTGTTTATCTTAGAAGAGTAGAAATAATATTACAAAAGTGTTCAAATTAGTTACAATCGATAGATGTCCAAATAAAATTTATACAGAATCACAAAGTTCCATATCACATCAATTTGAGTCACATAACATAACAACTTAATGAAAACAAAAAAATAAATCAACTATCAGTAGTAACAACATTCAAGTCAGCAATACCATTTAAGTGGCAGTCAAAATCACTCGTCCCCAACATCTTCTCCTTCTTCTTCCAATCTCCCTCCATAGGTAGGTGAATTGCACAGTCCAAAAAATATCCTTCTTAAGGTGAAAGTTTAACATGGGATTGTGAATAAGGTTTTATTCCGATCCTCCAAAGCTATGGGAATTTGATTGTATCATGAATATCCATCTAAAAAATAGAAAATGGGTGGTCAACTAGCCTATCTGGCTTCTGGTTAAGAAAGGGTAAAGGGAAATGATGTTTTCTCGCGACTAAGTTTAATTTTCTATAATTAATGCAAATTTGTCAACCAATGACATTTCTAATAGGTATTAATTCATTTTGTTCATTCACTACAACAATCACTCCCCCTTTTTAAGTACACAATATATATGACTTAAGCATTATCTGAGATGAGATAGATAATGTGTGCATCAAACAATTTCACTGTCTCTTTCTTAACAACTTCTTTCCTAACAAAATTGAGTGTTCTTTGAGGGTTTGCGTTAAGTTTTTTATTTTCTTTCATAAGGATTCTGCATATTAAAGGAGTGATCTCCTTAATGTTTGGTAAAGTCCATCCAAAACCTTTCTTAAAACTCCCCAAAACTCTCTTTAATTTCTCCTCTTGTATGCTAATAAGTTCTAAGGATATAGAAATAGGCAAAGTTGATGAATCTCAAAAGAAAGCATATTCAGATATATAGGAAGGATTTTTATTTGTAATTGAGGTGGTTCTTCTATAGAAGGGACTAAAGGTATAGAATTTCCAATGGTTTCCAACAACTCAAACCTCTCCCTATAAATCCTTAGAATGGCCTCTAAAAAATAGAGTTGATTCTTCCCTAGAGTCATGTCTATCATCCTCAATCAAGCTTAACTCTACTATATCAAAGTTGGCTTCTACTAAGTCGATCCACTAAATTCAGCTTAAAACAGGAATCCTCATTTGATTCAAAAGAGAATTTCATAGATTTTAAGACATTAAAAGTTACATCATGATCATTTACTTTCATAGCAACTCCCCTTACTGCACATCAATCATCGCCCTACTAGTAGCTAGAAATGGTCTACGTAAGATGATAGACATTTTTGTATATTTCTTCATATCTAAAAGAATAAAATCTACAGAGAAGATAAACTTATGCACCTTAACTAAAACATCCTCTATAACCTCCTATGATAAATAAGATATCGATCAACAAGCTCAAGTGTTATAGTAGTAGGCTGGAAATCTCTTAATCCTAACCTCTTAAAGATCAATAGGAGCATTTGAACTTTTTCTGCACATGTGGCAAACATTAATAATTTTTCTTATAGTCAAATTTGTAATTTTGCTCTTTTTGATATACTTGTTCGCTCAATTTTTTAAAAGAAAATTAAAAATTAGATGATTTTGCCCCCCAAAAAATATAAAGCATGTTCCACGTCTATGAATGATAGCAATATTACCTCTCATTATCTTTTCTTTTCTTTTTTTTTTTGAGAAAGAATAGTATACAGTTAATGAGATTAAATTTTTTTAAAAAAAAAGAATAACTTTTGTCATTATCATAAGCAAAACTTTATGTCCATATATTTTCTTAGTTGTCATGAGTATCAAAATCTGCCAAACTATTAAGCGTTTATGCGGGCCCAATTTTTGGCCTAACTTAAATGTCAAAATAATGTCGTAGGGTTCTTTTAAAACATACTAAACTTACAAATGCCGGGAGCCCAATGCCTCCAAAGATGGGCTCCCACTCTCAAACGTTGCCTTAAAGGTTCATTCTTAATGGGCTGTTAGTCCGAGTAGACAAACCCACCCCCTAGTGATCCAGTTCCACGCAGTAATGTACGTTAAATAATTATTTTTTAAAATTAATAAATCAATAAAAGAAATAATTACTAGACCGTTGTCGTATGTTGGATGCGAGGCACAAACGCACTGCGACATATCTTCTTTCTTTACCTTATCAAAGGAGGTAATTGTTACAGTTTATAAAAATATGTATTGTCTATCTATTGATTTATTTTAAAAATTAAGACGCATTTGAACGTTTAACAGATTAGTTAGAAAAATTTTAAAAACTCCAAAATGAGGAACAGATACTGGTGAATATATCTAACAAAGGAAAAGGATAGTTTAGATAATACCTGTGAGCTGTAGAATGGGAAGGGTTGAGAATGTTGGGCATGCATCAAAACAGTCCTGTGTAGAGAAGGAGACAATATATAGAGGAGAAGAGTCTTCTAGAATGGTCAAATACTCATGCAATAGAATCATAAAGTTAGGATATGAATCATGCTAGAGGGGGAACAATGGTGGTGGGAGTGAGCTTAGATCCTCCTGCAGGTTGATGGTTCTTCGGGAGAACTGTCAGCTTGGAACAAATATCACAAAACTGGTATTTTGAGAGAGCTTTTGAAATGATATCCGCTGGTGGATTCCGAGATAAAATGTGTTGTAATTGAATATGATCTCGTAAGAAGTGGTGATCTATCTCTGTATATTTGGTTATCGCATGGAATATAGGATTTTTAGCCAAAGAGATTGTAGATAGGTTGTCATGGTATAAAGTCGTTGGTTGAATGATCAGAATTCCAAACTCTTTTGTAAGTTGCCTAAGCCATCAAATTTCCGTAGTAGCCATTTCTAAGGCACGTTATTTAAACTTCATAAAGAACCGAGTCACAGTCGACTGTTTCTTGACTTGCCAAGTTATAAGCATATCACCAAGCTTGGAGCACATAGCAGTACTGAATTTGCCATCGGATTGATCTCCTGCCCAATCTGCTTCCACATTACATATAACGTGAGCTGAAGATCACCTGCTGCAATCCTCATACCAAAGTAGCTGGTCTCTTTTGTGTAGTAGATGAAAAGTTCATAATCATCATTAAAACCAGAAGGATCAAAGGAAACAACAACATTATTAAGAATTTTAAAAATGTTAAAACCCACACACACCCACAGATATATAAATAAATTATATATATATATATATATATATATATATATATATATATATATATGCTGTGTGCTAAAAAATTCACAGCGGTAGAGTAATAGATTATCGTCTTAGCGTTGCGCGTGAATTCAACACACACTTAGATAAGAAAAAAACAACTCATAGTGACACTAGAAATTTCTAGGTGGAAAACATGTAAAGAGAAAAATCACGCAGTCTGACCCAGTTATAAAAATTCATTATAAGTTGATGATTATATAGAGCTCTTGTCCCGCTGGTTAACATTGACGTGCGGGTGAGCATGTTGCAAGAAATCGACGGTGATCGATGATAATTGGAGGCAACCGACAAATGAGGGTTGATAGTAGTCGGCAGTGGTCAACGGCGCTGGTAGTGTTCGACGGTGATAAGCAGTGGTCGACGACGGCAGGAGTGGTGTTGGACTTCAGCTCCCTCTCAAAGCTTAAAGCACTTCCTCAAGCCTCATGCTTTCCTCCCTACTTAAGAGAGGGGTGAGGCTTCTATTTATAGAGTTTCAGTTACAATTAATAATGGAATATGAACTACTTTGATTAGACGATTCGGAGAGTTTTCTTTGATTATAAAATATTCAATAGCATTTGAGTGTCTTAATGATGTTAGAATTGAGAGATATTGAGATCGTTAAATTCATCTTATCGAGACGCTCGATACAACATAAACTAACCAGATTTGACATTCATTTGGTCTTCCAAATGTGTCTAAAAAATTTTGAAAAGCGATTTAATGGCTTGATCAGGGCTTAATTGGCTTAGATTGGGCTCATTTTGGTATCATTGGGTATGTCTCGTCAAGCCAACTAGTTTGACTATAAGTTTGCTAAAATCGAAGATTTAGATTACTTTTAATCAAAGTTTGAATGTTTTTTGCTTAAAAGTACACATTAAGATTCTGTAACGCCCAGAGATTCATGCAAATTTTGGAAATTTGTTCAAGATGTATCAATATATATTCTTGTGTGTGATTTCACGCATACGTCCTTGTGTGTGATTGTGTGTGTATTGGGCATTTCTTCTATAAAGATTCTTCTTTTTTTAGCCTATTTATATTGTTTTTCTCTCATAGGTATTTAGGGGTTGTATGATAATGGATTTAAGTGGGATATAACTGAAAATAATTTCAAACAGTAGAAATGTCAATAAGACTGACTAGAATTGCTAAAGCAGTTACCATATAACCCCTTAAGGTGATGATTCATTAGACAATTTTGAAAATTTTCACTTTTCAATGGTGGGGATTGACTAGGACTCTTTATTTAGTTGTTTTGGTTTTGATGTTGGTTATTGTCATATTTTCTACTTTGGCTATCATTTTTCTCTCCTTTTAATGCTAGTTTTATTATTAAAGGAATTTTCCCTTTTTTGTGCTAATGTAAACATTTTGGGAAAAAATCTCATCTCTTATTTCAATGCTACTTTCTAATGTTATTGTGACATGTGATTTTCATGGCGAAAGAGTAAAACAGTTAACGTCTTCAAGAGTTACAATGTTGTTACAATGAAAACCTAAAAAATGACAAAATCAGAAAACATAACCTAGTTAAAATGATTATGTTAGTACATGTTATCATTTATAAATGATCAATTTTTCATAATCATGAGATACATTTGTACAATATAGTAGACATAAATTATAAATAATGGATTACATGATGGATATTGGAAGAATCTTGAAGCAATAATGTTATCATTAAAAGATTGTATACAATCTCCATTCTCCTTTACAAAGTAATGACCACAGTCCATGAACTCTAGTATAAATATTGTTATTAATGTCAAGAATCATAATTTGAGTCAATAATATATATTGGCTTTATTGGTGATGGTGTAAATTAACAGTGTTAGAAACAAGTAAAAAAAGTTGATCGACATCAATGTTGGTATAGCTAGAAATATTACATGGGTTGATCTCAAGCATCAATGAAATGACACAAAGATGCTAATAAAAGATTTCCCCTCTAAAAATTTTGGTGAAAAAAATGAGAATCGTGGTTGAAGTTTCAACTAAACATCACTAAAATGACACAAAGATACTAATAAAAAAACTTTCCTCTAAAAATACAAAAAAAAAAGTGTTGGCATGCTCTCCATTTAGGGGTATTGTATTGTTTATTTTTAAACTCATTGAAAACATGGCCTGATTTTTCCCTTTTTTTTTGGATGATTATGTGCATCTCTATATATCTATCAAAAGCATATAATCTAAAGCTTTATTTTATAATTTTTAATATAATCTTAACATTCAGAAGCCCTAATGCGGACGTAGATTATGTCTTAAGATACATTCGTAGATTTTTCATAGTTAAATAAGTATGATTATTAGGTTAAGGAACTCATGATCATTAATTTATAAATCTTTTATTTGTTGATTGGATAGTTGGATAATTTATTGTAACTTATATATTGCTAAAATGAATTGATTTTTTCTTAGAATCTCCGATAGATGTGCGGATGTTATATAAGAACTTTTGTACTTTTTTTCTCAAAGCAATTATCTCTTAATATAAAAATATTTTATTGACTATTAATCAATGATTCATGCCCTACACTATAACCATAGAATTTTTTTCAAATTGTTGATTGAATAAATCTTAATTGTGGGATCATACATAAAATTTAGTTATCTTTATCCCATCATAATTTTTTGTTATATTTAACTCTTATCTTTTCTAGATATGTATTTTTACATCTTAGTTCCTTCATAATTTTTTGTTATATTTAACTATTATCTTTTAGAGATATGCATTTTTACATCTTAGTTGCATCAAAAATAGAGCTTTATATTCAATTGAATATTTATGTCAAGATTTGTGAAAAGATGGAACCTAAGACAGAGATGATGTTGGTCTTCTATTTCAAACAAGTTTATGTCAGAGATATCCTGAAGTCCTCAATGAAGTTATTGTTGAAGGAGGCTAGAATTGTGCCTTCTGAGATATTAGATCTCCCTTCCCCTAACACGCGCAAGCTCGCAAATGTGTGCACCCCGCATATGAAATGCCTTGAACTCAGAACCCTGCAAATGCAAGGCCATGAACATAGGATTGTAGTTAAAAGACAAAGCTTTCAACTATTAGGCTAAAGATGGATTGCATGCCTTCTGAGATTGGAGTTATTATTGAAAGAGTATTCCACCAATTAAGCTTCATTAATAATGGTAGAAAATATGCCAATATCTTGTAGATATAATAAAATTTTTATGTGTGTATGAAAAATAAATTATTTTTTTATTCAACACATAAATGTCTTCTTCTTTTTTTTTTAATATAATATGATTGATGTTTTGACACGATAGTGCAATCTTTCTCGATGACTCAATTCTAAAAAGTTTCTTTATTTGAACGAATGAAAACTATGAAAAATACTTTTTTTAAGAAATTTCTCTCTCTTTTAGGATGTCAACAAGGCGTGCCACCCCAAATATTAACTTATAATAAAATACCTTGAAAGAAATCTTGTAAAATATATTGACACATCAAATCTTATTTATAAAGTATTCTTTACTGACCTTAACTTATATGAATGATGTCAAACTAAATCTACTCAGAAGTTTAGTCCATTCGACAATATTTATTAGAATGCTCAAATATTAACCATTTTGTAATGTTAAGAAAAATTCATCATTTATATTTTTTATCAATTAAATGTTATTTATTAGAGTATTACTAGTTAATATTAATTGATGTGAAGAACGTCAAATTAAATCCCCATGAGAAGTCATTCAAATTGTAAGTAACCTTTTTAGACCATGCTTGTGACCTTGCCAGAGCACAAAAAGTTTATTTGGGATTTGTATTTTGAAATTAAAGATGATTTAAAAGTTTCTTAAGAAATTTTATATGTTTTTGGTAAGCTTTGAGAAATTAAATTACTACTAATATTGCTTAAGGTGCATAGAGAAATGTTAGATGGGAGAACTTGCGTGAACATAAGCATTACTTTAAGGTTGCGCCTAGAGTTGCACTTGAGTCCTGACTTGCTTTTCTTGGAGCTATGTGATAATAGATTATAAAATGAAAGAGATTTATTATTAAAATTATGCGTAGGATATTATCCTTTTGATGTTATATAATCAAATTTGTCATCCAATCTACTGGATGACAAAGAGATTGCCTTATAATTAGCATGCCTAGAGTGTTGATGTAAACAACCTTTTGTGGGTTTAGTAAAAGTTTTCATTTGATAGGGAGTGATTTTTCATAGACATATCTAAATTATTATATGCTAGAATATTCATAGCAATAGAGTGAGAGAATTTAAAAACTTGCTTCATTTGTATATGGATTCAAGAAATATAAATAAAAGATGATTAATAAAAAATACCAAAGGTTTTATGTTGATAGTCTGAAAAAAAGAAAAACTTTGTGGCTTAGCTTGATTTCATTAATGTATATTATTAGCTAAAAATTAGTCCATTCCTTATAATTGAGGAAGACATCGGTACGATTGACAGATATAATCTAAAGGCGATGGATTCTTTGTTTAAAGTTACAAAAATCTTTAAGCGTTCAAGCTATCTTCAATAGTTCATTTATAGTCACTTTACAAAAATCTTTAACGATGCAAGTTATTGTTGTTGTTGGATCTAGATATATGTCAGTTGACGTGGTATATATATAAATCAAACAGGAGAACGATCGATGAAGTGAAAAATATAATAAGAAAAAATCACACCAGAAAAGAACAGTAACACCATAGCGGAACACACAGATTTACGTGGTTTGGCAAATTGTCTACGTTCACAGAGTTGAGAGGATTTTACTATTTGAGGAATTTACACATATCGATCACCTCGACTTACAAGAGGAATCTCTCACTCTCACTTCGTTGCTCTCTATTCTTCTTTCTTTGTTCTTCTCTCTTTAAACTGAGATACACCGAGAAAACTCTACACCGAGATACACCGAAGAAGACAAACCTATAAGAGAAATAAACCTAATTTCTCTTCTACCACAAGCCATCAAGAAGAAGCCTCAGGAGAACAATCTTTTTCTTCTTTTTTCTCCCGCAAGGAACAACCGCTTGCACTTCTCTTCCTCTGCTTCGGGGAAACCTTCCTCTATTCCGAGGAAACCAAAAAAGAACTCAAACAGTGACTTCTTCAAACTAAAGGAGAGCTGCCTCGCAATACCTTTTATCACGAATAGGAAGAAACGAAGGGATGCTTCGCTTCGCGTCAGAGAATGGCGGGATCGGTTGGCGCGCGACTGAAGAGGCGGGAGGCGCGACTCTTCGCGGACAGGAGTGGGAGCGGGATCGCGACGTTTCACGAAATAGAGGAGGCGGGAGCAGGGGATCGGTCTCCAGCGCAACTGTTATCTTCAAGAGTTCATTTATAGTCACTCTGATTATTTTCCTCCAAGAATTCTATCTTGACAACGACAATCATTAGTTGATTCAACATTGCATATTACTTTATTGGTGATGATGTGCATTATAGTTATTAGTAATATCATATGAAAAAATTTGCAAGTGTAACTGTTGGTGTTGATGATGTGCATCAGTATTAGGCGTGCATTAGTTAGGTGAAGTTGGTTGGTCAATCATAGTCAAGTGACAGTGTTTGAATGGTCATATCCATACAATAATAATTAGAAAACCCGAGTAAAGCAATTACAGTTAGAAGGTTAAAGATGACTGATAATGATCGGGAAACTATAATTTGATGATGGTGATTGGTGGACTATAGTATGTGATAGTGGTCGAACTGTTATAAGCAAGCAATTGTGTTTGTAATTGGACGACTGTGGTTTATAGACTATCGTCAATCAATGCTTGTACGGAGATCTTGATTGGGTAATCGTGGTTGAGTGATCATAATTAGGCGATGCTGGTTGAGCGACGATGGTGTGATGATAGTGGTATTTTAATGACATAGATTTGATAACAATTGTATAATCGTGGTGGTCTGGCAACCGTGATTCAAGTAAGATAAAGTGATGGCAATTCGACCATAAAGGATGGGTGATGGTCTAAGAGCAGTGGTCAATAATAACAGTCAATGAATAAGATAAGGTACGTTGGTTTGATGACTGGTCATTTGGTGGCACAATAATGATGATCAAGCAGAGGTCTAATGGCAACGATCAAGTCGTAGTTTGACGACAGTGCTTACATAGAGCTCCAATATTCTTCAAACCTCTAATCTCCCTCAAAATCCAAGTTTTTGTCCTCATTATTGTAATGAAGGTGTAATCTATTTATAAATATCTTGAACGCCATTTTAATTATTTTGCCGGAAACCCTAAAACATTGTCGAATAGCCCGGAGCAAATTTTGTAGATTTTAGGATAGTTTTTGAAAGTTTAAGTGTTTTGATAATGTTAAAATTAATCGTTCTTAAGCTCATTGAATTCGTCTCATAGAAATGCTCAATTCGACAGCAAAACTTAATGTTCATTTAATCATTCAATTAATATTTTAAAACTTTAATTAAACTTCAAATATATAATTTGAGCTAATTAAGAGTAGACCTTTCTATTTTTATTGCCAATGTGTTCATCTGGTCTCCATGCCTCATTCCACCAGCTATATTAAGTAAATACTTTCACAGTGGCATGTGACCTCTGCCACATAATTTATGCACCATTGCTCTCTCTCTGACTCATTAGAGACAGATCACTTTGACTGGAGTTTTCATTTTCGTCCAACTAAATTTGATAAATGCTTTTTTAGTGAAAGAAAGTCTATTGGACCAAAGGCCAAAAAATATCTAAATTATGGAAATAAGTATTAACAACTTTCAACTGATTATCCAGTGACAGAGCCAAAAAAAAATTAGAGAAAAGGCATAAAATAATTTTTTGGGGCATTTACATATATAACACATAATTCTTATGTATTTGCACATCTCACACCTAAATTTTCTTATTTACACATATAGCACTCATTTATTTAATATCATAGAAAAATAGCAGAAACATCACTTTTTAAAGCTGATATACCCCTTCTCATGTATAGGTTCAAAATGCCTGAAAGAGGTATAAGGTATGTAAATACATAAAAATTGTGTGCTAGTTATGTAAATTTCCATAAATTTTCTTACACTTTAATTTTAAAAGTCCAAACATATCTTTAAACAGTCCTAATTTTGTAATTAAAATAAGTTAAATATAAATATTATAATCATTACATCAGCTTGCAATATCTAACTGGCAATCTAACAATTCCCATCTTATTTGTAACATATCAGAAATTTAATTTAAAAAATAGTTAATTAAAGAAGAATAATCTATCATCATGACAAAAATTAAATATAAATTCTTTACACTTTACTTTTTATTTTTTTATTTTGTGATACCCTATCTTTAGAACGTGATGAGCCAAAAATATTCCATTTATTGAGAAAAACAATGGGAGGTTATTGAAGGCAGGTCAATTGAGCCCAGTGGTGGTCCATCTCTCAATTATTAGCAAGCTAGGCCGATTCCTCTTGTTGTTATTCTCTGCGGCACATTCTTTTATGGAAAAGTTTCCAAATATGGCTCGTAGAGCTACACGTTAATCAAAAGATTCAAAAGTGTGGAGTGCCATTTATTTTTCCTTTAAATTTTATGTGAATTTAGTCCTAAACGATCCCTTATGACTTCACAAATGGTTTTTGAAATGGGTTTTAATTGTCTCTAGTCTTCTACTATCATCTTATTCATCTGTCATCTTAGTTCGTTCATATGCTGCCACGAATTCTTTGGAGTGATCCATTATTGCTCTTCATTTCTCCTTGAAATAAAAGATCTTGCTAGATTTTAATAAAGAGTTTCATGCTCGGTACATCTTTTAGGATGTTGGATCCCTTTGGGACGTGAAATCTTGTATGATTTATGAACTCATACAATTCGAGAGCGACATTAATGAAGGAGCGAAAGGAAACTGAGGGATTTTCGAGAGATGACTAGAGAGTTTTATTATGGTCCAGGATTGCTAGATCTCCCTCCTCTTTCTCTTTTTTTAATATATATACTATGAAACATATGTACCCGTGAAGGGGTCTAAAGAATAAGTTATAAAACTAGGTTATATGTCATATAATACCGATCTTGAATAGACTCATTGTTGACAAGAATTGCTCGCGTGAATTTTCATGATGATAATAAATGGTGATATGTCAGACTGAAGTTCTCTTCCTTATATCTCGAAAAACTGCTTGTCGAGCTCGATGGTTTAGCTAGGTAGTTGTTGACGAATTCGGTGGGAAAGTCCAACCAACTCACACGAGTTCAAACTAATAGCTCAANACTGAAGTTCTCTTCCTTATATCTCGAAAAACTGCTTGTCGAGCTCGATGGTTTAGCTAGGTAGTTGTTGACGAATTCGGTGGGAAAGTCCAACCAACTCACACGAGTTCGGAATAATAACTCAAGCAACGTGAGCAAGCTCGAATGGAAGAACTCACATGAGAATTAAGGCTTGATAAATTCATTTTGAAGAACTCACAAGAATGTAAGCGCGCTTCAGAGATACTCATGAGATACTTTTGAGAGAAAAAGTAATTTGTAGCTTGTCACTTCTACATTAAAAAAATAAAAATAAAAATAACAACAAAAACAACAACATAAAAAAGGAAAAAAGAAATCCAAAAAATATATATATATATCATTAATGCACAATGGCTGTCCTGAGTGGAAGCATGTGAAGCACATCCAAAGCGGGCCCACATCATATGAACGTGTCTTGTGCTTACTGATCTCGTAAATCACAGAAACTTGTCTACAAGTCACGTTTTTAAAAAAATAATATTAACTAAGAAAACGTATAATTAAGATAACGAAATTGATCGTGCTATTTTGACTTTGCTAACTTAATATAATAATCAGAAAACATTAAAAACCTGACAAATTGATTATATAAATTATTCAAATATTAAGTGATCGTCAGTACTGTCCGACCAGATGCTACAGTTCAATTTCCAGCTTTTGGGTGCGTGATCATCTACCTTCCAATTTTTGGTAATTGATCCCGCTATTTTTTTTTAAAATTTTATTTGCCATTAATTTCAAATGGCACGTTGAGGTTTCCTGTTTATAATTGAGTTACTGTGTACAGAAGTCCAGATCTATCAAATCAAGATACTCCTAATAATTTTAGGTGTTGATTTAGGGTCCTTTTGGGGCGTTTTCAAAATGCCGCCGTCATACCGTTTGGTTCGAGCGTTTCGCCAGCTTATCCGAAACTGTGTTTGGGTTTTTGCACTAAACGCAGGCTGCGGGTCGACCCCTGCGGCCGGCCCGCGAGCTGCGTTTCAGAAACGGACAAGCTACCCCAAACGGGCCCTTATATGACATCTTAATGAAGAAATTAATTTTCTTATAGCTGGTAATATTTGGATTCATATTGTTTCTTAAGGGTTGTTAGCTTCAATTAATCGGCTTAGTGTAACACATAAGCATAAGCCCTTGATTTCCTTAGATGATATGGCTAACCCAACTTAAACTTTGTCAATTTTCGGAACATGATGAATCTGGCTAACTTAATATTGCAATTTATTATAATGACAAAATTTTAAAATAGAAATGAGATGACGAACGCTCGAAGATCTCAAATACAAAATAAAAAAATTATATAATTCAATTAGATTCGCCTGCATGTACAACAACATAGTAATTGAACATTTCATTGAGCCTTAAACAAAGATAACTAATTAAAAGATTTTACATTTTTGCCATATAAATAAAGGATAATTACATACATAGCAAATGAAACATTATTATTTACCTAAGCAATAATGGTTTTTTAGTAGTAGGATTGATATAGGAGCTGATCGGAAGGAGGAGATAGATTGAAGTTTCGGAGGCCCTCATGTGCCGCAATCCTATCGCTGCCTTCACTTGTAGCTCTGGCAGCATTTGTTTGAGAGCCTGTAGGATTAATTTAAGGTTCAATTCACTTTTTTTTCAAGTAGTTTATTAGGCACAAAAAATAATGCAATATAGAATGAATGCAATGCATTGTATTGTATTTGAATACTATAGAATTGTTGGTTCACTATAAAATAAAGTGACTAGCGTTTTTTTTTTTTTTTTTTTTTGAAGTGAAATGAAAATAATGTATTTTTAAATATTTGAATTTTTTAATAAATTATGGGTGGTGGTCGGCGATTGTGACCGGAGACAGTGGCGGTGGATGAAGATGGTAGTCGACAATGGCAGTTGTCAGAGGTGGTCGGCGGTGGCAGTTGTTGATGGAGCTGGAGACTGATGGCACTGGCGATGGCGGCGACGATGGCCAAAGGTGGTGGTTGTCAGAGATGGCTGACAGTGGTGCACAGAGGTGGCAACAGGCGACGACATTGGTGGCTGGTGGTGACCGATAGAACAATTGGCTAAATGCGGCCATGGCTGGAGGTGGTGGGCATGGGCGACAGTGGCTGAAGATGGAGGGTTGAAGTGGTGGTGGTCTGCGATGGCGGCAGTCTCACTTGCTCAAACTTTCATCTTGCAAGATTTCTTCATAGCTCTGTGGTTCTTCAATATCTATCTGTGGAACAATAAGAATGGGTGTTCCGGACCAACTTTCCTCTTCACTTCCATCACTACCCTGCACCGTGTCCTCTGGTAGATTTTCTACCACATTTAAAGCCCCTGAATACAATATCAAGTCTTCAACAGAACAATGAACTACCAACAATAGTGCATCATGGATTCTTCAGATATCACATTCGCGCTATCATTCTCCATCTTCTTAGGATTTCTGCTTTTCTTCTTTACGTGGCCAGCCTTGCCACAATTTCAACAGGTTGTCTAATTACTAAACTTTGATTTTGATCTTCCTACACTTGAGTTCCTGTCATGTCATCTCCCTTTGAAATCAACATTCAGTGCTGAACTCAAACCTGAGACCTCACCGGAATCTTTCCTGCGAACTTCCTCAACCAAAATCAAATCACAAATATCATTGTATTTCAGTTTGGATTTACCTGCAGAACTGCTAACAAATATCCTCATGGCTTCTCAACTATCTGGCAATGAAGCCAACAAGATCAATCACATATCTCTTCATCAAAATCAATTTCCACAGACGATAATTGTTTTGTGATAGTATTGAAATCATTCAGGTGTTGAGCAACAAAAACATTTTCCACCATCTTCAGGTTGAATAACTTCTTCATCAAGTGCGCATTGTTATTCGCCGATGGCTTTTCTTATTGATAAGGCTGCCATGAGATATGTAGTCGTCCTTTCCTTGCAATGTTGTGTGCAACGGACCTCGATAGGGTCAATCGAATAACCCCTAGAACTTGTTGATCCAACAAATTCCATTCAGCCTCATTCATCTTTTCGGATCTTTTCCTTAATAACGGAAGATGAAGTTTTTTTTTCATAAAGATAATCCTCTATTTGCATTCTCTTGTAACTAAAATCTATGCCATCAAACTTCTCGATCCTTGAAACTTTCACTTCATCTGCAGCCATCATTCTTCCTCAGATCCGAACAAAGCTCCAATTGTTGTTGCGAGATCTTACACATCAATTGTTGTGGTATATATATATAAATCAAACAGGAGAACGATTGATGAAGCGAAAAATAGATTCACACCATAAAATAATAACATAGCGGAACGCACAGATTTACATAGTTCGGCAAATTGCCTACGTCTACGGAGTTGCAAAGGATTTTACTACCTGAGGAATTTACACCAGTCGATCACCTAGACTTACAAAAAGAATCTCTTACTTCTTCTCTCTCTACACTGAGATACGCCGAAGAAACTCTACATCGAGATACACCGAAGAAGACAAACTTACAAGAGAAATAAACTTAATTTCTCTTCTGCCACAAGCCACCAAGAAGAAGTCTAGGGAGAACAATCTTCTTCCTCCTTTTCTTCCTTCTGCCGCAAGGAACTACCGCTTGCACTTCTCTTCCTCTGCCTCAAGGAAACCTTTCTCTATCACAAGGAAACCAAAGAAGAACTGAAACCGTGACTTTTCTATTTCTAGGAAAGCCATTCAAAGTCTTTTATTGCGAATAAGAGGGAACAAATGGATGCTTTGCTTCGCAACAGAGGAAGGCAGGAGCAGTTGGCGCCTACAGTTAGTGAACCGACGCCAAGCGGGAATGGTCGCGACTGTTTCGCGATCGAAGCGGGAGTGCAGAGCTGGAGATCGTGATGTTTCGTGATCAGGTTAGCGGAAGCGGGGTCGGACCGGGTTCAACTCTAACAAAAAATTGAAGTTTAGTTGTTACATATGTAATTACATAAGAATTGAGAGTAGAATCATGTTGGATCAAAATTTAGTTAAATTTCCTATCTATAGTTAAAGCTTAAGACAATAAACGTTCTGCACCAAGTTGGATCAAAATTTAGTAAGATTGGTTCACAATCTGATTTCATATGTAGGGTAAGTCTGTAAATTTAGGGCTTAGCATTTTTTAAATTTATGTTATACATGTTCAAAACGTTGAACATTTAAAGTTTTTTTTAATACATGTATTACATAGTGTAGGTCTGTGAATTTAGCTAGAACAACGATAATCACTCAAAAATTAATTTTAATCAAACTTCTTTCAAACTTGCCTTTGTCAGATGAAAATCAGATTGTTTAATATCATATTGATGTTAGGTACATCGAAGATCTTTAAATCCATTAAGACTTCTCTTTCTAATATTATTTGGAACTATAGCTATGTTGACCTCGTTTTTGTTTCGTGATTTGTTTCCAACTATAAAGCCAATTATATAACTAATCATTCTCGTCGCAGTAGCCCCTTACGCGATTAGTTGCACACCTCAAAATATTTTCTTAAAAGAAGATATTTCTTATGATGTAAAGAGTATTCACTATTTCCTACTTTTCGAAGTTTAATTTTCATTTTCAAAATGAAAATTCGCTTTAAAATCTAATTTGACTGTTCCAAAATGGAAATTCACTTTGAAATATTTTTTTCATTGCTGTAAATTTCATTTTGGCAATGCAGATGAGATTTCAATGTGAATTTCTATTTTGAAACTAACAAATTAGATTTCAAAGTAAATTTTCGTTTTGGGAATGGAAATCTGACTTCACATTGGAGAATCCAGTGAAAGCTCTTACAACATATAAAATAATTCCTCTTAAGAATATATTTCAAGACATGCATTTAATTGCGTAGTGTTCCACTTGAAAAATAAAATGCAAAAAAATAAACTCGTACAAGGTTTGGTGTAGCTATGGTGTCAAACAATATTAGATCCAAAAATTCAAAAAAAATTATGATCAATTATCAATTTTCGATATCCCTAATAGCCTCAAGTATGTCGTTAATGTTCGGACATTAAGCTTAATTGTGGTCGACTTCATAAAAATTTGATCCAAAATTTTTGGCTCAAAGTTGGGTCGTTGATTGCGATCCGCTCTTTAATCGAGTCAAAATCAAAATCATTCAATTTTTTAGCGATTGTCATTGTTCGAGCTATTTAAAACATTCACTTCTTTTAAAATGTGTTAATTATTATCAAATTTGATCACCTTCAATTACATCATCGTCATTAGAGGCATTAACCCCACGAAACATTAGTTGGAGGTGCAGTGAGTACCATTGGATGTATCCATTTGAGAGGTAATTACTTTAAGACTATATAATTAATCTATCATTTATGAAAAAACATATTAATTTATGCTATGAAGCATTTATTTTTTAGATTTTTGAATAAACTGAAAAGAACAGTGAGGAATAAAACCCGACTAGAAGGATCGATATGTGAAACATATTTAGAATAGGAGGCAACTACATTTTGGGCCAACTATTTATGGAAAGAAGAATCCACAAAATAAACAATGGGTTTTGAGCCACCATCAAACCTTTTTATTTTTCTGCATTTAGGTGAAGCAACGGAAGGTGCACAACACGTTACTTTAATGATCTTTAACCTCGAGTAGCGACTCTTTATGTTCTTCTTAATTGCGAATAAGTACAACCCTTTATTTATTAATACACATTTTATTATAATTTTTCATTCATTTAATTGGGAAATGTCTCAATTAGCTATTTCAATGATATTTCAATGTGTGAATAGTTTATTCATGGATTCATTAAATTTAGCTAAATGCAATGACACTAGCAAAGAGATCAAGAATAACTTCTCCAAGTTGTTTACAACTCATGTGAGTTAAAATTGACAGATTCATTTCTCATATGACATGAATTTTCATTAACATAAATTTTTTTATGTATATATTAATACATTCATAATTGAAGGAATTGAGTGACAGATTAGGGTTGATAGATCATGCTTAAGGACTTATGCAAATCATGAAAATATGACAAATTTATGATATAAATGGGTATAAGTTTCATACGAGATTATGGCCAGAAGAAAAAAAGTCTTGTAATTATGGCATTTAAGTTAAAACAAATGAAAAATAAAACAATGAGATAGACAGACATGAGATTCTCAAAGAAATTGTTGAACTATCTTATCCAAGCTCTACAGAGAAAGTGTATTTCAATTCAACTGTGCTTGGTTCGATCCATTCCTATTCGTGGAACAAAGGGTAAACCAACTATATAATATTGCAAAAGTGAAAGTGAACTTAAAGTATACTAAATTTGATCATTTCATTATAGACTGACATGTGAGTCAGGTTTACTATATTTGATATCCACATAGAGCGAGAAATAACGTTGGCTGTGCAGTTATCATTTCAAGTAAAATAAGAACCACTATTAATATTCAAAATAACATTGAACCTGCCCATCAAGAAATTGAAATGATAGGTTTCTATTTTTTATATGATGGAATCAATAAAAACTCAATCTAGAGGTTACTGGTGGTGAATACGAAGAAAGTATTCTCGGTGATGAGTATGACTCTGGCAATGCGTTTGAAGAAAATATCAAGACTACATCCTTTAGTCGCTTAGAAACGATACTAAGTAAGATGCATAAGTTACTTTAAATATATAAAACTTTAGTTTCTTAAGCTTGTATATTGTACTTTTGTTGAATTTTATATTTTAATTTATTGCGTACTTTTGTGTTTATGGTTTTAGTAATTGTAAATTGCACTTTGCAGTTTCATCAACATCTGTACTACATACTTATATGTTCTATGTTTATTGCGTACAATTCTATTTTTTTTATTACATAATATGTTATTATGTGCACTAATTAATAAAATTTATTTATTTGTTGTAGATGTCGACTGGAGACATGGATGTCTCCCGTCCTACTCGTGGTAGGTGTTGGAGGGGCGCTGAGCATAGCGTCATTTGACGAAAAAAAATGTTGAGAGAGGCCGTTGACCTCGACACCCACTCCCACCCATTTGACGAAAAAAAATGTTGAGAGAGGCCGTTGACCTCGACACCCACTCCCACCCCCGTTCCCATACCCACACTCTCCCTTACCTCGACCACCACCCCAACCACTGCCCCAAACCCCAATTTCACCCCCACACCCACTCCTACTCCGCCCCCCTCCCCCACCCTCGCCCCGGCTCCCGCCCCCATCCCACCCCCACACGCACTCTCAACAATACCTCGACCCCCATTCCCACTCCCACTACCACACTCTCTCCCACCCGGATCCCTGTCCCCATCCCTAACCCCACCTACCTCTATCCTGACTGTAGCGGGCTTGAGTGCATCAAAGGCCCATGTTGTCTCTAATGAGCAGGAGTCGACATGCAATATCTACCACATCGAGCATTTCGACAACACATAAGTTTTTTTAAGAATTGACAGTAAGCTTTTTATTTTTTCAATTCAATATAAATCTAACAAATTTTTTTGTTTTAAAGTTCTACCCCTCGATCTAGACTATTCATCCCACCCAAGATATCATTCGGAGCAAATACGACTTAGCGTACTTATCGTGGAAGGAGATCCCAATGACCAATCGAGATCTTAGGTTTTAAGGGTGTGCGATTTGTATCGTTCACTTATATCTTAAGTTATTTTTATTTTTTTACCAAACAAACATAATCTTTGTAATTTTTAGAAATAACTCTTAGGATGCCCCAAGCACGATACACACATCGAGTTTACCTTCGAGCGCAAAGCCAACACTAGCCTCTGAGTCATGTTTGACGATATTCAAAAAACACGACAACGTCCTCTTGGGCTCGGAGAGAATGTTTTTAC
>NEWO01000005.1:1469117-1500619 GCA_003013225.1 Phalaenopsis aphrodite
TTTTTTGCATGGGAGATTCTAGCAGTTGAAGGGGAGTCGATCCTAGGTGATGGGAGGTTTTACGATCCACGAGCGTGATCCTTCCGAGTGCGACTTGTGGAGGGAGGTTGCTAAAGAGAAGAAGAAAGGTCAAGCCTACGAGCTCAGCAAATGACACTAGCCCTCCATCAATGCATCTGCAGCTTTTACCACTACCACATAGGTCGAGGAGATCTTCAGGCGTGTTACTATATTCTCTACCGTGATAGATGACCGCTTCACTTAAGATGAGGTCGGAGTGGGAGGCAAATATAGTGTCAAGCTGAAGGCCGAGTTAGATTTCTTTCCGACAACGGATGAAGGAGCGTGGCAAGATAACGACAGTATTGGAGAGAAGTAAGTGGCAAAGGACGATGAGGATGTGGATGAAAAAATAGAGTATGGTTATGGGGGATATTTTCCTTTTTTTAATGATTTTGTTGGACATTTGTACATATATTTTTTATGTGAACAGTGATGCATAGATTTCATATTAAATATAATATATTTTTTTTTTATTTAACTGGATAATTTACTTTTTTACTGCTATTTTAGTTTGTTAAATGCTTGAAATTGTATATTAAATGTTGTTTGTGATAATGTAAATATGAAAGAGAGAACCAATTTTTTTGTTGATGCTACGGGTATCCTAAAGCTTGTCGTCGATTTTACGACTAGTTTTAATATATATGTAAGCGAAACTGATAGCTAGTCGATTGACTTACTTACCGACACATAACCGTCACCGAACTGATAGCTTAAGTGTGTCATATGAAAATGAGAGCGGCTGCACTTTTTTTGATAGTTTATCCGTTAATTAAAAAAACAATGCATCAGTGACACGTGACCGACGGATTTGTCTGCGTCAAAAAAACGACGGACGCGACACTTTTCGGACATGTAAGTTGTCGTTATTACTGACAGAATAATCATTCATTATATGAACCAACAAAAAATGATGATTTGAAATTTCTAAATTAAACTACAACATTAAGTTGTCGGTTATATGTCGGTAATTTTATGCCGTCGGAATATGAGTTGTTTTTGAAATTACCAATAAATTTTTTACCTAAGAGCTTAAAACAATCAATAAACCGTCAAAAACAATAAAAATGAATGTTTTTGCCATCAGAACAGATGAAATTTGACCGTCGAAAAAGGCCATTATTTATGTATTGCTATTTTCGACTAAATGCAGCTGGTAAATCAATTACTTTAAAGTGTTTGAGGAAGCGAGTGAAATTGCCAGCCAACTTCCAACCAGTTAAATGAATTGTTTGAAAACTCAACCAAAATTTTAGCCATTAATCAAATCTTGGACACTCAGTCACTTATTTTGTGAAAAAAAGCTACAAAAGAAATCGTTGTTTCCATCAACAATGATAGGTTTTCCTATAATGCATGGCTGAGCAATTCTTTCGAACAACCTCTTATATTTGGTTACAATTTATTACAATTAAAATCCTTCAAAATTGACTTAAGTTGGTTCAACCCAAATTCAATTTATAATTTTTAATCAAATATTGTTCAAACTAAGCTCTGAATATTGATTGAACTTGGTTGATACTTAATTCAACACTCCATCTTAGCCATTCACCACTCTCCTCTCCTTCACAAGTTCTGATCCCATTGATGACTTCTTACAACAAACTCAGACAAAACCCTCTTCATTTGCACGGCTTGTGAATGACTTTCACCAATGAGCTCGAACAAACTCTTTTTTTTTTCCATCATGCCCGAGTCCAAATGATGCCTTTGCAAATGAGCTCCATTGTGAACCCTTTCGTCACAAGTTCCTAATTGCATCATAAGCCCTTCTTGTCTTCACCAATAAATCATGCAAAGATGTCAAACTCTTTCATTCTCACACCTCAATGATTCAAATAAAGGTTCAAATCAAATGTAAAAATGCTCAAACATTATTCAAATCATACTTGAAGTCCTTAGAAAAGTTAATATATAATTATTCAATTTATATTACATTTTAAATACTTCTGTTCTGAATTTTAAATGATTTAGAAAACTGTCTTGATACATTTTGAATGCCCGAAAAACCTTGCCAAATAAAAAAAATAGAAATCGAACCAGCAACATTACATCGGCCCTAGAAAATATATATATTTTTAAGTTATAATTTATTCTTTAATTCTGAACAGATTACAACTGTAATCATTAAAAGCTTATTAAATTTTAACAGTATTGATGTTTTCAAATTTCAATTCCCAGAATCAGTATGTTTGAGTCGGGAGAAATGCCTCCAGCCAGAGATTTGACGGCCGGAACTTCTAAACCGTACCGGTCTGCGCCCTCCGTATTCCACGCTAATCCCAAAAAGGAAACCGCCGGAAGGCGGGCCCTACCACCTCCATCACCCAACGGCCATACTTCTCCCCGTTTGCAGATCAGACGGCTGATAATCCACTTATCATTTTCCGTACGATAGCGCCATGCATGGGATCATGGTACCGCCCGGACGAACAGCCAGGGTCGGACCGCCGAAGAAGGTAATATTTTCCCTCCCATAATTAACGAAATAAATAAATCGCTAAATTTGTAATTTTACTATTCTATCCATATGCTGGATCATATTTTCAATATATTTTTTAGTGATTCATCAACTTGGGAGGTAAGAAATGACTGCAGCTCCACCTTTCTCTCCACTCACGAGTGACGAAACGAGGGCACGACACGTGCGCCGCATGCTCGACCACACACGAAGGAGAGATGCCGAGGTGCATAAATGCGGGAGCTGCGTCTGCTGTCTCCAGTAAAAACAAATAGAAAGAAGATGATGAAAACCCTAGTAAGGCGAGGAGCCATGGCTAAGTGAAACCCTAGAAGAAGAAGAAGAAGAAGCTCGAAACTTTATTATTTTTTTATCATCAATTTTTTTTTCTTTTGTATGATGGATGAGAGTCTGCTGACAGAAGAGAGTGAGCACACAGCGATGAAGATGGCATCGAGGAATGCCGTTCGCGTTGCGTGCTCACTACTCTTCCTGTCAGCCACCGCTCTCTCTGTCTTTTTTTAATCGATCGACGCAAAATTATCTTTTTTTTTTTTTTTACTCTTGATTTGTTTTCTCTTTACTGAAAAAGGAGAAGACAAAGAGTCGACGGTCAGGGTTGAGAACCAAGTGTCAGATCAGCTGCTGACCGATTTCAGCGCTCTGCAACATGTCTTATCTTCCCTAGAAGATGATGGGCTAAGGCAAGCTCGGCTGATTCCCACCATGGAAAATTTTTTAATAGTTTTTTAATTCAATTTTTTTTTATTTTTATCTCGACTAGTATATTTGGATAATATTAAGTTCTTGGGGGGTTAGGAGTTTGAAAGATGGAAGAGGTAAAGTTATGTAGGGGCGGAGAAGAAAGAGATCAGTGGCGCGGCTTTTGAGATGGAGAAGGGATATGCATTCCTTTGGGCTCGAAGAGCGAGAGGATAGAACCTATCCTCTGCCCTTCTATCCGACCGGATTTAACGGAAACCACTGTTGACTGTTCTTCTTTATTCTTTCATTTTTTGTTTTTTTTTTCAGCAGATCTAGATTGCTTACATGCAAGGCAAGGAAGGTAAGGTTTTAAATCGCGATTAAGGTTTGATACAGCTTAGAAAAAAATATATCAGGAAAACTAGCTTTACCTTTGATCTATCCTTCTCATCTATATATCTTTCTCTGTCCATACCTTTATTTTCTTCATTCCATTCACAGATATGAGTTTCACAGAGAAGCTGGAAGAGGAAGCAGCATCAGAGCTAGCCAGCCGCAGTATTGAAGGTTAGAACTTTGCTGTGGTACAAGGATTTATATGGAGTTAGATTGCTGCTTCTCAGTTCTTAGCTTAAGTTGCTTCTGTAGATTTCTTTCTTCTTTTACACATTATTTCTCCATCTCTTTTTGAATTTTGGACTGCATGATTAATTAAGGCTGTTTAGCTCAGAGTTTCTGGTATTCTATGTCCGTTGAAGCTTTAGACCTTTCCTCTCGTGTTAAGAGAATTAAACTTCTTCTGATCCTTTATTTTGAAGAGGAGGGACAATATCTTTTTATTAGAAGCCTCTCTTACAGTTGCTTAGTTAATTAGGGTAATTTTTACGTTTATGGAAAAGAACATCTTAGCAAGCTTTCTTCAGGCAGTGTTGTGAAGCCAGTAACTTGACTGAGAGAGATGAAAAAAAAAAAGGTTTTTAATGTAGTGATCAGATCTCTCTTTTTTTTTATGTGAATAGATTTAGTTTAGATTTATTAGAAATTTATGGTTTTCATGCTTAAAAGATTGAGGTTGTATGTTAACTTTTTGGGGTAGAAAATTTATATTTTGAAACGATTTTTTTTTCATTATATTAGAGGTGCAAGATTATTTTAGTATCATGTGCTAATTGTAGTTATATTAACGTTAATAACAAATATGCTACTTTTTTTACGTATTGAAAATTTGATTGGGATTTAGAGTGGATAGCAACATTGAATTGTTTGCTTGAGAAATTGATTGGAAATAATCATGGGTACAAGAAATAGTTTAATTTAGCAATTATCAAATTTGTATTTAGTTTTAAATTTTTTTACTAGCAATATGTTGCACTATATTTGTGTCACTACTTATAGTTTGTTTGAAAGATGTATGGCGCGATACTTTTTGCTACATCTTTTTCATATCTTGTGAAAATATTTAATATCTTAGTCTTTTGCTTAGAAGCATGACTTGCTCAAATTCTTATGTGTTACAAAATTTGTAGTTTTTTTTGGTGCGCTTGACATTTTTATGGTTCAATAGTTTCGCGATAGCCATTTTAGGACATGAAATTATTGGCTATTTCAGTGTTTATATCTTGTGCACATAGGCATGAAGAAATAACATGCTATTTACTTTGACATGTTGATTAGTGTTATTTCTTCCTAATTTTCCATCTTATCGGTAATTCTATATTTGATATTATCTTGGTTAGTTTCTAACTTTTAATGCAATTACTATGTTTTTCAGCATTACAATAGGCAGTCTGTAAAATAATTTTTTCTTTTATTTTTTTGTCAAGGAAAAAAAAAGAAAGGCATCATGTAATATTTTTAATGAGAAAGCAAATATACTACTTGTCGATGATAATCAATATTGAAAGAGTTGTCTTTAAACTATCTAACAAAGATTAATTGGTAAGTTTTAAGAAAAAGCACTACATTGCAATAAGGATGTGAAAGTGTAATATGTAGATTATGTAATCCATTTTGTTAATATTAATTTATTATAACTAGTTTCCTTCATAAAATATGCAAATATAATTTGTTCTAGCAATTGTATTGCTGTTTTTTTTAACTCATTTTCCATCTCGTTCCTCTTTTTTTCTTTTATCTTCTTCATTATCTATTATAATTTTCCAATTTTGTACTTGTATAATTGAGGTTATATATATATGATTGAATCATATAAAAAATATTTAATCATGGTTCATGTTGAGAAGGTGGTAGCACATGTATAATACCATTATAGCTACCTCTATCTTCCCTTTTAAAAGATATATTAATAATTTTTTTTTGTAAAATATTGTATTTCTTTTTTGAAATAATAAATAAATCATGTAATGTGGTGAGACTTTTGTATTAAAAAGTGGCTTTAGAAACTCTAGTTGCATTGGAGAACAAACACCAACAACATAATGTTTTTTAAAGTATACATCAATGATGTGATACTTTATATCAATATAAATCAATTTGTGCATGTACATGTATGAGGGCATGCACATAATTTAGTTGGATCACAGTCAGCCATATATATGTAACGTGCATGTTATTTTTTTCTAAAACATCATATAGTGTAGGAAATCATTAAATGAAAATTTTCGAATGATTTAGTTATAAATGAATGCTGTTCATATAGTATTTTATCAATAGAACAATGGATAGCATGGTCATCAGACTCATAAAATCAATGTATTGGAACACAATTGAAGCAAATGCCTCATGTCTTGGGTCACTTGCATTTTCTATATACAATACATAATTGTTAAAGATTGGAACTATATTTATTGGGCACATATTTATTTCACGTTATTTTTTTGTAGTTAGATGGCAAGGGGTATGATTACAAGTTAATTACAATTGATTTTATGGAAAGAAATATACATCAAATATTTTTAATTCTAGGAGAGAAGTATTCTAGGTTCACAATTATTTATTATAGTTTGAATTAATCAAAGCACAATTAAAACAAAGTGGGTAAATAAAAGGATATAAAATATGTAATCATCAATGGATACAAAGATATCATGATTCCTTCTCTTTAGACTTATGAAATTAGTGGCCTTCTTGTAGTAAAAGTCTAGGTTTTTGACAATGTTTTGTGCATGATAGAGGATTATAGATAACAACACAGTTAACACTATAGCATCATCATTCAAAACTCTACAACATAGGAAGATATTCACATAGCAAGTATAGTAATTTGAATGTTTACAATGCATTGTTTATTAGTTAAAATCTTGTAGGAAACTAAAACCGCATTTAAAAGGCAAATGTGAAAAATAAGCTACATTAGCATAACGAAATCCCTTAAGCTGTCATAAAACCCCCATTTTACAACACCATAATATAAAACATTTGAGAAAAACCCATAAGCGAAAAGAATAACTAATTTTTGAGATAATGAACCAATATCCTACTTTAAGTGGAATAATTTCTCTAGCTGTTCTAGTTCTTAGATCAAACTTTACTACCTTTAATTTCTTTTATTTCTTTAAATTTGTCTCACACTCTTCTTTATGGAAGATTGGCTACTATAAAACGGTTTTGAAAAACTTGGGAAACAATATAAATATAAAAAATACAGCAGAAGTTCCATAATGCATCTAATGCTCATTTCAATATATATATATATATTTGCAGGCAACACAAACAAATATTGTAAGTAATTTAATAAGATTGAAATTAATGATTATTTACTTAATATGTGATCTCATTAAGTGATTACAGGTATGGACTCACACGTTTATCTTATCCTTCTCTATTTGAGCATTATTGTAAGTTGCATGTGATTGATGGCTGGTTTACCATATTCTCAAAGGTTCACTAAATATTTTATGTATTTTTTATCATTCATTTATCTATATTATTTTTTATTCATTTTATCATCATTTAAAATAATCACGTCTAATTAGCATGGTGATAAGTGAAATAGTGACACTCGCTAACAACACAAGTATACGAAGTCTATGCGTCAATCCCACAAGCAACTTGATTAATTCCTCAAATTATCCAATTACTAGCTTACTAACTCTAAATCTAGTTAACAAAGATGAATGTTTTTGAAATTTTTCAAATGCCTAAATCTTAATTTTACATGAGTAAACTCTAACTATTTTGAGTTTTCTATTATGAAAATCATGTCTCTTTGAAATATATCACGTGAATTCTCAATACTCTTCCAATAAATAACACATATTAAATATTGACAATTAGTTACAATTATTGCTAACTCTACTCCTGGACATAAAAATATTGGAGCCTCGTATTCACATAAATGTTCATTCTACTACGTGATTGTAATTTCCTAATGATAATGCCCGTATTTTACCAAGTAATTTAGTGTAAATAGTCATAGCTCACGAGTTTTCTACTTTTTATGTGGTCAATTTAAAAGCAAATTAGGTTAGGAAAGTTAACAAACCAACATACAATTAAATATCGAATAGTTTTAGGAAAATTTAAAAGCACGGACATGGTTCATCATACTACCAAATCAAATCAACAAAATCAACTTAGTTTCTACACATACTTAAAGAAACTACAGAGGCGTTCAATGAAAGAAATAGAAAAGTACATGAAGAGAATTGTAAACTGAATGCAAATATTCTCACTCTTAGACTTTTATCTTTGTTTCGTCTCTTGATTTCTCTCAATTCAATCCACACGCTCAATACAAAAACACTTACAAAACACTTAGGCAGACTCTTAAAAGAGGGAAAGTCACTCTTCAAGAGAGAAATGTCTCTCTCCGAGTGCTCCTCCTTATATCTCTCGTGCCAAAGGTCTATCTCGAAGTGTCCCCTTCTCTATCTCATGCTCTAAGTCTCCTTGTTCATTTTTTTATTATTTATTTATTTTTTACGAATGAAGATTAAGTGACTTTAATCCTTCAGATTGATCTTTCGTGTTGTAGGAATAAAACATGCATTCATATATAATGGTTTCATTTAGAAAATTCCTTTTCATAGACTTTCTATAAGAATATGTATATATTGATTATTAGAGAAATACAGTCACATAAATATGCATTTTATGATGAATGAAAATAAACATATCTTATGATTTATTTGTGCGTATTGAAAGATAGAGTTCAGCTTTGTAGAGTTTACCTTTTTATTTTACTGACAATGAATACTAATTTATGCACGTGTGTACATTTTGTTTAGCACCTTAGATAATTGTTAATTTAAAATCACGTACCTTTTTCCAAACGAGCAATGTATCGTGCAAATGTCTTTTCACTTTAAATATCATTAGATTTGTTATAAACAGTGCTATGCTCTTAGAATATGTATCAGCTATTTGGTTTATTCAAGTGGTGTTCCCGAGATGGATGCATGGAAAAGAAAAAACGAGTATGAAATCTTATATTCATTAGAAATATAATGAAATGATAAAGAACATGCTATGATATCATGCATTGTTACATTTATATGTTTATTGCATGATATTCTATTCATTTTGTTAGACGATCACCATATTATGGATGGATGCAGACAAATAAATTAGTCTATAAAATTAATATTTGGATATGATCTTGAAATATAGGTATTATCATAGGTAAATTATTGAAATTAGTAGATATTGTGATTCATATGAAGATAAATATCTCATGCATTCATGAAACTAAATGGGTTAGATAAATTGCTAATAAGATTGATAGCTCGGGTTTTTAACTTTGGTATTTAGGTAAGAGTCGCATTAGAAATGGTGTGTATGTAATCAGAGAAGTGTTTGTAATATAATGTTTTAAAAACATATAAGTATAGCCCTAATAATTGTTGTTGATGCTAAGATTTTTAATATTATAAGTGCATGCTTTTCAAGTAGGTTTAGATATAGGTTAAAAAAAAAAGATTCTCAAAGGACCTAGAAGAATTTATACAAATGATACATCATGAAGAAAAAAATTTTATTGGAGGAGGTTTAAATGGGCATGTTCGTATAGTGTTAGAAGATTTTAAAAATATTCATGATAGGTACGGTTTTGGAGTGGGTATTGATGAATCTAGAATAATATTAGATTTTACTTTAGCATTTGATTTTGTTACTGTTAAAAATTTATTTTAAAAAAAGAGATGAAAGCACTATTCCTTATAAGAATGGATTGAATAAAACACATTGATTATTTTCTTATAAGAAAAAGAAATCGTTGGGAATGTAAAGATTGTAAGGTCATTCTAAGTTAAAAATTAAGTACTTAAAATCGTTTATTTGTTCTAAATTTTAAAATGAGAAGTTATAAGATAAATAATATCATGAAATATTGTTATTGAATTAGATGAGGGGACCTGAAAAATAAATGAAATTATTTTTATGAGTAAACTTAAAAATTTAAAGATTTGGGATGTTCATGAAGAAACTGATTTTGTGTGGAATAAAGTAACATGCACTATTAAACCAAGTGACAAAATTTATAGTTGGAGAATTAAAAAGAAAAATTTTTATAAATAAAAGAAGTTGGTGGTGGAATTAAAAATGTGTAAGAAAAAGGAAAAATATAAAAAGTTGTGTTATGAGAATTAATTTTAATGTAAAAGCTTTGATAACTGAAAAAATATAATCTGGCTCGTAAGACGTTTAAGAGAATAATTTCTGACGCTAAGAATTCTGCTTTTAACGATCTTTATATTAAATTAGATAGTACAAAGGGTGAAAAATATATTGTTAAACTAGCTGAACAAAGAAAAAATAGAAGTTATTTTTTTGTTAATTTTTTTTTATAGAAAAAAGTAAAGATTTTATTCAAGTGCTTTTTTTTGAGAAATATATTCAACTTAGGTGGGCGAGATATTTTGATAAGCTTCTCAATAAACCTTATGAAAATATAATCAGCTTTAGTGGTGTAAATATCATTAATAATAATAAAATATTTTATTTTTATCATCACATCAGTAAAAAAAATGAGGAGGCTTTAAAGAAAACCAAATGATAAAAGAATTGTAGGTTTAGATGATATCCTCATTGAAGTGTGGAAATAATTAAGAGATAAGTGGAGGAAGGGTACCTAGGTCCCTATATTTTAGAATGAAGGGAATGCACAAGTGTGTGCAAATTATGGAGTTAAGTTAATGTGTCATACTTTAAAAGCTTGGGAGAGTGTACTTGAACATGGGTTAAGACGTGATACAAATAATTCTCATAATCAGTTTGAATTTATGTCTAACAAGTCTACTAGGGAAGCTAACATTTATTGAGATGTTTAATGGAGAAGCACAAAGTTAGTAAGATTGATTTACATATATTTTTTTAGTGAATTAGAAAACCTGGTGAAGTCCTTCGAAGGCTTTTAGAGAAGAAAGATATTGATATGATTTATGTTGATTTCATTCAATATATGTATACTAGAGTTGTTACTTGTGTTTGAACAAAAGGAGGATTGACAAAATATTTTTGTTTTTTAGTTGGATTACATTCGAGATGGACTTTGAGCCCTTTTTTTTTTTTTTTTTTTGCTTTTGTTATGAATGCTCTTATGGGACATGTACATGAGAATGTTCCTTAGTGTATGCTTTTTTATCATACCCTTCTTGTGGCTAAGACTAATTATTGAGGTCAACATTGGAGTCTAAAGGCCTTCATTTGAATAGTTCTAAAAATGAATACATGGAATGCAATTTTAGTAGTGGTAGCTCTAGTGACAGATTTGTAACTATGGTGATTAAATTATTAAAATTTATGAATGTTTTAGATATCTCAGGTCTACTGTTCAGAGTGATGCTGATATAGATAAGGATATTATTAGTATAACTCAAGTTGGGTTAGTTGAAGTGGAGGAATGCATCTGGACTATTGTGCGTTAGAAAAGTACCACTTAGACTTAAGAAAAAATTTATAAGATGGTGGTGAAACTTGCAATGCTGTATGGCGTAGAATGTTGGCCTTTAGAAGTGGAGCGTAAAGCACAAGTTAAGTGTTGTTGAGATGAGAATGCTTAGGTGGATGAGTGGCTTGACTCTCAGTTGCAAATTACGAAATGAATCTATCATTAAAAGTGGTGTAGCTTCAGTGGCAAAAGAGATTAGAAAGAGTCGTCTCATATGGTTTGGGGTCATATTAAACATCGACCATCTGATGAATCAGTTAGGAGAGTAGATGTTTTAGATTTGATTAGTTTTGTTATGAAAGACAGAAGTAGACATAAAAAGACTTGGGCACATTGTATTAAAAGAAAGATCATAATCTATTATAATTAAATGAAAATATGACACGAACGCAATAGAGAAAAAGGATTCATGTAGTTGACCCCATTTAGTGTTGGTTTATTGAAATGAGAAAAAAGAGAAAACCTAAGAGAATTGATTTAGATTGAAGAGAAAATTAGAACCACACCTTTTGTGTAGCCTAACAATATTTTAAACTTGGAGCTAATAACAAACTTCTAAGAAAAAGACCTAAAAAGCAGCCAAGAAAATAACAAGAAACAAAATCAAGAAAAATAGCAACTAAATCATAAGATTAAGGAATAAACTTGACTCAATTAAACCTAGACTCTATAGGCATTCCTAAGCATGTATTCCAACACTCATTCTTGCTTTAGGAGCTGCGAATACCAAATTTCTTCCTTAGAAACTCAAACTTGTTGATTGAAAGTGACTTTGTAAACAAATTTGCCAACTATTCTTCAGATTTGCAGTAAACCAGAGTCATAAATTCTTCCTTCTGCACTTCTCTTAGAAAAAAATAACTTGATGTTGAAATGCTTAGTTTTCTTATGAAACACAAGATTATGGAAAATGGAAATGACGGTTTGGTTGTCAACAAAATTCTTAGTGCTTTCTTTCTACTCCAGATTGAGTTCCATTAAAATTTTCCTTATCATATTGTCATTCTTCCTCTAGGGAGAATCATCATTCAAATTGTCGGAGAAAGGGAAGCTTAGCAGCTTCCTAGGGACAACACCTAGTCTCATCAGTGCTTCTTGTTCTACAGTTTTTGCTCTCTCAGCATTTAATATAGCTGCAATATAATTCTCCCGACGATCCCTATCTCTCTTGAGCTCTGATTTTAGCTTTTCATTCTCATCCATAATTCTTTGCAGCTGTGTCTCCTTATCCAAGAGGTTCGCTTTCAGTTCTGTGACTTCTGTAGTCGCCTTTATCAGCCTCATCATCAAGTTAAATTGGCTCACCATTGCCTTATCCATTTCATCTTTCAATTCGTCATTTATTCGCAGCATGGTTGGGAGTTATGTTTCCATACTCAAAAGGCGAGCTTTCAACTCTAAAAGTTATGCAGTTGTTTTCTGTAAGGTTCACTCTAGTTCTAATTCCCTCAGCCTTGCATCAACTTTCACATGCCTAGCCATCTCAATTGCTGATTGAATCTTCATAGTGCTTTCAGTTTGTTCCTCATGCATTGGATTGAGTGAAAAACTCATCCTTGTCATCTTAACTTCAAACATCTTTTGGCCAGTAGTACCTTTATCACACAGACCTTCTCCATGAACATCACTTTGAATCCATTTCCTATTAGTTGACCAATACTGAGTAAGTTTTAATCAATATATGGTACATAGAGAACATCAGTGATCAACTTGATTCTTGAACAACTTGCAATGGCTACGGTGCGTTCTCCTTTGACTGCAATATAATCACATTTCCTAATTCTGACCTTCTTGGACTCTGTGCTCTTCAATTCCTTGAACAATTTTTTTATCAATATCTGGTACATAAAGAAAATTGATGATCAACTTGATTCCAGAACAACTTGCAATGGCTACGACGCTCTTTCCTTTGACTGCAATATATTCACCATTCCCAATTCTGACATTCTTGGACTCGGTGTTCTTTAATTCCTTGAACAACTTCTTGTCATGTGTCTTATGATTAGTGCAGCCACTATCAATGAGTCAATTTTCACTGGTTTCAGAACTCGTGAAACAAGTTGCAACAAAAAGCTGATCATCTTCTTCTTAATCTGTGACTTGTGCTTCATCTCCTTGTTGTTGATCTTTATTCTTGCACATGATAGCTTCATATCCCATTTGATTGCACTTGTTGCACTTTGCATCTGGTCTTCTCCAACATTTGAAAGAAAGATGACCTTTCTTGCCACAATGTTAACATGGAGAGTAATATTTGTTTACTCCTAATCTTTTATTTTCAGTTTTACTTTTGTTCTCAGGTGCAGTTTTGTCCACTTGTAACTTGAAACTTCTTGTTCTTAGCCCACCTATTCTTTTCATCATCTTGATGGTTGACTGATAGAGCTCCTTCTACAGCTCCCTCCCTCATTACACGTCTCTGCTCTTGTGCTTGTAAAACACTTAAGAGTTCTGTCAAAGCAATCTTTGACAGATCCTTTGTGTTTTTTAAGGTGGTGATGATAACCTCAAATCTTCCAGACAATGTTACAAGGATTTTCTGAACAATCCTTGAATCTTCCTGAGAAGAACTCAATTATTTGACATGATTTGATATGTTGAGTAGTTTGTCAGAGTACTCCTTTATGGTTTCTGTCTCCTTCATCCTTATGGTTTCTGTCTCCTTCATCTTTTGCAATACAAAGTCACGAACCAAGTTTAGCACCTGCATCCCTCGAATTCTTTCATCTCTTTCATACTCGAATTTGAGATAATCCCAAATCTCCTTTGTCATTTTCAACGACATGATACGAGTGAAGATCGTGGAGGAAATTGCAAGAAACAGACAAGCTTTTGCCTTGGACTTCTTTGTTTTCTTCTATTTTTGTGCTTTAATTTGTGCTACGGTGGGATTTTCAGGGAGAGGAGGAATATCATAGTCTTCTTCCATTGTTTCCCAGAGATCCAAAGCTTCCAGCTATGTCTTCATGCGGACTGCCAAGATCCGGTAGTTGTCTCCGTCAAAAACTAGTGGAGCGACTGAGGAAAAACTAGCTTCGATCTCCAATATTATTGTTTCATGCATCGAATATATTTACATATTACTTCTGAAATTCTTGGTTGTAGATAACCTTTTACTTCAATGGTGTATTTCTCCTATTAGTAGTTAAAGGTGGTGGTGGTACGTCTTCATGGAGTTGTTATAATGGTGAATCATTTCAATTCTAGGTCCCAAATATAGTCTTTTCAACATATGGTTGAAGTATATATGGTGGGAACCTTTGGCTACCTGCACGCAAGTGGAATACCCAAGGAATTAATGGAATAAGATAAAGCAAAATTCCTTGAGCACCATGAGAAGAAATTATGTGTACAATTTAACCAAAATAAAATACATCCTTAGATGGTTGCACCAGCTCCGGCCACAAAAATAAAGCTAACTTTTCATATTCTTGACAACGATGTTACATTCATCCTGAATATTGATGTTTCATTCAAGTTATTGGTCTTGTGTGCAGCCAGTGATGCTGCAGACAAGCTAATGAAACCTATCATGGGTTGCTTCCAAACACTGCGGATGACAGCTCCAAACAAGAGTCAAGTTCAACAGTTGTTTAACTAGTTGATGCAAGTACTGCATAGTGATTAAAAATTATAGGCAGACACTATTATTGGATGATAAACAGCTACAGCAATTTCTTAGACATGTGAATTAGGCTTGTCATTTTTTTAGCAGATAGTGGTTCTGCAGAGTTCTGGACATAGCTAAGCAATAGTTGCAATTAATAACTGCCACTAACTATGGCTAGTGGGTTTGGTTTGTACCATACTAAGCCCTATGGTCGGCATAGCTACCCATGCATGTGAAGAGTTAATGTGAGGAAATAGCTAGGCAAGGGCTATAGGTAAGTGTAGAGTTTATTTTTAGTGCGTGCAATCATTGTGGGAACTTTTCAGCCCCAGAAATCTCCCTTTTTTATTCCCAAACAACTTCTACAAGCATTAGAACTACAGCACTTTTTCAATTTGTGCATCTCTTCTCTATTCCTTTCCCACCAATTTTCTAGAATTGCCGAAATTTTTTATTTGCTGATTGTCAAGATTCAATAAACAAAATCATATCAGAGAAGGCCAACGGATTTGAGTGACTCTCTAGTAAATTGCACGCTGCCTCTATTTCTTTGTTAATCTTCCTTTGTACGAAACTTATGGGTCTAAACCAATAATGAGATTATGGTAACCGGACAAAAGTTGAGAAGCGACAACTGGTAACAGTGTATATAGGTTGCCTATACATAATGATTTTGGTTACTGTGATTCAATGGTTGGTGGGACGAGAAAGAATTGCATGATTGGAGATCATTGTTGTCTTATAGTGCTCCTTTGGGTTACTATTTTAAGAAGGCATGATTTTTAACCAATATATTGTGTATCTAACTTTATATGTTAAAGTGATGGAAGTGGCTCTATCCACCAACCCAGAGTAAACGATGCAAGTCTTTGAACTGCCTTAGTCCTATTTTATGGACTTGTGGGATGAGAGCGCACGTCTAGAGAGTGTCAAGGCAAGTGTTACTCTCAAGGAGAATATGATGAAAGTGTAGTTTTTACCTTTGAACCTCGGCTGAAGGATTTTAGATGCTCTTTTAGATTTTAACCAAACATTGATGATCCATATTATGAACTTCATATTAGGGCTCTGAATTCTCGAACATTGTCAATTACTTAAAATTGATTCAAATTTTGGCTCCAATCAAGATAAACTGCTCGAGCCGATTTTGAGCCAACCCCAACTCGAGAGAGACTCAAAATCGGTTCATTAACAATTCTACTGATTTTAGGGATGCGAATTTAACGAATCCAGCTCAAAAATCATTAATCGCTCAAAATTTGAATTCTGACTCGAATAGAGATCGGATGGAAATACATGGGACGAATTACGAGCCAACATTTTGAATTGAGTTTTTCTTTATAGCCCATTTTTGAGCTAACCCTAACTGGTTTGAAAACGAATCATTAACATTCCTAATTGATATTGGCAGCAGTGTTCGCTGTGGTAGCTAGAGGGTTTGGTGAACTTTGGAGTCACCAAATGAGAGGTCTGCCATTAGCGATGCCAAAGCTGGTATTGGATCCCAAGGATGGGAAGAAGAATAGTTATATGCAGAAAATGAGGCATTGAAGGACCTCTGAGATAACTCTCCTCGAAGAACAACGAATCAATATTCTTATTGCCTAAGATGGTGTTGAAAGCAGCAGTGTTAGTGAAGCTGCGACAATCAATATGAGTCCACTGGATTTATAGTAACCATTACTCTTTTGACTTATATACAGGACACATCAACCCTCAGAGCATCTTCAATTTTGAATTCTTGTTAAAGCGAATTGAATATTGTAAGTTTTTAAGATATTATGGAAAAGAACCAGCAAAGGGGTGGAAGATGAGGAAAATAGATGTATATTTACCTTGCTGCCATGGTGGAGATTAGAGCTGATGTGCAGGTGCGTAGCTTTCCAGAGTAGTTAGATCTCCAGGGGTTTTTTTTGCCATTGAACATGGGACTGAGATGCTGCTGGTTTTGAAGCCATTTTATCAGTAACCATACTGAATGTTCTGTTCTATATGGAGTTTAGGAAGCTCTACAAGTGATAAAAGTAGTATTTAAAGGTGACTTAAAAGGCCATTAAAGAACTTGAATTTAATTTATCTAGCATTTTTAATTGTATCTCAAAACAGTTTACAATATTCTTCACAACGTATGCTATCATTTAGAAATTCAATATCCTTCTAGTTATTTCATTACTTTATTTTGATAACCTTCATTGTTAAAAAATTTGCTTTATGTTATTGTAGTAGAAATAGATAAATATATGACAATAGAGAAAATTGTGGAGAAATCCAAGAAACTTTTATTATAATGAGCTTCAATTTTAATTTATTTATATTGTTCTTAGGATAAACAATTTTTATCAATTCAGAAAGATTGGTATTCATCTCAAGGACTCAATGTTTGCTGAGAATTAATATTTATACATTATATTTTTTTAATTAGTTATCCATATTTTAAATTTGTAGTGTGGCTTAACAATATAAACAATTTTATTATAATATCATCTCTTCTATAGCAAGATTGTTGTCGTCCTCATGAATATTCATGAATATAAAAATATTCATCTCATTTTTCGCAAAATAACCTCACTTTTTGACCAAAGATCGTCATCCTCCATCTCTTATTTTTTGAAGATGTTATTTAGTTATCATTACAATGTATTCAGAATGATTTTTGACTTTCTTTGTCATGTTTGTAATTAAATATATGATGTAAATTAAAAATAAAATTAATTAAACCTATTTTATGATATGTAACATTAGCTTAACTTATTTGACTTAATGTATTAATTTCCTTAATAAGCTTCTATTAAATAATATTAGCGGCCTCATATCAGCTAAAATAAGATTGGAAGTATTGCAATACAAAGATTTGAGGAAAACCGAAATGGCACACTTCAAAATAGAAACCAAGTACATCTTATAATGTGGAGAGGAAAATAAAAAGCACTTGCAACTTACGCTCGCAATGAATGAATTTGATTTCAAGAGAAGCGCACACAAAATGTATCACCATTCAAAATTTTTAGGAAGCTATAAAAGGATTGCTTCAAATACTTGGCTATGAAGGAATATGATTGACTAAAATTTTTTTTTTTCAAGTGGCGGGAAAGGCTTGCATTGAAGCTTTTTTTAAAAAAATATTTTTGTAAATATTGAATTAAATATTTTTTTGATTAAAGAGAAAATCGAATGAAAAAATCTGCATATTCTATTTTTAATGAAAATATTTATTGTTAGCAAAATGATATTTACAAAAATCATGACATAAAAAGCTAATTCAAAACACCGATAGTGTGGGCTAACATGAAGCCATACTTTGATACAACCTATGGGATCTTAATAACTAAGGAGGATACTTTACATGTAAGAATTTTTTATTTGTCCTTATGCTTTTGGAATATTGATTGAAATACATGAAGGAGACCAATAAATTGTCACATTAGATGTTGTAAACAAAGGTACAAAAAATATAGTTTGTTATAAGTGTAATCCTCCATTGAATCCAACAAATAAACTTGAGCAAGAGTATATTTGTATCTTAATTTTTTTTAATTTGAAGTAATCATATGGCTAATAATATTTGTATTATTTAATATTATTCCCTTAAATTTATTTGGAAGATAGATGCTGGTGAACAACTTTTAGAGTGAGTTTGCAATAGGTGTGATTAAGATCATCATTTGATAAGACAAAAATAACAACCACCATAACATAATTTGAATCTTAAATCGTGGAAACTATATTCTTATACTAATGTTAATAATCTCAAATTGACTTTGTTGGAGAAGATTTGGAGCAACTTAATCACACAGTTCTTCATTTTTTGTGACTTAGTTAAAGATTAGTAATCACAAGATATGAGGTTAGTGCCTCAATATTGATATAAATATAGCGGATGACTATTAACTAAAATGAGAAAGAGAGTTTATGAAGACAAAAATTTGGTTGATATAGATTTAAAATATTGTTTTAATATGTAATTGAAAATATTTCTAGAATGGCTTCAAATTTTTCTTAAAGTAGCATTCACAAACTCTTTATATGATCTAAGATGTGAAAATTATATTTTAGAAGTTTTTCAATTTTTTTATTTTTTATGAACGTTTTTGCCAAATAATTTCATTAGCTTTAACTTGCTCCTAGTGATTCTTCTTTATTCATATTACATTAAATGGTTCAATCAACCTATTATGAGCTAATGAATTTCAAAATACTAAACATATTAATAAATTGCAATTATCATTAAAATTATTGTAATGTAACTTCAAGACCCATGTGATCAACAATTTAATATTGTCAATTTCTTGTTTGCAAAGATAATGAATCATTGCATGTTCATTTTTTTTATGTTTTCAAGTATATTTAGCAATATAAATTACTCTCCCATTGATTATGCCTTCTCATTGGTATTCATTCTTCTTGTTTGTATATCCTTAATTCTATATATTTTTTTATTCCTATTTTGTTGCTGCCACTCAGTTGCTTATTTGTGGGAACCATAAATGTATTAATCATATTTGCTGTGCTGTTTATGAACGGTTCATAATATTCCAATGATTCCTATTTGCAGACCTTTGGAAATAGGATCTCTTCATTGGTTTGTACAAGCCTTTTTTTCATTGAATGACTACTCTCCCATATACGTTATGGTACGGAATTTTTTGGACTACAAGATCAAATCAGATTATAAAACAAGATTTCTTCATAAGTAACGTTAAACAAATTGGGATTCATTTATCTAATATAATAAGAAAGAAGAACTTTTTTTATTGAAAAAATGAAAATGGATTGTATCTATTCTTTTCTCAGTTTTTTTATAGCCATTGCTGCTATTTAAGTAGCTATTGGCCTAGCTATTGTTTCGTCGATCCATCGTAACAGAAAATCAATTGGTATTAATCAATCAAATTTGCTGAAGAATTAGTCATAATTCTTACCTTACTAATGAAATTTGATACTCCTACATAATGTAATTAATTCTCTCCATGAATATGTGTGTGGATGTATATTTTTTAAGCATTAAAAGATGTCATTAAATTAAAAGGAAATATGAATCTGAACTAATAAAGCTAACAAAATGTATGCTTCTGTCATGTCACTACCGAATTAGATGCAAATCATCATATTAAGCTAAACCAATCATACTAATGTCAAAAAAGATTAATTTATTTCTAAGCATTATTTGAAATAAGGAACGCTTTTTATAAAAAAATTTTGATGACATAGAGAAATTATTATCATCAAAATATCACTAGCTAAAATTAGTCACTATCCTTTGAGATCATATCACATGTTATATATTAAAATAAAATGCATTAAGATTTACCCTATTTTAAAATAACATACATCTAATAAAGGTAAACAACTAGAGCATAGTATGCTATTCCATATCTATCAATATTAAATGATTAAAAAATAGGATATTTATTTTTCATTAAAAATAAATATCTCAACATACCATGTACTATATCTATGGTAGACAAAGGATAGCAAACAAAGTAATCAACTATTTTAATATGATTTTTGAAATAAAATAAAATAATATAAAGTAATAATATATTATTTGAATTAACATATTTTATAATTTTTTCTTCACCTTATTTACCTTTTTGTTTATTTATATCACTTCATATTTTTTCCCCTTTTATCTCCGAATTCACTTTTATTTCCACTTTTCACCATGTTTCAATTATGTTGAATGCACATAAGCGCACTTACTTGCGACATGTTGGTTGAGGGTACAGTTTCCCACTATAAAGTCAAGAGTTTGATTCATACATATTGTCATTTGAGCTCATCTTTTTCTAAAAAAATATAATCAAAGTAATTATATATGCATGTACTCCCATATATCTGCTCAAATGCACATAAATAGAAATACCCAAACATTTACAAATCCCTTTTCCTCATTTTCGTGTTTTTCTTTATAAAGAGCATTTTAACTTATATGAAAGCTTATACAAAAATCTATAAATTCTAGCATATACAAATTACAATAAAGTTTGCATGGTAAATTAATATTCATAGAACAATAGTCAAAATTCAAAAAGTTGTTTCTATGCATTACCACGTAGTATAATATTCAAATTTTTTAATTTTATTATTTAACGATTTTTTCATAATTAATGTATGAAATTAAAAAAAAAAATTACACTGTTTAAAATATCTAGTGAAAATTCAACTTTTTATGTTAACATGTCCAACATAGCCCATTTTGCAACATATCAAAAGCAGTATGACAATTGTATTCTTTTAATTATAAACTCTATAAAATATATCATATCTTTAAATATAGAAATCCAAAAAATTTAGAAAAAAAATAGTACACAAATAGTACATCATGCCTAAAATATATTGTGAAAATGATTAGTAAAATTGACACTCGATATTTAGTTCATAAGTTATTTAATTAAATATGCACCAATATTCTATAGAAACATTTGACACATATCATGCCAAATATTTATCTCAATATATGAAAATATTTTTAGACCAGTTTTTTATGGTATTTCTTATTACTAAATCAATTTTTTTTAAGTTTTATGTTAAAATACATTTTTTTATAAATATGATATCAAATGGGATAGTGATTTATCATATATATTATTTATTATATATATTATTTATTAAGGTCATAAAAAATTCTTTGTTCTTTAGTGTAGATAGAATGGGATAGTGATTTAAAATTACATAATAATATAGCAAGTTGCCCTTGGGCCTATAAAATTTTTTTTCATTGTAAATTATTAGTAAATCAAATTGCATAGCATTATTTTTCTACAAAAAGAATTATAATAATGGACCATTGTTTATTTTAGAATATTTTTAGTAGATGCTTAAAGTTAATTTTATTTCAATTTAAAATTAATTAAAACTGTAATATCTGGTTCTTTATAGTTCAATTTGTCTCTATGCTAAATTTGGATTCACCTTGTGTTCATATACCTGAGGTCGATAGGTAATTACAGCGATTGGAATGAAAAACTGTCCTTTGGCTTGCATGCATTTTAATTTGGCACTTTTTGTTGATGAACATGTAAAACTTACGAAATTAGGCCCTTGATTGGAGAATGCATCATATAAAACATTAGGAATGTAAAACTTACGAAATTAGTCAATATCCCAATGTGTTAAAATAAATGACTCTCAAAAGTATTGTGTAGTTTGTGAACTTAACAAGACATTTAATTAGTATTAATTTTTTTTTAAAAAAAATTATAAAGCAGAAATATGGAAATAGTTTAAAAAATAAATTAAAATTTTATGGTCAGTTTGAAGTGGAGATTATTATGGTAGGTACATCGGAGAGCACAACACTTAAAGTTTAAGCAAGAGAGGCTTTATTATGCTTTTTTTTGTGTGCAATACCTATCTCAGTTGGTATAGCTAACTGAAAATAACTAACTATTAATGATTAATGTCAGAAGTATAGTCACTAACTTTGATCTCCTTTTGCTCTTATTTATAGGTTTAAATTATGTGCAGTCTAGAACCTAACTTGATAGAGTTACACATGATATTGTCTTGAAGTCAGATTAGAAGGTTCTTTTCTTATATTAATTCAAAATGTTTCAAATCATGAACAAGAAGACATATTATGAGATTTTCTCTCATTATACACGAGTTTTGAGTAGATTTTTTTAGATTATTGGCCATTTGGGTGATGGTTTGTTTATATCAATCATTTCTTCTTCTTTTTTTTTTTTTTTTGATTTTTGCCTCTTAGGACTAAGATTCTCCTTGTGTTGAACTATACCAAGTTTGATTCACCTTTTAATGATATGTAGGAAACCCTTATTATGATATTAAAGGGCTCAACTTTTTGTTGTTCCCTTTTTTATAAAAGCTCTCTTACTAATTAGAATAAGTAATCCACGTGAGAAAATCTTAGAATATTTTATCATTCATAACAAAATCGCAAATTCAAAAAATGCTAGCATTTATGTGAATGATGATAATATTGTGGATAGCTAATTTAAAACTTAATTTTTGTGAAAAATATTAAACTCTTAATCCACAAATAAAGCCTTAAGACAATTGGTTTTTTTATAAAATTATGGTTAAAATATATTAAATGATGAACAATATATTTTTGAAGTTTCATAATTATGAAGAAAATATTTTGGAAGATGCAAGTGATTAACATCCTCAATAAGTTTGTGTGCTGATTTGATTTGAAGTAGGTATGCCAAAGTAAAAAATCTTATTATATTTATTGAGTATAAATCTTATTTATATCAATCTCACATTGATATTGGTGCCAAGGATAACCTTGCAAAATTTTCACAAGCTCTATGTAATATTATGTTATAATGCAGGGGTGGAGCGATTCGATAACTAATATTCAAATTTGGATTTTATATAATTACTTCAAGATGTAGAAGCCAGTGCGAATTTAATGACCTTCAAAACTAAAAAAGATTCTTTGGGCAATGCTGAAATATATAAATTAAGATCTATGACTATATGATTCACAAATTAAGCTAAATATAGTTATAATAGAATATTTGCTCCTAGTTTTAAGGACTTCAAATTTGATCGTGATATCAATAATTTATTTTAGCGAAGTTAAATTAATCAGATGTGAAGATAGCCTTAATTTATAATTCGAGGAAGAAGTTTATACAAAGCAACTATAGATTTCATTTCAAGTAAAAAATAGGCAACTTTTTGCAAACATCTGAAATAAATATGAGGTATAACTTATCCTACTAATAATATTGAAAGTTTCATAATGTTATATATTCTTCAATTTATTTAATTTTGCTTCATGATGTGAAACACATTTTCTCATAATATTTGATATAAAGAATATGATCAAATCATGTTATATTATTGTCATAAAAAATTAAAAAGATCGATCTTAAGGAATGCTTAGTTTATCTCAAGAACTTTATATTGATAAAATTGTTTAGACATTTCAAATAATTCTTCAGTAAAGGCAGTATATATTGCTAGAAGTGGTAATTTTTTGAATAGGTGCTTAAGAAATCATTAGTTAGATATCAAATTAATCCAAGTTTGGAATGTTAGAAAGTAGTAAAGAGAATTATATGGTATCTTTTGGGGACAAAGAACTTAATGCTTATATTCAAAATTTAATCCTTAAAGTGATTGGATATTTATATTTTGATATTACAAGCTATTTTATAGTTAAAAATATGGCATGTTGATAATATATTTTATTAGGAGGGGCTGCTTCATAGAGAAATGCAAAAAAAATTTTGTATTGTTTTAACAGAACATCATAAGTTATTTGTTTTAGGGATCAAACTTTTTTATCTTATTGTGATAGTGGTTTTTCAATATTGAGATAATGGTTTTTCACTATATTATGATAATATTGTTTTTGTTATTTTATTAAATTCCAATATAAATCCCTCGTTAAAAATGAAATAGTTACCCATTAAATAGAATATGATTCTTTATATAGTTTATGATTTATAAGAAGAGAGGTTTTTCACCCAATTTTGTTTTCAATGAGCATAAGATGAATTAGAAAACTTATTTGTGCAACATAAATTTGGAAATAACCAGTGAGCTTTCCCCTTGAAGAAGACTTTGGCAAATGTTGAACATTGTTCTGAAAGTATGTTGGAGAAAGTATCATGCAACCAACTATTGGAGGAGAAGATGATGGCACCCCACTAACAGTAGCCGTGTCATATGATTCCAAGGGATAAAATTTTTTCAAGGTCGAATAGACTAGCACAATTTGAAAACAATTGCAATATGTTGGATTTTTTTTATTAGTAGAAAAAGCTTTAGGTAAGAGAAGGGGCATTTGAATACATTCCATCAACTCCAATGTATTTACATAGTGCATGTCTAACATCTAAATTTTATTTTTAAAATGTATAACACTCAAATCCTTCATAACACACCAAAATACCTTCATCTTAACTTTTTTCATGCATAGGTAAGGTGGGTATGTATGTAAAAATTTTAAGTTTAGGTGTTAAATATGTACACATAGGAATGTAGTGGTATGTAAAATATTCCAAAAGAAAGAAGGTTGTGGTTTGGTGATTCAAAGAAAGGAGCATATGATGATCATTCCATTAGCCTTAGATGGCGGATGACATTGAGTTTTTCGTGATGTGATCAAAACATCATTTGTCAATAAGAAAAGATTGGAAGGCAGATGGAAGTCTGCCCTCTTCAAATCCTATTTTTTCTTGATGTTTAACAACTATAGTTATTTCTTTTAATTGATAATTGATTAGGAAAGTTTGTTCTATTCGTTTTATTCTTGAAGTTGTTTCGCTTTTAAATTTCATTATTTTATTTGTCAAAAAAGGGGCGAAGCATTTTGGAGTCTCAATTGGCATCATTAGTGATGATTTGCAATTTTCATTAAGAGATTATAGATTTTTTTCTTTAGATTATAAAAATAATTATGACTATTTATCATATATTATTCTTAAACTAATATTTTGATGGAGAGGGTCAATATTTGCATTACTGAAAGAGCACTTCTTACATTATATGATGATAAAATAGTGAAATAAGGTGTAATTGCCAGTTTTTTTTGCACTTCAATTACATTGGTTTTATTTTCAATATGTAGAAGAAACTAGTCCCTTTGAGAAGTGCTTGGACACCAACAACTACTGTTGTATGTGGCTTAATGAGATGTAACTCTCATTTTGCATATGATTATGCAAGCACGAATTATGAGCAAGAGTGAAGTTTGATTGTTTTTATTATCTTTGCTAGTGAAGATTTTATCTTCATTTTGTGCAGTTTGTTAAGCCTAGGAGTTGAATCTCTTACTACCAAAAAAAATGTTAGTTGATAGAGCATATTAGAATAATCTAACAACTAAGTGGAAATCTGATAAGAATAATGTTTGTAAAAAAACATATTAGAATAATCTAACAACTAAGTGGAAATCTGATAAGGATAATGCTTGTGAAAAAAAAAGTTAAGAGACGCTCCTATTGTCATGGCGTATCAGCAATTGAGTTATGTGTGTTGATGTCACAGGGAATGAGCCAATTTCCAAGACAAAAAAGTTCTAGTTTACTATTGTCGATCCTGGCGCTTGAATGGTTAAGGTTCAGAAAGGTTTCTATCCCAATTGTCCAAAAGGAATTTTTAAGAAATTCAAATATCAAGAAATTTTCTGCTTTAATTGATCTAATGGAGAAAAGAACTGCAACAATGCTTACAATTTAGTGTCTAACACGAGTTATCATTTTCCTTCTCTTCCAAAAGTTCAAGGAAATTTGATTGTCAAGAGTTTAATTCTATAAATCCCTTGATCAGCCCCAATAAATATGAACTCCCTATACGTTAGTATAAATTCTAAGCCAATATTCCTATTTATATGAGTTTATGCGGTTAATCTCTTTCGTTCTACTAAGTATCCTTCCGGATCTCAAAGTTCACGAAGGATGTTAACACTCTTACGGGCTAGACAAAAAGAAAATTAGGCACAAAAGTTAACTCAATACTATATCAACAATTCAAATTTGAATCACTTTGAAAGTTGCAATTCTATCATATTACTATTCTATCCAAGGAAGAAATAAAAGTTTTACTCACTTTTCATCATAAGAACCATCGCATTAAAGTTTGATTCAAACAAATAAGTCATACTTCATGTTCCACAGAACTCGAATAAAAATCCAAACTACAAATAAACTTATCTACTTCCTACAAAGCAAGATGCAAAAAAATATACGAACAGTGAATACACCCTTTTAACTTCTCCAATCTCTCTATCTTTTGCTTCGAAATCTCTTTGAAACTCCTCTCTGGTCTTTCTTTTAAGTGTTCCTCCCTAAGAATGAAAGAAATAGAGGGAATAAAAGCCCTCCAAACTTCGTATTCATCACTTTTATACTTCTCCTAACGAAGAGAGGCATAAAACTTGCATAAACCGTCTATTTTTACAAACTGACGCATTGACGCTAAACACTGACAGTGTGGTGCCCAGGCGCCGTGAATACGGCGCCAACGTTAGGGATTCTGAGGTTTTTTGGGCAAAATTTGGGGAACTTGCGTCTAGCCGCCTCTGGGCAGCGCCTAGGAGCCTAGTCCTGACATCTAGTAGTTACTATTGCTGCGTCTACTTTTCAACTTTTCTATTTGGTGCACGATCTGACATATATATAGCGCCTAGGCGCAAGAATGCCACTTAACCCCCCCCGATTTACAGTATTTCAAACTTTGTTCGCTCTCCTTCCTTGATCGGGCAACATAACACCAAAACTTTCCTCAAAACATAAGATAAATATATAAAAAGGGAGAATCAAGATGAAAAATAAGCACATTACATACTCATGTCTGAATTTTCCTCATAATAAGAGTTTACTTTATTATAAAATTATGTGAAAATTGTCTAGATTCATACATCACACCTCAAAACTTTTGCTGTTATGATTATTATGATTGGAATGCTGTTTTTTTTTTCTAGATTTACTTCTTTAATAGCATTGGGGATGACAAAGTTCTTATATCTCAGATGACTAGGATGATACCTAGTAAAAAAACTTTTTTTTAGAGGAATTTCACTCATAATAAGAGTTTACTTTATAATAAAATTTTGTGAAAATTATCTAGATTTTCTAAATTATGTGTTTGTCTTTATACTACTTTGTCTTATTTGTTTGTCTGTTTCTTTTTGGACTTGTTGATATTTGAATTTGTAATTTACAATGTATCTTGAAACACAGTAATTTTCTCCTTATGAATAAATAAGTTATTAGCCTTAATATTCATGTTTTCTCTATTTTTTAAAGGATATTAATATATCATAATACATTATATGCTAAAGGTGAGGCATAAAGCTGGATATAAAAGAGGCATAGAAGAAAATAAATCCTTTTGTACAAGAGAAAAGAGGCACAGAAGAAAATAAATCCTTTTGTACAAGAGAAATAATTGTTGAGTGGAGGAGTAAGAGCTTGAATCTATGAACTCATAAGTAGAAGTGGATGTATATTTCACTATGCTAAGACCCAGTTCATATATATGTGCTTTCTTCATCATAGAAAGAGCCTTTTTTGGTTGTAGAAAGTGATCAGTAGTGTTGTCTGGAGCTGCATGGTAAGCTAATTCTCACTAAATATTTTAACTTCCCAATCTAGAATTAGATTTTAATAAACTGTGCTAATGAATTAGATGTCGCTTGTCTGAGGGAGAATACTTTGTGGCAATATACAAGTATATACTGGAAGAGTATTTATGCACTGTTATCCGCAAAAATGGTAAGTTTGTGTGTTCCCAAACCTTAAATCCTAAACACGGTCCCTATAATATATTGCTAAAACATTGGTGTTGTGTTCAAGCCAAATAGTGTTGCAAGCAAGTATTGCACACGAGATCTCAAAATGTGCTCTGCGCAAGTGTAACACTAGAGGAATTTAGCAAATTTACGTCATTCAAATCGGACACAAATCAAATATAAATCCGACAATATTCGAGGATTATCATCAGATTTGCATCAGATTTACGTCGATTTTTTTCGCAGGTAACTCCGCTGTCGATAATGTTAATTCCGTCAATTTTGCATCAAAATATTCCATCGCAAATAATTAAAGTTGTTGTTTGCGTCGTCGCAGCATTAAACTGACTACACGTGTGTCGAATTTTGCGTCTGAAAATATCGACGAACGGAGTACCGTTGAATTTGAGACGGATAATATCAATGAACGATGTGACGGATTTTTTGACGTAAAATGGAAGCAAATCTAATGCAAAACTCAAAAATAGAACCTTATCACATTTCTACAACATGCACACAACACTTAGTCTACATCACATCAACATTATATTTAGTCATATCACAGATCAAAGGTCTGAAAAATCTCATTAATGAAAAAGTAGATATTGTCACAAATCTAAATTATCAGAAATTTATATCTACACCCCTAATATAAGTTCAAACATTTCAGACATTCAAAATACAGATCAATAACTCCTTCTAATCCTCCTCTTCATCCTCCTCGGCTACAACCGCCACCATTCGCTTGCCCGAATGATTTTCCATAATCTCCGTCGGACATACTATACCACTCAGTTCTCTGTTGGCATTCAAGCATATGGTGACATTCAAAATACAGATCAATAACACCTTCTAATCCTCCTCTTCATCCTCCTCCTTGATAACAACTGCCACCGTTCGCTTGCCCCCAATGATTTTCCATAATCTCCGTCAGGCGTACTATACCACTCAGTTCTCTGTTGGCACCAACTGGCCTGGCAAGCTCTGCAGTATTCTGGTTTGACGAGCTCATGCCACCCACGAAAGCACGAAATATCTCAACCTTCTTCTTTCTCGTCGTCTGAGTCCATAGCCCGAACTTAGACTACGCGGTAATAGACGGGCTAGCACTATTGCTGGTAGTGCTCGGGGCCTGAGGGGCCAACTACCCCTTTTGGAGTTGCTCGTACTCCTACATAATAAAAGTCAATTATTAATTATCATTTTAAACATTAAGAGTCAAATAAATGTGAAAAAAATCAATTTTTTACTTACATTCACCTGTCAGGCAGTAGTCAAATCTGTGTGGGAGAAAGCTCGGGTATGGCAGCAACAACAGCTATGGAAGAAGACATGCTTTTCTTTTTGCCCTTGCTAGTATTCGCTATAGTGTGAAGAACATGCAGTAGTTGAGGAAGCTGATCAGCTGCTCCTCCTATGGCCATTTGTAGTAGGACTAACAACAAAAATAATAAGGAGCAGTTTACACAAGTAAAAGAAGGAATGTGTAAAATTTAAATAGGAAACATATTGTAACTACGTCTAAAACAAAAATCAAAAATACATGACAAGTATGACATATGTAGCAAAAGCAAACAAAAAGTTCAATTTTTACATTCGCTAAGTGTCGGTAGTCCATGAGCATATTATAAAATGTTCAATATTTTTGTGTAGTGTCAAATGAGTTTATTACAACGGTCACTTGGGGTCTCATTGTCATCGGTGTTGATCCTTATATAGCTATGCGTCACTAGCTCATTGGTTGAAGGATCTTCATTTCATATTTGTTATTGCTTAGAATTCCATAAGGATTATGGTTGATCTATTATAATAAGCATTAAAATATGCAATTTTGAGTAGATTATTCTTAACAAATTTTCTATACCATGGTGATGAAAAACGATTCTTTCTATATCACCATCAATTTGATCAAGGCCCGATCTTTATATTATTTCATTTCAACCAACCAACTTGAATTCCACCAATAAGTAAATACATACCTGACCCATAAACTTCAATTTATACATCAATATTCCACATTACCTATGCATTTAATTCATACTTATCACTCAATTCTTATATATATAGAAACCTAACACCTAAACTTCAATATTTACATGCATACCAATGAACTAAGCTACAATACTTACATGCATGCCACTGAAAGCCTGTAAAGAAAATCTATCCCACATAATTTGCTTGGGCAATTAAATTCATCACGAGTAAGTCCATTATTCTTTTTTAATTTAGAAAGTAAAAAAGATTTGATCTTAATTCAAATCTCATCTTAAATCGAGATCAAGTCAAATAGTGCCTTAAATGATAAAGAGTAATGGAAGGAAATAACCTTTTTTTTTGCAACTAACATCATTATTCCAATTCTTTTGTTAATTCATATTCACTAAAATCAACGAGTACCATATCATATTAAATATTGCTATTATGGAGACACGTAAAAATTAATTATCTTAGTTTTTTTTTGTTTTTTTTACTATAACATGTTTATATTTTTTTTCTTTAAAATGCGAAGGTTTCCACAAATATGTATGATGCGTGCTAGAAAATTCGCAGCTGTAGAGAAACGAACTATCGTCCAAGTGTTGTACGAAAATCCATCACACAGTTGAAAAACAAATAAACGGTGATGACTCCATAAGTTTTTACGTGGAAAACCCGTAAAGGGGAAAAACCACGGAGTCTGGCCCACTTGTAAAAATTCACTATAAGTTGATAATTACATGTGCCCCTTGTCCCACAGGCGGGAAAGAGTTAATAGCTTTCCAAGTTACAACGTCGACTAACGACGTCTAGTCAGCGGTGGTTGACGGAGGGTGGAGATCAACGACGGTAGTCGACGACAATCTATGACGGTCGGCAATGGTTGACGGAGGTCAGCGGTGGCTGACCACAGTTGATGACGGTAGGGGATTGTTGACAGAGATCAACGACGATCAACGGTGGTCGACGGTGGTTGACAGAGGTCGGCGATGGTTGCCTACGGTCAGTCGTGGTCGACAGCGATCGATGATGTCGAGAATAATATTGGACTTGAGCTCTTTTTCAAAGTCTCAAGTTCTCTCTTAAACCCCTCCTCTCTCATGTGAAGGGTGAGGCTCTATTTATAGTGTTTTGAGTGCAATTAATGCAAGAATATGAACAATTTTGATCGAACGGTTCGGAGAGCTTCCGTTGATCAGATGACGTTTGATGGACATTTCAGTGACTTAACGATGTCAGAAATAAGCAATCTTGGGCTTGTTGGATTCCTCTTGTCGAGACTCTCGATTCAACTATGAACTCGCTAGATTCGACATCCGTTTGACATTTCAAATGCCTCCGGAAATCCTCCAATAGTGGTTTAATGATTTTATCCGGGTTTGATTTTATTCGAATTGGATTGAATTTCATATCATTAGGTCCGTCTCATCGAGCTGATCAGTTTGACTATAAGTTTGCTGAAATTGGAGCTTTGGATGACTCTTAATCGAAGTTTGAATGTTTCTTGCTCAAAATATTATCTCGAGATTCGTGTTGATGATGAAAATTTGTAGATGTCATATCAATATGCATGCATTTAATCTATCATTTTTGTACTCTTTCTTTTATGATTTTCTCTCTT
>NEWO01000005.1:1504727-1536992 GCA_003013225.1 Phalaenopsis aphrodite
GCATTAAAATATGCAATTTTGAGTAGATTATTCTTAACAAATTTTCTATACCATGGTGATGAAAAACGATTCTTTCTATATCACCATCAATTTGAACAAGCCCCGATCCTTATATTACTTCATTTCAACCAACCAACTTGAATTCCACCAATAAGTAAATACATACCTGACCCATAAACTTCAATTTATACATCAATATACCACATTACCTATGCATTTAATTCATACATATCACTCAATTCTTATGTATATAGAAACCTAACACCTAAACTTCAATATTTACATGCATACAGATGAACTCTTATGTATATATATATACCTAGCTAACACCAAAAGTTCTATTTATACCTACATACCACATTACCTATGTATATAACTCTAATCGTGTGCACTAAAAACCTAACAACTAAGCTACAATACTTACATGCATGCCACTGAACTATTATGTATATGCAAGTTGGACACCAAAACTTTAATTTATACATAGACACCACATAACCTATTCCAAAACTAACATACATATCACTAAATTATTATGTATGTAAAAGCTTACACCCAAACTTGTACATGCAAAAGCACATTACCTATGCCAAATGATCCGTTTCACTTTTCATAAATTAAAATGTAAACTATTGGAGCAAATAGAATTATCTTCCACAATACTTTCTAATTGGAGCGGAATGGAAGATTGATAAATATAGGAGTTTCGGTAGTCTCTGTGAGATGCCATCGTCGATACCTTCTTAGCTAGCTCAAATGGCGACTGTATCGCAATGGCTCGTTCGAGAAGGCGATGGTTTTGAGTGAAACCGTGAGGCAGAGGGAAATGAGAGAGCTAGGGTTTTTTGCAGAAGAAACGAAATTTATGCGTGCGAGTTGAGTAAATTAGGTCATTGTGCGGATTTCCATCGAATTTTCATCAGCCTAGTTCGATACTAACAAGTAAAGTTTTTCCGTCGCTTAGTTAAATGCAAATTCAACAACACACTTTTGTCATTTTCATAGTGTTTTTTTCCTCTGATGCAAACCAGACTCAAAATCTAACGCAAATATCGAATTGTATTATTCGCCGCATAACAACGGCAAATCCGATGCTATTTGCGGCAGAAAAAGCTGACGCAAATATCGGACGTTAACTCCAACTTCTCCTCTCCCCGGTACTTATTTCCCAAGTGGAATATATAAAACGAAAACAGTGTTATGTTAATAACTAGTGATTTTAATTTGAATGCAAGTAGCCAATGATAATGTTATTTACAAATCAGTAAAATCTCATCTTACTTGACCAATAGTTTTGTTTTCAAGATATTCAAAGCTTAATTTTATGAAGGCACCAAGTGGCTTATGGTTGTAAGAAGTCTCTATCAACATGCATGCAATTGTATCAATTTCTTAGGAATATATAGATGACTGACCTATTAATCAAATCTGTTGTTTCTTGGACAAATAGAGTGTGTTGAGTAGCAACGCCTAGACATAGTGGGATTGAGAAGTAGTTGCTTGAACGAATCTCTTCGATTTGTCATGATATTGAATGTGTTATAAATATATATTTTTTTCCTTTTTATTGTAAATTTATATGGCATTCTGTGTCTTTGTAACACCATCAATCAAATACGAGGCAAGTTTGTTGCAGTTTTCCCTCAAATCTTATGATTGGGTTAGTGTTCTCTGGAAAATTAGGAAATTCTATTTTAATATTGAATATTTTATTATAAATTATGCTCAATTTATTTTTTGTCATAATTGTTATATATTTAAATTTTAGTTTGATAAAAATAATAATTCTAAAAATGTGCCCCTTTTGTTTGAATATATTTCAGTTTACTATTTTTTTATATAAAATTATAATCAATGAACATCCTATGAAGCCTCTATGCTGTCCATTGTAGGGGCTAACCTTTTCTGTAACAGTGTTTTCCAATTAATGTGGCTCCAGATTGTATTTATATCCTGTGTGTTTGCAAGCTCACTTTAGTCTGAGTGCTTCATGTGGACATGTTGTCAAGGATTATAAATGTCTCGTTTGGAGTTTATTCATAAGAGTTTTATGTGATCATGGTGAAGTCTTGCTCTTTTGTACGTTAGATTAGTTTTGTTTATGAGTACAAACTATTTTTTAATACTTTCAAAACTCTTGTTTATTAATTAGTTCACTCAATAAAAATCTCAATTTTGAACTTAATAGGCTACCCTCATTAATAGATTCTTTTTTTTTAATTAACTTACGCTACATGGTGTTGTTTTTAAATATACTTCACAAAGATCATGTGATTGGCTAATGAGCTAAACTTGTTGGATTCGTCTTGTCGAGACCCTCGATTCGAGACTGAACTCACTAGATTCGGCATCCGTTTAACATTTCAAATGCCTCTGAAAATCCTCCAATAGTGGTTTAATGATTTTATCCGGGTTTGATTTTATTCGGATTGGACTGAATTTCATATCATTAGGTCCGTCTCATCGAGCCGATCAGTTTGACTATAAGTTTGCTGAAGTTGGAGCTTTGGATGACTCTTAATCGAAGTTTGAATGTTTCTTGCTCAAAATATTATCTCGAAATTCGTGCTGATGATGAAAATTTGTTGATGTCGTATCAATATTCATGCATTTAATCTATCATTTTTGTACTCTTTCTTTTATGATTTTCTCTCTTAATTAAAATGATATGCATATTTAAAAGTAAAGTANTTTATGATTTTCTCTCTTAATTAAAATGATATGCATATTTAAAAGTAAAGTACTGTGGCACACTAAGAGAATTATGGGACAAGCTAATGTCATTTTTAATTGTTCGTCTAATTATTTGGCAAAATCAAAATGAGCAATTTCGATACAAATCTTTAGGGGATTGTGGCTGCTCTTACCATAATTAAGTTGGTGGCTAGTCATTGTTAAACTACATGGGGATCTACGAGGGTTTTAGTAGAAAGAGAATAAATTGGGTCATTGTTGGCGGGAAAGAGAATTGGATGGGTTCTTTTATTATGATTAGTTTAAGCATTTTGGCCAATTAAGGTACAGTGAAAATTATGTAAGCAATAAATTATTGTTGACTGATTGACAAAAAACATAATATTTTATTCCCAATAGTTCCCATAATTTCTTTGTAATTCCATTGAAGAATTCTTAGGGTTTACTTAAGTTGCTTGTAGCTTATGTTTGACTTTTGATGAACGCCAGTTTGAAAGTCTAAACTCAAAGTTCACCTCAACATGGTTCTAATGAATGTTGATATTTTATAGCAATTACCATGATCACCAATAATTAATTCAATTTATGACACGAGTTGATAGAGCTATTTGGATTTCTATTTCATTCCTTCTCGTCCTGTTTAATTTTACTAAAATCTTTGATGCAATATGTTCTGCATCTTGTTGAATGATAATTTCAGCAAAAACTCTCAGTTTTTCAGAGGATATGTTTGATTTAAAGATGTGCTCGCCTTTACAAACAACTGAGAAAGGCATTCTTTTTTTCAGAAATTATTGTTTTCACTCGAATCAAATTAATTTTGCAGGGTAGTGATCATAAGGAGAATATGTAGCAATCTTTGCTCCGTGATTGGGATTGTTGTATATCATAGAAGCTGTGATGGGAAACAGAAATAAGTTAATTTTCTTCTTTTTTTTTTTCTTCTCTGTAATTACAGTTTTTTTGGTCTAAGCTGGGTGGGTAAGGTATTTTTTGTAATTTATAAATATTAAGAACTTAAGGATCGTTGCCTATCATAGAAGCTGATAAATCAGATAAAGATGCAAACTGCTGCTATGAGGTATATGCTAATAGGATGTGACTTTTTCTTGAAGGCTATTGGTTCAAGAACCAGTCTTACAATTCGTTATTTATAGGACAAACCTTTGTTTTCTGAGCACTTAAATGTATCATGAATTTAAATTGCATTTATTTGTTTGAAATCTACCAAGATTTTCACCCTCTTCGATGCTATCAATATTGTGTGTTGTTACCATCGTAAACTCCAAACAAAACATAACATAATCGTTTAATAAAAGCTTCACTCTTAACATAAAATATATTTCATTTAATAGGTTTCGAGAAGTAGGAGCATTTACTTACATACTACATAATTCTTATATATTTATTTATCTAAAACAAACCTTTGTATTTTTATACACATACTTTTTCTATGTCACTTCAAAAATATCATTTTTATCCACTTTTTTAAAATTAAAATATACATCTTTATTCATAAATTTTTAGTACCAAGATATTATTGACTGTAAATTTCAAGTTTTATTAAAGGCCTCTATCAGAGTGGTAATTTCAAATTAAAATATACAGCCCATAGTTGGTATTACATACATATTTCCTATTTTAGAAAGAATTGTGGCCCATATTCACAAGATACATTTAGCAAAAATTTTCCGCTCAAAGTTCTCAAAAGAAAAGTAAAAAGAGTGCATCACTATCCCAAAAATAAAAAACATGCATGTAAATAACTTTAATAATTTGCATGTTTAACATCAATTTAAAAACAACAATACATCCTTTGATTAGACACATCACAACATGCCATTTCCCTAGCAAACATTACGAGCAGAATTCCATTTTAGAAGCTGTAAAAGAACTCTACTATGAAGTAGGCTTAGACACAGCAATCAGCCATTTATCCTATCTCTAAAATATCACAAAACATGATAATGTAACAGCTCCTAACAAAATTTTGATAATCATCTGAACTTACTCGCTTTGTTTGGTGCTCTCCTGATCCGACTCCTCACTGCCTTCTTCTGATTTAACGGTTTCATCTTCTTCGGGTTTTGCAGGTCCCGGTCCTGCGGACACCTTCACCATTGCTGGACGCAGAAGCCTTTCCCCAAGCTTGAAACCCTTGCGGAATTCTTGTACTATGATACCTTCTTCAAACTCCGCCGACTCTTCTCTCATTATTGCCTCATGAAGCTTTTAACCAAAATAAACAATAAAAAAAATCATTATTGGGTTAAAGACAATAACTCCTGAAACAGGTAAGAAAAAATTAGAACTTTCTGTATGTGGGCTTCACGTTCAACGAGAAATTAACTCACCATGGGATCAAATGCATTGCCAACAGTTTCAATAGCTACAACACCTATGGAGGTTAGAACCTCCATAAACTGCTTATAAATGCTCTGATAACTGCTATTAATTTTCTCTTCTTCCTCTGTCTCCACCTTGATCTGAGCTTTGGCTCTTTCAAAATTATCCAAAACTGGAAGCAGATTCTCCACAACTTCTCCCTGTACGTTCTCCATCAGCGACAGCCGCTCTCTCTCTGTTCTTTTCCTGAAATTGTCAAAATCAGCACTAATCCTTAGTACGCGGTCTTTTTCTACAGCCAATTCATCTGACAAAGAAGCAACATTGTTCTCAAGAGAGCTCCTCTCATCTTCAATGGACTGAAAGAAGGCCTCTATTTCAGCAACTTTGGATTGATCATTATTTGTCAGAGCTTCCTTGTAAAGCTCCAGGGAAGCAATTACGGCTGACGGTAACTTTTCCTCAGTAATAGGAAGGCTTTCATCGCTTGAGCTGTCATAGACTAAGTCATCATCAATGCTGGGTTCTTTTTCAGAGTCTTCCTGCAAAAGGGAATTTGAAAGACGGACTTGAATAAATGAGAAGTTTGTGGACGAAGGAGGTTTAAGTTTAAAAAGAGTATAAATGCATACTTTTATCTGATTTAGCGACAGATTTATTCAATGCATACAAGAAATAAAGCTTAAAAAAGAATTCATCTGTTTTTGTAATTTTTTTTTCTCTTTTCCTTTTATTTGCCCTAATCAAACAGGATCAGGAGGTGAGCACATGGGAAAGAAAAAAGGGGGCATTTACACATACCAACCAATTCCTATGTATTTACAAATCTAACACCTAAAATTTACTTTTTTACATTTATATGACCCAAGTCTTTCATATTACATCACAAATACATCACAAAGGCATGCATAGTTGATTTGGTATGCATGTAAAAATTGAAGTTTAGGTGTTAGATAGGTAAATATATAGGAATTTAGTAGCATGCATGTAAATCTTCCAAAAAAATCTAGAAACTGTAAATTCTATGCCATCTGAAGAATCCAAGATTTTGAGACTATTATTTTCATCCTGTATTATCACAAAATGAGTATAATTCATTACTGGCTAAAATAAGAAAAATTCAGGTAATTTGCATTTTACAATGCCCAATCATAGTAATCATCCAGTATCCAATCTAAACAACTAAAACACAACAATTTGTATTTTACAATGACCAGCCATTCAGAAATTATTTTTGAAAAAAAAAATATATTAAAGAAATACAATGAAGAAAAGAGTCCATTGGTTCTTGTAATATGATATAACAGACGTTTTACTTCACTAAATCATTGCAGTGCCAAGAGGCCATCATCAATCACCCTGAACTAATCCATCTCTTATGTATGATTAGCGTACTGCATCAAACCTATTGTTCTGAATTCCCCCTGACAAATTGAAATTAGCATTTATTTACATACGGTGAAGCAAGAAATTTCTTGGAACCATGCGCTGAATTTTTTGGAAAAAATGGTGAAGGCCTAGTAACCGAGCAAGAAATAAGATGGTCCACCCACATAAGATGGTCAATATCACCCTAGAAGAAAGAGACCATTCCTTGTAGTTTAATGCTCATTTCCTGTTGAAAAGGAAGCAAAATTAATGAAAAAACCAGATTAAACTTGCTTCCACCCTCCCCTTGCTAATAAAAATGGATAGAACTTATAATTAGGTCTGGTCTGCACTATAGATCAACATAATCCTAGTGGTCTCAATACCCAAGTTCTATGAAGAATGTCATTGGGCGACTTTCCCTTCCAAAATATTAGTTCAGGGAGTTTCTTTTTCAACTAAGACATCATCATCCCAGTTTCTCCTAAATCCAGCTTCTTTCTCTCAAATGCATGCTCATTTGATAGAGTGATTCCTTTCATTAATAAAAAACTTTTTTTGGACTTTATATAGGGAGAGATCGAGCTACATAAATTAGAGATCGATACCCATCATTATAGAGATATTTCAAAGCTACCAAGAACTAGAAGGGGAAATTATAACGAGTTTTTCCAAAAGGACTATAAAGCAAAAAACAAGCTCTCGTTCAAAAAAAAAAAAAAAAATGTTCTAACTCCCATCCTACATCACTTCAACAACATCAAATGCCATTAATTTACAATTCGGTGGGTCTCATATAAGGTTCAAGAAGAGAGAAGAGATCAAAACATCCATCATAGTTGAGGTTCCATGGACAAACTTGGTGGTGTAGAATTTAATAAGGAAGCATTGCACTCTCCTAACAATGAGTGGTTGAGATTGTAACAAGGAATCCAAATGATATGAGCTCTTTTTGAACTTAATCTGATTTCACAACCATGAATTGGGTATTCAACTACAGACTGAAACTGAAACACCTAAAAATTGAAAATATAGCCCTCCATCCCCCATCAAACCCCCCCCCCCCCTCCCAATTCTCTCTCTCTCTCTCTCCCTCTCTCTCTAGGAGAGAACTAAATAGATGCACAAGGACATGTTGGCCTGTAGCTAAGATTTACAAGGGCAATCAGCTAGCAGGTAGTGGAATAGATTAATAGCTCTCATTTGATTTAGGTCTTTTTTTTTTTTTTTTTGTGCTCAACCTATACCCTCTATGTCCCCCAGAGTCTTCAACAAATCAGACCATGTGAATCTTCAAATTTCCAGGGGAATTCCTCTGTCACACTCTACCATGTTCATGGGAAAAGAATGGCGAAATCCGTCAGAATGAAGCATAATATATAAAAGGCACTAAATGTAAAAGAGGTCCAGAAGAAGGCAGAAATCAGTTTTGTTGTGCAATCTCCTAAATTTTATGGTGAAGGGTAGTAAGGTTCTATCTTACGCCAAAACCCCGATATCAGTAATCACAACAGCATTTGCATTCAATTTTATATGTAGATGAAGACATAAAATGTAAAGCAAGGTTTTAAGTTTTAATTCAAAATGACAGATTTTCTTGAGAAAATATCATCAAAACAATTTACTCTTTCTAAGCAAGACTAACTTAAAGATATTGCTGAACTTCCTAGAGCTCAAAATTGGCCTATGAACATAAGCGTGCATCTTTAAGAATCTACACAGTGAAAACCTTGCGAGGAAACGAAAATCCCTCGAGTTAGAAGTTCCAGAAGTACTGAACGAATAACCCAAAAAACAGACGAAACAACTGTAATTGGCATGCTATCCTGGTTGTTACAAAAAAAAAAGGGCTCCTCAACTCACAATTAGGGATAAAAAAAGCTCGCCATGGCATACTTCTAACCAGCTCTAACCATGAAAACGAAATATTCATGCTCTTCCAACTCACCGGCCAAAATGCGGCCATAATGAATTTATATACATCCCTTTTACAGTGCACACGTTTTATCAGCATCGAGAACAATCCAATGGAGCATTGTTTTTTACTTTTTTCTCCTTTCAAAGGCATAATTACATAAAAGCATTATGGCAATAAAGTAAAACAGACAATATAATGAAAAGAAGAATCTGAACGCAATATCGCAAAGGGACACAAAATTAAACTCAAAGAAATACCTGTAACACGGCCTCTTCTACATCCTTCACCTTCGAGGCCTCTCCGGAGGCAGCTGAAGGCGAGAATAAAGAGAAGCGAAGAGGCTTGATGGGGTAACAAGAAGCTTTAATAGGAGAAGGTCTCACTGCTGTTCTCTGCTTGATACAAAGACTCGGGAGCTTTCTTCGAGTCTCCAACGACGCCATGTCGAAGCCGGAGAAGGGAAAGAGATAAGAGATTCTCAAAGACGAAGCCATGGGAAAGAAGAACAGAGAAAAAGAAGAGATTTCGGAGGCGGGTGGTATGGGAGGAAGCTCGAGAGCCCTTGCTATCGGAAGAGGGCAAGTGATGCTGGAAGGTTCCTCTTCGGCGCTTCTGCAGAGCAGGACGGGATAAAAACCGGTTCGGGTTGGAAGGGAACACGCCGGTTTAGGCCTTGGGTAAATGTGTAAATATGTATTTGTAATTTTGCGTACATATCCTCTATATTTGCGCACGTAATACGTATGGAGCAGTTCTATGCACATCGGGTAGATTACAGAGAGGGTATTGAGGGTTATATCCATGTTATAACCACTATAACATCACTGTAACCTACTTGTAACTTACAAATATATAAAAACAGAAACGCAGAACTTACTAGTTACAGATAGGTTACTGGGGTATAACATGGATTTAAACCCCAATATCCTCCCTATAATCTAACAGAGGTACGCAGCTCTTACGTACACAAATATCTCACGCGTACATATTGTATTATTTTTGGGTTTATGTTCTTTTTTTGGAATATTTAGTGCTTAATCATACAATTTTTATTTATTGAACTAATAAATCCCCATTATAATTAAGGGCCATAGAAACTCTAACTATAGTAAATTTAACATAAAAAATAATTTGATTTATATCGAAATGAAACCAGATCAAACATTTGAAGCGTTGATGAAATTCCTAAGATATTAAGTAGGTGATCAAATGTTCTTTCATTCTAGCAAGCTCATAATTAACTCAAACAGTTTTAAGTAGAAAAAACCAAAATATTATATTCATTTAATTTCGGCATCATTATGTCATTCAAACTTTGAAAAAAATCTTGTGATAGAGACTAATTTTTAGCCATTTGATATAGTATTATGAACTGGTTGAAATTGTAAGGATTTGCACTCACAAAATTTATAAATATGCCCCCCAATTATAATCAATCCAATGCCATCAAAGCTTAAGCCAACATCAGATCACAATTGTTAACCAGCCATCACAATCAAATCACCGCCACTCAGATTCATTGTCAGATAAACACTTGCCCTTTTCCTGCAATCGGATTGCCATTGTAGAATACACTCGTCCAGCCACAATTACCCATCCTCTTTCGTTAGATTGTTACCACCATCATCAGAGCACTATTTTCCTATCACCACCAACAACTTATTATGATTACCTGAACATTATTATCAGTCTATGATTGTCCAATCATGACCATTCGATTACAAACACACAACAGATTTGAATTCATCCAATGAGTTATTTTTTTATCTTTTTAACCGATATAGCCTCTCCTTTTGAAATATTAAAAGCATAATTGCTTTTGTTCATCTGCCATAAGACATCTTTTTGAAACAAGAGTTGGATTTTGTTGGACTCCAAGGTTTTTCATGCCTTCACCATCCCTTCTTAGTTTGACACAGTTTTGTGCTCTTTCATGCTTAAGGTTTTAGCCTTTATTTAATGAGTATGAAAATAAACCTTTTATTACCCTTGGATCATGATTTGTTCATGAATCCATACCACAAAAAAAAAAATTGAATAAACAGATTTTCAATATCCGGGGTTTCTTCGAGAGGAATTGAATTATATGCTACAAATTAGTACTTTTTGCCTATAATTCTCAAGAAATTTTTTATCGATCCCATCTATCCTCTTTTGGCATGGATAGATGGATAATTGGGTTCTATATGTAAAATTTCTTTTTTGAGACTTAATTATTGGTAAAGCTTTTGTAAGTCAACTTGACCATTAAATGAGTTGATCAGAATGGAAGAGTTGAACTCATAAATAGTTTCATCAGCTTAGACATATAATGAGTTGGGTTTCCTCGGCAAGCTATCGAGTTACTTTAATCTGGTCGAACATTTGTGTTTTGACATTATAGCCAATGCAACGAGATGTCAAGATTTTCAACGTAAACCTGACTTGGACGCTTTTGACTATACATATTTATTTTCTTGTAGAAGGTGTCAGGGAAGTATTCTCTATTATTTGTCGCACATAACAAGATCGATAAGTCAAACACGAACTCGTTCTGCGCTAAATTCATCTCTTCATTAAACATTTATGAGTGGTTAGACAACTCGAGCTCCAAATATGACTTAACCATTGGCGAGTTGTGTAGTGATCATTGAAGACCAAGAAAGAAGAAAATATGAGTTAAAGAGGGAAAGAGTACAGTTTTGACAAGAAAAGTGAGTTCATAAAAACTGCCGCAAATCTGTTTACATATGTAAAATGATGATTGTCACATGGTTAAAATTATAAAAATAAATAATTTATTTTGAATATCGTGCCAAAACAACCGAAAATAATTACAGTCATCCAATCAACGGTTGTGAATATGGAAACTGGTTCACTGCTCAAATTGACATTTTCTCATGTTTGGTAGCAAATTAGATTTGATACTCGAAATTAATTGCTCTTAAATCATTTTATGATTTGCTGCAGGAGAGAAAAAGAAAGAATTAATGAGCTTCATTAATTATTTGATTAATTTATTAATGAGTCTAATGAAATGATGAAATTAATAAATTGTCATGCTAGCTCCCCTTGTAATCTCTGTCGGGATTTGGTTTCCCAGGTTTTCTTTTCGGCATTAGCAGCTTTCCAGGTTCTTCTTCTGGTGTGCTTTGGTCTGAAACTCTCGACTAGAGAGAGAGAAGAGAAAGAGAGATAAAGAGAGATCGTTCTTTCTTGTAATCGTTGAGGCGATCGACGGGTGTAATCCTCAAGTAATAAAATTTTATGCAGCTCTGTGGACGTAGACAATTTGCCAAACCACATAAATCTGTGTGTTTCATTCTTTTCTATTTTGCGATTTTTCTCGATCTGGTTTTTCTCTTTATTGTCATCATTTTTCACAACAATTGGTATTAGAGTCTTGGTTTTGGATCTAAGGAAGAACGATGGGTGGAGACGAAGTGATGGTATTGGAGATCGAGAAGTTCATCGGAACAGATTTTGGTTACTGAAGGATTCAGATAGAGGACTACCTCTATGGGAAGAAACTGCATCTTCTGTTATTGGAAAAGCGACCGAAAAAGATGGATTCTCTGCCAGGGAGTTAGACTTGGGAGCTGACAGAACTTCCACCAGGGAAGAAGACATTGCACAACAAGTGTGTGTATCAAGTAAGGACTGCACTTTTTGACAGTAAGAGGTACAGTGCTAGATTTGTTGAAAAGGGCTTTCAGCAGAGGCAGGATATTGCACATGCAATGGACGTTGTTAGATGATATAATAGTAACCCAGGAAAAAGCTTGGAGGTACAAGCCTATGTTGATGTTGATATATCGATTGAGGGTGTTACTCTTGAGAAGCTGAAGTTATGCTCAACTTCAATTGGTCTTCTGACATCAAGACCGGGGATTTAAGTTGCAGAGAAAATTGTGACATAGCTAGCGGATGATGCAGCCAGTGTACCAGTCTCCAAGTGGGAAATTTATTGCAAATATGGAAACTGGTCAACTGCTCAAATTGGCATTTTCTCATGTTTGGTAGCAAATTGGATTTGATACTTTAAATTAATTGCTAAATTAATTGCTCTTAATTCATTCTATGATTTGCTGCATGATAGAAAAGGAAATAATTAATGAGCTTCATTAATTATTTGATTAATTTCTTAATGGGTCTAATGTCATGATGGAATTAATAAATAGACATGCTAGCTCCCCTTGTAATCTCTCTCGGGATTTGGTTTCACAGGTTTTCTCTTCGACATTGGTAGTTTTCCAGGTTCTTCTTTTGGTGTGCTTCAGTTTGAAGTTCTCCGGTAGAGAGAGAGAGAAGGAGAGGAGAGAGAAGAGAGAGAGAGATTGTTCTTTCTTATAATAGCCAAGGCGATCGACGGGTGTAATCCTCAAGTAATAAAATCCTCTGAAGCACCGTGGACATAGGCAATTTGTCGAACCACATAAATCTATGTGTTTCATTGTTTTCTGTTTTGTGATTTTTTTTTATCTGATTTTTCTCTTTATTGTCGTCATTTTTCACAACAATCAACAACATAATAGAAAAGTAAATATTTTTTTATTCAAGAAATCTTTTCATCATTACAACCTAACTGATACAAATAACACGCCGATTTTATTACAGGAGATCACACCAACTTACATAAAGTTGCATGGAGAAACGAATAACTCAAAACAAGAATTCACCACCCGCCTTAAACCATGTTGATCTGGTCTGCATGATTTTAAGCATAACCATGTCATTCAAGTTGGCTATCTCTTGCATTTACTCGCTGAAGCTGTCCTTCAATTTGGGCATCTCACCCTTCAATACGGTCAGTTGTTCTAGAAGCCCAACCACATCTTCCACAGTGGATGAGCTAAGATCATTCAATTCTGAGGCAAGTTCCTTTATTGCAATAACACAAGCAGGGTAAGAGTTAGGAGCGGCTGGAACAAAAAAAAAAATTTGTACGTATGCGGACTGTCAGTAATATATCGTCATGTGTGCTATGTCGGACTCATCTAAAAAATATTAAAGTAGAACCGCGAACTCTGCGATAATTCCGAAATAACCTTGAAATAATCCTAAAATAACCTCCGTGGTTCCACTTTATTAACCCCGAAATAACATCTTTGAAATGTCACCGTGGAGGTTATTTTGGGTTTATTGAAGTGGAACCGCAAAGATTATTTTGGGGTTATTTCTAGGTTTTTATAGTGAAATATATAGGTTTCTCTTCAATAATCCTTAAATAACCTCTAAATAACTTTCGCGGCTTCACTTCAATAACCCCGAAATATCATTCTCGATGCAACACACGTGACGGCATATTATTAGAGTTGCTCGTTAGGAGTCAGGATAGAAAATTTTCTCACGAGAGGAGCCTAGAAAGAAATGATTAAACATCCAGATTTGAACTCACGGAACATCAAATACATCACATGTACATTAGAAGGAGCGACCTCTTCAGACGAAGAAGTAACTTCTTCAGGAGCCCTCAACTCTGTTTTTCCTCTGGCATTTGCCTTTTCGGGGAGGCAAATTGAGTCATTAAAGTATGTACTAATAATATAAATATCAAACTTCAACATACTTTAACTGAATAAAATATTATCAAAGCATTTCTATTTATAATTTTTAATAAACATTTCCTTTGAAGTTTAAACAGTCGGCCAAATAGTTTGATAATTTGTAATTTATTTTGTAAAAACGCAAATTAAATAAATAGGAATAGTGGTGTTGCTCCATCTAATAAGGGAAAAACAAATAGGGGCATTTTTGGAATCCTAAGAATAATGGATTAAAAGGTCTCCACCATCAAAGGGCTCCACATAGTACCAGGCAGCAAAATCTACAGCGTTACAGGAAGCTGGTTTCCATCCCCTCCCCTCTTCTCTCTTTCAGCACATCCAATTTTGAGGACAGGAAGAGCAGAAGAAATTTATCTCAAGCCTCCGCGCCAAGGAGACCAGTTCCCCCTTTCTCTCTCCATTTCATGCTAATGGCCAAGGTGGACCAAATTTATCTGTTAAAGGAGAGAAATAAGAGAGGGGAAGGGAACAGATATAGAGAGAGAGAGGGACAGAGAGGGAGAGAGTGTGAGGGAGAAGAAAGGTGGCTATCAAACCAAACCAACTCCTTCAAATATCAAATTTTTAGGGTGAGGAGGGTGCCACAAATGCCCCTCTGCAAACCCCAAAAAAGATGCAGTCTTTTCTTTCATTCAGCAACGAAATGTGCGAAAAAAACTCATCTTTTACCTCTTCCATCAAAGGAAGGAGGGGGTGCTCTCGTATTCTTGAATTATATGGGCCTCTTTCGTGTTTTTGTCACGTTCAGACCCACGGTGAGAGAAAATCAGGGAAGGAACCTCTCCTCTTTCTCTCTCTATCTATTCCTCCTTTAAATCTCCATTATCTCCGCTTCTCTCTTTTCTCTCCTTATAGCTTCTCTGCTAGGCGGTTCAATTCTCATCCGGTGTTTGCCTTCTTCGTTTCTTCTACCTTTTGCTCCTTCCGAGCCTTCTTCTTGATCCTGCTATTTTTCGTTTTGGGGAAGATGTTGAAAAAGAAGACTAGGGTTTCCTTCGATCCATCGCCTTCTACTTCTTTCCTGTCTGGAGAGGAAGTCAGGGCGAGGTTTAAGCATCGGTGTTTGTTGCAGGATTATCACGAGTTGCTGAAGGTGCGATCTTGTTTTCGGAAAGAAGATTTGAAAATTGATTTAATAAATCTGATGTTTCTATTAAGTTTTTGTCGTTTGTTTGCTGAAATTTATCAGAGGTCTGGTTTTGTAGGATTTTGGTACCCTTTTGCTTCTTGATTCTTTGGCAGATCATCTGATTTCATTAATTGAGGAATCCCGAGCTTTTTCCTCTTAGGTTTTGTCTTACTTGTTTGTTTAGTTTAGAATAATCTTCTCTGCGTTTCTGTGTCATGTGATTTTAGATGATTGCTCTGCTCGTATGATTAGGCTCCTATAAAATTGTGGTATGTCATTTGTGATTTCCCAGGTTGTTTTCTTTTTTATTTTTAAATAAATCAAACATTCTACTCCTAGATGTTTCATTCTACTTATTTTACTTAATGTTAGAATTGTTTTTGGATCTAAGGCCCTGTTAGGTTTGAAAGAATTGCGAAAGATGAAATGAGAAGGAAATCAAAATCAAAATCACAGAGAAAATAAACTTAAATTGGTTCGCCCACTTATTTAGTTAAGAGAAATTGAGTAGAATTATGAATTAAATCCTTCAAAACGAGCATGTCCTTTATGGTCTGTACCATTTGAAAGTGGAACTCCACTGTGTTATTTCTCAGGAAACTGAAGGGAAAAGGGATAGATTAAACAAGGCATTGCAGAAGAAACTCAAGCTGCTGGCTGAAGTGAAGTAAGACCTACCCGTCTTCTTATTTTATAGTCTCTTCTCCATTTTATGATGTCATCTGTATGATTCAATATTTGATGCTGCAGATTCTTAACCAAAAAATACCAGTCTTTGACAAAAATCCCTAGGGTTTTAGTGAAACCCTGCAGAGCAAGGAAACAAACTTGCAAAGAAGTTACTCACCCTTCTTATCCAGTTATTGAAACCAGACCGAACTTAAAAGAAAGGAATCTGAAATTAAAACAAGTTTCAGCTCAAAATTCCTCAAAATTAGCAGATTTTAATCATTTCAAAGTTCCTTTGAAAGAAAGGAATCACAACACAAAAGAAGCTTCTGTTCGAAATGTTCCAAAATTGTTAGATTTGAACCAGGTTTCCTTTCCTTTTAATCAGATTAATCCCCTTTTTGTGAACTAATAAAAATTACTACACAAAGCATGCTGAAATTGAGGATTCTGAGTAGTCTTTTTATTTCAGAATGGTGAAGAAATGGAGGCTGAGGTGAAACGGGAGCCTCTGAAGATAGAGAAGTTGAAGAGAAGCTTGGTTGAAGGAGATGAAAAGGCTGATGATATTAAGTTCGCAGTATGTAGAGATATGGGTGGCAGTAATTCTGGATGGGGAACTGCCAAATTTCATGGCAAGATCAGCTCACTTTGAAGGTTTGAGAACTACTGCTGAGTTGCTCCATTTTCATAAATCATCTGTGTTACTGATATATGCAAAAGTTGATAGAAGTTGTAGATATTAATGGTAGTTTTTGCTTGGAAGCTGCTCTTTATTTAGCTGTTAAAAATCTGTTGATATTATGGTTAAGAAATGCTTATTTCATTCAATTTTGTTGCCATCTGCTACATTTCTATGAGCTAAATCAGCCCCACAGTGTTTAATTAGGGTCTTTTTGGAACAGTGAAGTTGTTCTATGTTCATGTTTTGTTTTAAAGATATTAATATTTTTAATTCAAATCATCAAAAGCAAATAAAATAGCAAAAGATCAATCAAAACATACTAAGAACTTTCATCTCCCCTCACTATGACTGAAACATAATGTTTCTGCTGTTATTGAGTTTGATTTATGATGAAGAAATTAGGATGGTGGAAAAATGTGATCTTTGTGAATACTCGAATCATGACTGAAATCATAACTTCATAGCTTTATAGATGGAAGTTTTATGTGGGAGACTAGTTCTATTCTTAATTCTGACGGCATTATGAGAAAAAATGGGTAAGTTTGCAGATTGAACTTTGCCCAAAGATTAGAATTGCTAAAACATCTAATATATATATGTAGGTATATGATACCAAGATGTTATAAGTGTAAATCTTAAATTTTGGGTTTTGGATATGTAAATACATAAGAATTGTGTGGTATGAATGTAAATTGCCCAAAATTTTTTTATGATAAAGTGTGGATATGATGCTCCTTTATTTAGAAAAAAATAAAAAGAGTTTGAAAAGATGGGTCGAAAAAGATGGAGTCGACCATCATTCTTATAAAGCAGTCTAAAGTAGTTGTGAAATATTTGTCTTTAGATCTGAAATAAAATGTTCTTTTGCCTTGTATTATTATTATTATTGCTTGTTATTGAGGTTGAGAAAAAATACTTTCCATCTAGCCTTCTGTGTCGCCAGACTCGACAAATTAATGCTTCGTGGAGAAAACATTATTTGCTGATGATGACACGGATCGCACCTAGCCAGCCATCTGGCAATGTGGTGTGTTTCAAGTTGGTTATCACGCGTCTGATTTGCTTGACGTAATATTTTTCTTGCTACCCAAGAGTAGCCTCGATTGCTTATAAAGAGTTTTAGGATTAAGAAAGATAGAGAGAATTGGAAGTGAGCTAATATTGCTTGACTCAGATTCTTATTATTATTTGAAAAATTGGCATGATGGGAATGACCGAATGAAAGCAATAAAACTAAAATCAAAATAATACTATTTTTCAGATTATCATTAGATTTGGGCTACTCAATCAACTTTTTTATACAATTGAGATCTGAATGGTTAATTTATTGAAATTAAGCTTCATTTACATACATTCGACATCATTTTTATATATTTACATAATGAACATCTAAACATTTATATTTAATTGCACGCCACTCGAATCGTTAACACCACATAAAAAATACAACCATTACCGTCTTCTAAAAGTGAAATACACATTTTCATACTTAAGTCTATGATGCCAGGTGTTATAAGTGTAAATATCAAACTTTGGGTGTTAGAAATGTTAATATCTAAGAATTTTGTGGTATGTTTGTGAATTTCCCTAAAATTATTGAATGCTTCCGTTACTCTGCCAAATAAGTGGGTTAACTGTGTTTAAGGGTTGCAAACGGTTTATTGAAGAAGTAGAAGAAGAATTTGTTTTTTATTTTGAATTTTAGATTACTGAGTGTTGAATAATTCAGTGAAGTGATGGATAGTTGTACACTTGTAAGGCACAAAGATTTCTTACATAAAAAGTTAAGACTCTCAATGATGTGAATGATGGGCAATGAACATCAATTGGCAGTGTTGATGAATGACAAAATTAAGTGTTTAGATTTGGATAGCAATGATTAGGGGTGCATGCTTAAACTCGAGTATTTTTTTATTAAATGAGCTCGGATTCAAGTTTATTTAAGCTAGGTTTGTTGGCTCGCAAGCTAACTCATCTAGTCGACAATTGGTCATGATGATTCCTACTCTGACGAGCTATCATAACACTTCTTCTCTAACTATCGATGTTTTCTCTGGTGAGCTCCTGTGATAATTTAATTTTTAGCTCGAGCTCATGTTCCTCCACTCACAATCTTGTTGTCATAATTGCAAGCAAATGCATGAGCTCAATATTTGAGCTCGAGTTTGTATTTTGACAAATGAGATGAGCTCGAGTTATGCATGACTCGACCTCGGCTAACTCGAGCTCAACTCGACTCATTTATACCCCTAATAATGAATATCACATGTAAAACATGGTACATGCCAATCAATCTATGTGAATCGGTGATGCATAAATTTTAATATTAAAATATGACTATTAAGCAGAATTGGTCGCCTAATAATCAATTTTGACGCCCAATGGACCTTTGTGAAGGACAGAGAAAGTCTTTAGGAGTTGAACATCTCGGAGTTGGGCATTCACAAATTTCATTTGACTATAATGTCAGATGATGTTAGCTAATTGAAGATGTCATGTTGGCCATCAAATATTGAGCATAGCGAACAAACATTGTCAAAAAATTACAATCATGTTCATAAGGTCATTTGTCGTATCACTCTCCATTTAATAGGCGCCTAAACTTTGAGAGCTATTGAGTGTTGTGAAAAACAACAACAATAAAGGGAAAATTCGGATCTTAAAAAAAATCATAAAACAAAAAACAACAAAACATACAGATTTACTTGGTTCGACAAATTTTCAAATTGTCTGTGTCCACGAAACTGCAGAGGATTTTATTAGCTTGAGTAATAACGCATGTCAATCACCTTGACGATTACAAGAATGCACTCTTTCTCCCTCCTCTCCTCCTATTCTTTTCTCTCTCTACCCGAGAGTTTCAAACCAAAGCACGCCAGAAGAAGAACCTGGAAATCTACCAATGTTGAAGAGGAAGCCTGGAAAACCAAATCCCGAGAGAGAATACAATCAGAGCTAGCATGTCTATTTATTAATTTCATCATGTCATTAAGTCTATTAAGGAATTAATCAAATAATTAATGAAATCCATTAATTATTTATTTTTCTCATCTGCAGCAAATCCTAGAGGGAATTAAGAGCAATTAATTTAGCAATTAATTTCGAGTATCAAATCCAATTTGCTACCAAACATGAGAAAATGTCCATTTGAATAGTGAATCGGTTTCTATATTCACAACAAATTTCTCACTTGGAGACTGGTACACTAGCTGCATCATTCAATAGTTGCGTCGCGATTTTCTTCAAACGTGATATCCTCCACCTCTGCAACTCAAAGTCCCAAGTCTTCACTGTAGAAGACCAACTAAAGTCGAGCACAACTTTAGTTTCTCAAGAGTAACATCATTAGTTGACATATCAGCATCAACGTAGTCTTGTACTTATATGCTCTTTCCTGGGTTACTCATGTATCTGCTTACAACTCCCACTGCATGGGCAATATCCCACCTCTGCTAAAAGCCCTTTTCAAAAAGTCTAGTCTTGTATCTCTTACTGTCATCAAGCACAGTCTTCACCTGGTACACACACTTGTTGTGCAATACCTTCTTCCCTGGTGGAAGTTCTATCAGCTCCCAAGTCTGATTCCCTGGCAATAAATCCATCATTTCCGGTCGTTTTCCCAGCAATGAAAGATGAAGTATATTTCCATTGAGGTAGTCTTCTATCTTCATCCTCTAATAACCACAATCTGTGTCATTAAACTTCTCGATCCTCAATGCAATGAAATCATCTCCGACCATTCCTTTCCCTCAGATCTGAACCTTAGCTCTGATACCAGTAGTTGCAGAAAAAGACGACATTAAAGTGAAAAATTGGATCGAAAAAAAAAAATCGCAAAACAGAAAGCAGTGAAACACAGATTTACGCGGTTTGACAAATTGTCTACGTTCACGAAGCTGCAGAGAATTTTATTAGCTTGAGGAATAACACTCATCGATCACCTCAACGATTACAAAAAAGCACTCATTCTCTCTCCTCTCGTCCTCTTCTTCTCTCTCTATCTCTCTCTCTACTGGAGAGCTTCAAACCCAAGCACGTCAGAAGAAGAACTTGAAAAACTATCAATTGTGAAGAGGAAGCCTGAGAAACCAAATCCCAAAAGAGATTATAAGGAGAGTTAATATGTCTATTTATTAATTTCATCATACTATTAGGCCCGTTAAGGAATTAATCAAATAACTAATGAAACACATTAATCATTTTTTTTCTCATCTGCAGCAAATCATAAAAGAAATTAAGAGAAATTAATTTAACAATTAATTTCGAATATCAAATCTAATTTACTGTCAAACATGAGAAAATGTCAATTTGAACAGTGGATTAATTTCCATATTGGCAACATGGAGAAGTCCATATTGATGTAACACCATTCATGAACAATAAGAGGATACAAATGGTGATCGAAGTCTACAATTTCATATGAAACTTAAAATTTCAAGTTTTTAAAATGCAATGAAATAATTGAGATTATTTGCAGTTTTATTTATAAATTTTTAGGGCATTAATTCGATTCTTATTCAAGATTACTTTGAAATACTTATTATACTTCCAAGCAATGAATTTTTCCATTTCCTTGCGTGATTCATAGTCTCTAAACTTTTTTGAAAGCTCTTTGAGACTACCTGTTTCAAACATTAATACATGAAAAATTAGTTTGCTCCCCCTCTTAAATAATTTTTACTTTTTAGCTGAGATTTGTTTAGGTCTTACCAGACCCCATCGCATAATTTGTCAGGCAGCATAATTTGTTTGTTCCCCAAACTGGCCAATTACTTTGACCAAAAAACCTATTAAAATAGAACACTAGTCCCTAACATATTTTTTGAATGTCAGGCAGCATAATTTGATTTTTTTTTTTTTTTTAGTCACAAAATTAGTTAAAAATTTATGCACGATCACATCAGTTTTATGATTAAGATAAAAATATCAATCAAATGACGCAATAAGACTTCTCTAAAACATTCTAGCTTCATAACCATCGCCTCTCTGGCTGTCTCGTCAGTCCCAATAAGGACTAGAGTGCCGAAGAGATAAAAATTAGTTGAACACATACGCCCAATAGGAGGATTGTCTACGCTGATCAACAAGCCAATTTATTATTTATATAGCTCAAATTAAAATAAAATAATATAGAAATGTTGAATTATGATCAATTTACAAGTATGACAACCATATATATATATATATATATATATATATATATATATAGCACTCTTAGGAACTATAAGAGAATACAAGGCAAAAAGGTAGAATTAAGGTTATTTCACTCCAGGAATCTAATCTACAAGCTCTACTCTCTTAAAAAAAAGATCATAGAATGGTAAAATTTTGTACTTTGATCAGGACAAACCTGCCCTACAGAGTCAGGATTGATTAACCATCTGAATTTGTCTCAATCTCCGCCCTAACTTGAGATGATTGTTCAGCCTCGCGGGCATTTGAATTAATGGGTTTTTTAAATTGAACAAGAATCATGGTCATATTGTCGCAGCCCACTCCAACTGTTGATGGAGCCAAACACCGATCAAGTACTTTCTCGCACACGGCTGAGAGGCTACTCTCCTGCAAGCGCAATTATCATGAACAACGCCGGCGTTCTCGCTATAAGCTATAATAATATTTATTTCAAGGCTAAAAACAAATAAAAAAAATCATTACTACAAAAGGTGCTTTTATCTTATGATATCCTTTTTTGCAGGTATAAAAAAAAGAAAATTTTACATATAGAATACAGAAGTCTTATGTATTTTCATATCTAACATATAAAGTTTGATAGTTTGATATATATAACATTTTAGTGCCATACTTAAAAACTAACGCATGAAAAAAGTGTACTTCACTTAAAAAAAAAAAGTTTATAATAATATGTCTGCGTGATGTGAAATATTTGAGTGCCGTGTATGTAAATATTAAAGTTTAAGTGTTAGATATGTACATGCATAAGAATTATATGGTATGTACGTAAGCAAGTTTTCTCTTACAGTGGTTATATGTTGATGGATGAAATCCACCAGCTGCTGACTTGAGATACAGTCCCTGTTGGAAATAGGAAGAATGCAAATACTTAGAACCAATGTGAAAACTAAAGATATCATATTCAACCCTGCATGCGAATCCCTGGATCACTGATCTTTTGAACTAATCAGTAATTAGTTGTGCTCGTAACAGTTAATATCAAGTAATATTTCCAAGATAAAAGCTGCCCTTTAGATGCACAGTGACATTGGTAAGGATAAATAAAGTTGTCCTTCTGTGAAAACATTTGAGATTGCCCAGATCATGGTAATGTAAATATTACTAGTTGAAAAGTTTAGACTCATAAATTTTAAAAAAATTTAAGTTATGTGTGATAATTAGCATAACTTTTAGTCTTTCATAAAATGATTAATTAGACTTAAGAATGACCAAATTGAAATATCATATATTTTAGGTTTCAATTTTTGTTTTTCCTTGCGGAAAAGAAAAAAATGCCTCAGAACTGCCCAAGAAGAGGCAAAACAGCGGTGTCTAAAAGAAACTAGTAATCAAATCCAAAGGGTAAACTTGCATGAGCAGCCTTACCAGACCCCATCGCAGGCTAAAACAATAAATTCGTCATCCTCGCAAAGGTCCACCTTGTGAGATACATAGTTATGTAGGTAAAACAAAGCTTCAACATAAGAATCTAAAATAAAAAATTAAAAAACGCCTAATATTAAAAATTAGGGACATTTACATACCCACCACCCAATTACCATGTATTTACATATCTAGCAACTAAACTTTACTTTTTTACATTTATACGATGGAAATCTTTCAAATCACATCAAAAATACCACTTTTTAAAATTTTAAGAGCTAAAATACATCTTCTCATTCACAGGAAAGGTACTCACAGCACAAACGTCAAAAAAATTAATCAAGAGGAAAAACTTAGGTAAAAATTGAATTTTAGGTAAAAATTGAATTATAGGTGCTAGATATGTTAATAGTAATTGGGTGGTTTGTATGTAAATCTTCAAAAAAATTAATCAAGAGGAAAAGTACTCACAGCACAAACGTCAGGATTAGCTGTAACAATTTGCTTTTCAACAGGTAAAAACTTGTTTTGCTTGAACTCCATGTCACCTGAATACCCCATAATGGAACTTCAGATGGAATAAAGATCACTTGGACTGAGAAAATCAATAAAATTTTAAAATACCGATTGCTCTTGCAAGATTTAAAGTTCCGTTGACTCGCCCTGCATGAATAAATCCTCCTGCTTTTAAAATTCTCTCTCTCTCAGCCTCTAGCTCTGGTTTGTGATCCCAAGACAAATTATATGCCTAGAGAGAGAGAGAGAATTGCATGCAGATCAGATCACCTCAAAAGGAAGCACGCATAAGAATTGAATGGATGTGGTTTCGAAAATAGCACACCTGACACTTCCTTGAAATAACGCAGCGAGAATCGCCAGTATTTGCAACAATAAGCTGGTTTTGTCTGATGATTGCGACACAAGCCGTGGTTCCTGATGTTGGCCCAGGAAAATCAGAGTGTGGACCCTGAAAAAACAATTTAGATTCACTGAAATAATAAGCTTGGAAGCACTGCTGAAAATGAAAAGAAAAGGCTTAATAGATGATAAAAAATCAAAGTATTAAAGAAAAATAGTACATTAATGCAGGCCAATAGCCACTCTCTCGTGCTATTATATGAGTGATATTATACAGGCCGCTGTTACTATGCCTTTATTTGTGGTAGAGTCTGAGTGCAATCATTTGTGGTTTGTTTCATGGTTTTATCTTGCAGCTGCAGATTCTATTCACAAGGAAAAAAAACTAATGAGGATGTTTAATTTCCATTTTTATCAAATGTAAAATGTGGATTTAATAATTATTTGGAAAATTAGGTTGATCAATCATATCTACTAATCTAGAGGTAAGGAATCTATAAATAGGTGTTATAAGACATGTTAATTATTAACGATAGCTTCAAAAAAATTCTTTTATAGTTTTTATTATAAAGAGTACAAGTTCGATGCGACTCTTCTAATATTTTTTTTACTTAGTATCATCAATGATTAGATCACTTCATTACATATACAACTTGCACTGCTCTCACTAGATTGTTTCCTAGCAACCCTGAATTGGTTTTCTCCAGTATTTTTTTGCCATGTTTTGTTGATGGGTCGATTCTCAGAATCAGATTTAAGCTCGACTTTTTTCACAGTTCAACATTTTCGTTGGAGTTTTTTTTGTTGGTCTAAGTTCTAGCTTCAGTGTTTTCTTCAGGTTTTATCTTTGTAAATTGAATACACAGTATCCATAGAAGTCCATTTTTGTCCTTCAGCTTTTAATATGATAATGAAATTAGGCTATGCCTTGAATATTTTCCCCAAAAAATACTAAATTTGAAAGTACTATTATTTTTATTGAATTGGGAAATTTAAAATTAAATTAGGATTAATGTAAACTTAAACTGAGACTAATCTTATGCCAAGCTTATCTACGAGCCTAAGTTATAAGAAGTCTATAAATAATGAGCTAGGAATGCTTGCAACAGTTTAATTTCCAGAAAATTCATCTCCTTGAACCAACATAAAGCCTAAATTTTTATTACTTCGTTAATTTCATTCCTTGTCAATTTTTCCTACAAAATTTGGTATTAAAAGTTTATAAGTCTTGATTTTGATAAAAAAAGCGATATCTTGGAAATCCAAATTTGTGAAAAATATTAATTTGTTGTTGATTTTATTTGTTTCCAAGCTCTTGCAAAAATTCAAGAATATTTTTATCATTTCATTATCACTTGGTTTTAAACTCTAATACTACTTATTTACATTTAAAAAATGTTATTGGCTTAATTGGAAACTTGTGATCTATGAATTCTCAAAGCTTTTTGCATGAAAACATAATATGTATCATACAAATTGCATTTGGAAACTTAAACTTGAGCTGCCAACAGCAACCAAAGAACTAAAAAATAAATGAAAGTCAACCAAGTATCATAGGTTAATCTCCCCAAAATTTTAAGAAGACAGGCACATAAACTGAAATAGATTCATCAAAATCATTAGCAAATCAAAAAATTTATAATGCTGCTATTGTCTGGCAAAGTATGACGAGTGTAATTTTATATTGTCATAGGTGAGGTCTAAGATGTTAAACGAATTACTGAAAGATGATTGCTCTACGAAGAAGTTACCTCTTCAAAAGCCCAGTCGTCTTTATGGGGATTAGAATGACCGCCTTTCGGGGACCATATTAAACCTTCAATCATACCGGTAAACTTATGCACCTTATCCCCGACTACAGCTAATTCTCTCCATCCCCTCTGTCCACGCATCATCTCATCCATTCTATAGATTAAGAAAGATAATAAAATAAAAATGGCTCCTTTTCATTGCCACATAAATAGCCTTGTTAAGCTAGAAGCAAAAATATGCTCATATAAATAGAGAGCATTAAGTTAACATAAACAACAGTATACCTTAAAAATGCTTTCCGAATAGAAGCCCCTAAATCTCCAGGAGAAGCAGAGTCATTCTTAAGCACTTGAGTGTGTAGATATTTAGCACAGAACTTTGCGACTGCCTTTCCTGATGTAGCAAGTGAACATCATTATCAAGGCCTTATTAGTAAGTAGATTATAAATGAGCTGCAATGGAAACAAATTATGGAAGCAAATAACAAATGATGAAGATATTTTCCACAGACCGAGCTAATCAAAGATCCATAACTAAACTTTCAAACTACAGAAATTTGGGAACAAGGCTGCTTTGAGTCCCAGTGACACTTTATTGTACTACAAAAGTATATAAGCAAGTGTGTGTAGTGTTATAAAAAATATTCTTATCCCATCTTTCTGTAACATTTGAATAATCCATACAATATCCTAAAAGCTTCAAACGTACATTTTATAGTTACAAGTCAAAGTATTACAAGTAAAAAGGCAAAAAAACAGGATGAAGATGATTTACAGTTTCATGTGCAGAGCACGCACAAACAGAAAAAGAACCATTGACTCGCATGCTGCTTCCATCCAAAACTGTTTGATTGTTCTCTTAAATGTTTTCAGTGAAAAGAAGAATGATTTTTGAATCCTGCTTCTTTCAGGTTCACTGAGATGAGCCGGATCATCACAGATATCAAAATTTTGTTTTTTTAAAAGAGATTCAACTCTCATTTAGAAGACATTGGAGAATTAGTTCATCTCCTTACCAATGATCGAAATTCATGAATAATTCAGCTATTAGATTTTACGTGTAACAGGACAACTTGCAAAGAAACATAAAAGAACCATCAACTACTTCCACTTTCTACATCGTTTTGAGAACTAGCATAAATCTATGTATGTATTAAAATGCGATTAAAAAATTCCCAAATATTTATGGAAACCACAAAATAAAAAGGTTTCCCAAATACATGAGGATCTTATTAATTCAGATTTCATGAGGGATTGACATACGCAGAGACCCAAAACAATTGAAAAAAGCCATTTTAGTGATTTGCACCTACGATATACTGGATGCAATAAAGAAATTTAAGCATTCACTCAAACTCACACTCTAATAGCGACACCACCAAATGCTGCCATAGAAACCTCCTAACAATGTTTAAGGCTGGCCAGAATAAATGTGTTGCACCGTAAATTCTTATTTGCTTTTTTCTCCCCCTTTATCCATCAAAAAATACTCTAATATCCATTTACAGCCCAAACAAAAAAATAATTGCTCAAGCAAACTTACGAAGTACTCTTCATGATGTCCGTCCAGTTATCAATTATCATGACAAAAAATTTGATATGAGCACATGACTGAAAATACAAAAACATGCACTCGATACAAACATGGTTAACAATAAGAGGAATGAATTAGAAACTCTTAAATTCTGTGTGATTTTATTATAGATCTAATATGAAAAAAGAGAAAATCATACAAAAACTATATGAAATTCAATACACAAAATACGAATCTTAGGCATTCACTATTTTTGATAAAACCAAAAAAGGAATAGAAATCAATTGAAATACAAAATCTAACGTCTTATACTAAAACTTAAAACACTAGAAATTAAGGATAAAAAAAAATTCGCAAACAAATTTTGATATCTATACATTAATGGAAACTAGATTGTATCAAATTTTACTAAACACAATATTCTCTCAAAACTAATAATAGAAGAACTAAGAAAGAAATAATTCATCTGAAAGCGAGCCTTACACCTATAGAATGAAATAACCTCTCCTCGAACAATTTAATCATAGCACTTGATGAAGAAATTGAATCTTTGAATTAAAAATTAAAAAATTCACATTAAAAATATAAATTTTATTCTGCCAATAATTTAGTTCTTTGCATGCCTCACCATTAAAGCCTAATGAAAAGTTCCCTCAATCAATCGTAGAATGTCAAAATTCTCGAAGAACAATGGACTCATCAGCCACTAGATTCAATAATCTAAGGACTTAGTCGCACATAACAAAAGCTATTGAAACTGAAGTAGAAAGTTTCGATAGAAGAAGCAAGCCACAGGAAAAAACAAGAGAAACAAGATATGACCATCAAGCTACTGAATAGAATCTACCAAAGGGAGATCAAACCATATATTAAAAACCACTAGAATTGGTTGATCAAAGAGCTCTATATGAACATAGTCTGAAAAAACCCAATTAACAAAGAAAGGCAAATGAAAAGAAAGAGGACTGACAAAGTATTGCAGAAATAGAAAATCAGTATGCCATTTTCAAGGAATTTCTTAGCTTGAGAAGGTATATAGTCAAGTATAAATCAGATTTTTCTTGATAGGTAACATAATAAACACATAAATATAAACGCCTACCAAATTCAAAATAGTAAAATAGATTGAAATATAAACTAAATTTTAAATAAAATTTTTAACTTTCATACTAATCATCTGAAGACATTCTTTTTTAACAATATTATAGTCTGTAAAATTTGTGTCATTATACTAATCATATCAACTTGTAATAGTGAAGAATGGGAAATATGAATAATAACAACTAAATGTTATCATCATTAACAAAACAATAACCAAAAGAGAAAGCATTAAAAAGGATATAAAAACAAATAACGACATTTCTCTACATGCAAACGCATTTTATACACAATCATGAAACATGAGTACTAATTTTGCTACATCCAAGCACTCGTTAAGGCATCTTGCAGGTAAAGTTATAGTGCCTTGCAAACCTACTAGATGAGCGCCATTACTAAGGCATGCTAAGGTGTGAACGTTTTCTTAATACAATGAACTGTGAGGTGAGAGTCTTTTCTAGATTTGAGGAATGGGCATTAATGATTTAATACTCCAGATGCTTGAAACAAGTTGACTTATAATGATCCTAACTTCACATAAAATGGTGAGAAAAAGAATCAAAAGTTGAAGAAACAAGCAACTAATTGAGTACAAGAACTTCAAATTCTATAATAGTAAGTCATGAAAATAAAGTAGACGAGTTCAAGAATAGAGAAAGGATAGTGTTACAAGTTTAGAGATAAAGAAGATAAAATGAATAATGCAAATATGGAAAATGATAGCCACACAAACTGCTCGTTTTCTATGGACTTTGCCATACATGTAGCATTATGAGGAAGGATCTTGTCACATGCAACACGAAGAAAAATCTTGTCAAGAAATCCCACAATTATAGAGTAAATTATAAATATTGACATATGAAGGGGGACTCATGTTGACGAGTATTTCCCTCATGAGTACTAGTGTAAAGTACAAACCTGATAGTAATATCTGAGCAGCCACAAATAGCTGATCATTGCTACTTGAACACCAATTAGCCACTCAATATAATACTTGTGGCAAGCCAAATACTGCTCAAAGATGACTTGCCCCATCTTACTAGACTTATCAAATGCACTTAGACTAGGAAAATCAAATATGGATTAAATGGGGGTAGTCTCCGAACCCCATGCAATTCCCACTCCGCCTAGACCACCCGAAGTGAGAAGGATCCCAACCAAATTAAATAAAAAAAGGGTGAGAAAGCAAAAGAAAGAAAAAGAGCAAGAGAAATGATTAGTGGAAAGAGTTCCACCCTTTGGTCATTCAAACACGAGTTGACTGTCAAAATATTGCAACCTTTGCTCCTCCTTGTCTTTGAAGTAGTTGTTCCTTGGACAAAAGGAGAGTGAGATTGGTGTTTGAAGGCGTGAGGGAGCGACGCTTTTTCTTCCTCCATGAGCTTAATTAAACTAGTGATGATATAGGACATATAGGACATGTAGATACAGCCCCTGGCAAACTATGTTGAAGGTTGGTAGCGTATCTAAATCCTAGGCATGCAAGCAAAACTGAAGCTATGAAATTCCAATCTTAGTAAAAATGCACATTCTCAACTCTCTCTCTCTCTCTCTCACTTCTTGTCATTTCATCCCTCTTGAGTTATTCAAGTTTTTAAATTTTCTTCTATAAATCTATTTATTTGTCGCTCTTAACTAAATTTGGAATGAACAAAATAATGATTAGTAAATTTGAAATTATCCCTTGGCTATATATGATACACACTAAAGTAATTAAATCACATTTGTTTAAGATTTTCAGACTTAGAATGCAATGAACCATGAAATTCATTAATATGTCCAATATAATTTAATGTAATGGCTCTCCTTTTATGCTCGTCAAAATGATTCATCCTTATTAAAATAAAGGGAAATTTAAATACATACCACACAATTCTTATGTAGTTACATATCTAACACCTAAACTTTCATATTTACATTCAAAACACTTTGGAGTGCTAAACCTTTGCATGAATATGTGTATTTCAAGTTTAAAAAGTAGGTGATGATGGTAGTTATTATGTAATAATTAAGATTTGACTGCTATGCATGTAAATATGAAAGTTTGGGTGCCAGGCATGTAATCAAATAGAGACCCATTCACACGATCCCCACATACAACCTCAAGGCAACAACCAGGGAATGGCGCTTACCCCCTGGGTTCCATCAGCACGTCACGCGCTCTCCTTTCCTGCCATTTCCAGAATAGCTCCAAGCAGAACCATCTCCATGCGCCTCTATAAAGAGGGAACGCTAAGCCAGAAAGAGGTGAGATAGAGAGAATGAGGGAGATGAAAAAGTAAGAGAATGAGATGAGATGTAGATACTTATCTGTTATTACAACACAGCTTCCCATGCCTAGCTTTGTTTATCAGTAATTACATAAGAATTGTGTGGTATGTATATGTAAACGCCCCTAAAATAAATTTATAAATAGCATATTGCTTTTTTAGTGCCGAGTAAACTTAGGCAAGCACCCATGGTGGTGCCAAGAATCCCAAATGTTGGGCAATCATATCTTCTTGAGTGCAAATGAAACTTTAAAGCCACTACAATCACCCATACATATGATGAAGCTCTTCAGCATGTATCATGCCTAATGCACTTGTCGGTACCAACTAGACCAGTTGGTAAGGACCTTGGAAGTTGTCAAGCTTTGGTTTTGAACCTTGCCTGCACAGCAAGAGCTTGTTAGGATGGCAGCAACGTCATTTATGTGCATGATCAAAATATCTATGTCAAGTACTGTTGCAAAGAAAATTAAAAACAAAAAGGCTCGCCACAATAAATACATCTTGAACATAATTAACCATAGAAAGAGCTATTTTGATCACATTTACTTAACAGTTTGCGGTAAACTAAACCCTAAACAAAATGAGAAGCATGTGTAAGAAATTGTTCTCTCAACCCATGCTTAGCAAAGTACAGGGTGGTACCTAGGGGTATCAAGAAAATATGCAAGTATTTCAGGTAAAGAAAACTAAGGCTAAACAAAAAGTTAAAACAGGCAGAAAAGCAAAGGTCTTGGTAAGATCAAAAGAAAAAAATTGGCTAGGTTATATGGTAACATAAAGCAAATGCAATACATGAGTGGTAAAGAACATACCTCCATGGCCATCATAGACGCCAAAAAATGATGTGGAGGAATCTAGATCAGGAATGACAGCATGCTGAAGAGTAAAGATTGCGATTATGTAAGTCACAAAAACCATAAAATTCTGAAGTTATAATACCATGCATACAAATAGGAAGAATATGGCCACTGAAAGTCATGACCAATAAGTTATAAGATCAACAAGGCATAGACTTTTTCCGAGGTAGATGATTGATTTTTTTTTATGCAAAATCCAAGGGCATGTTGATGACATTTCAATAAATCTAATATCTACGTAAGTGAATATTTGCAATTCTAATAATTTTTGGGATAGTCCTTGTGTAATTTTTCTGATTTACATCGTGTTGGGCGAGCTACCTCGAAATTTTATGTGTTGTTTAGACTAGGAAAGTTTAGCTGGTATAGATTTGTTTTGCTGTTGTAAAATGACGACCACCTCCACTTGTAAACCGCTCCAAGCTCCTTCCTGCGCTGCCCACAAAGTTGCTCTAAGCTCCTCGTCGAAGCGGGTTTAAGTTTTCTAATGTGTTAAATCATGATCTTGTTGACCTCATTTTTCGAGAGGTCTAGTATTTCTCGTAGAAGTTAGGATCTAGCCTTAGGGGTCTTCCTGCGACTATCTTAGAGCCTTAGAAGTGGGACCCGCCTCGTTTTAGTTCGACCTACTTCCGTCCTCTTTTGGAGTTTCGCGTGTGTGGTATCGACTTCTAGCACTTAGAAGTATGAAACCGACGTGAGGAAACCCAAAAGGAATTTCTGTAGGACCTTTCAGAGCCTTAGGGTGGCCCTCTGCACAATTCGCACTCCCGCGCGCACAGGCTTCGCAATTCGGAGAGTCGTCGTATCCGATCGCCGCAATTCGCATTGCCTGCACTGTTACTTGTCGAATGCTCAAGTAAACCTTTTAGGACGATCGATCGCGGGTCGAAATTTTGTGAAATTTGAATTTCGATGCGTTTTGACACGATTGTCGACGACGTCGTCCGAGCGACCCCGGACGACGAAACGGACTGCGCC
>NEWO01000005.1:1546329-1595235 GCA_003013225.1 Phalaenopsis aphrodite
CCAAAATGAGGTCAACAGTAGCATCCAAGTAAACCCCTCAATAAGTAGATATGTTGAAATGGCCTAATGATACATGCTACATTCTGAGCTGGCTCCATAGTTTATAGGTACTATCATAAAAAGCTTTTAGATACAATATGTGACGCAACCATACCAAATGTCACCATGAAGCATGCAATGCTTGACAGATTAGTTGTAATGTCTCACTTAATGCAAAATGTTATATGGTTAAATGTGCTATGAACAAATTATATTAAATAGACCATTTGGCAGTCTTCTTCCTTATATTGGAGCACATATTATAATTGTTTTGCATCCATGACTTGAATTATGGTCATTTGACTTATTATACTTATAAGCCTTGACTAAAATATACAACAGTTCATATTTTCACTTCCTAAGAGTTTGAGTCATGTTGTCCTAACCATAATACACGGCCTATAACAAGGCCATGATATATGATTAAATGGTTAATTTATTTTGATCAATATTTTTAGGTGCTTTTTCCTTTTTTTTTAAATTATATAAAAGTTGGTTTTAACCCTAATTAACTCTTGAAGATCTCATTCATCTACAATCAAACTCATGTAATAGCAAGAAGGTTATATTGTCTTGCTTAGAGTTGAAGAATATTAGATTTTCTGCATTCAGACCTTAGGGTTAAGTGCATGCATTTAGCAAGAGTCCTCCATAAATGATAGCTAAATTAGTATGCTGAGTACTAAAGAAAATATTAACAAAGTTCTTGCTTTACTTATTAAAGGGTAAGCCAAAAAAAAGGAGTATGACCTAAATAAAGATTATAAAAGACAACCCTTTGGACCTGAAACAATAATGCCATGGTTGTAAGGTTGTATAAGTAGGTTGGTAGCAAAATGGATAAGCGAGGCTTAGGTGTAACAAGTGGATTAAAACAATAGGAATTAAGGTTTAAGAAAGAGATTGGGTGTATAAATATGCATCAGTTTTAGTTCTACCATTCATTCCAATAAGAGAAAAGTTGTGCTTCGTTATCCCCTATATCGAGAGATGTTCCAAGAATTGGAGGTTAGTTGATGCTACTACAGGAGCTCGGGTATGCCCTCGGTCCCTTCTCAGGACTCTCAAATAAGCTAGGGAAAAAAGATAGATAAGAGAGCTTATGAAAAATACCAAGTACGAGGTTAGCTACTTCTAATAAAAAAATACCACTTATAAGCTATTCAAACAAATCCTAAGAAAGTGAATACAAAGATATAGCAAATCTCCATCCTATCTCTAGAAGCTAACTATTTCTTGAGAGATACCTTACTTGACTTAGGCGATAACAATCACACACTAAAAGGACTCCAGATCTCACCCAAATCAGCTCTTACATGTTGCTTCTTTGGTCAACAGCCTCCTAATAGCCAAGTGCATCAATGATGCTCCCATTCCTATGAAATATTAAGTCATCTGACTCATCCAACCAACTATAAAAAAATAAAAAAGAAAAATTCAAAAGGGAAGAAAACATATAATAGTCACTTTATCAAACCAAGAAGGATTTGTATAATTGATGGCACCTACTTAAGCTCTATGATAATGAAAAGGTCTCTAAAACCCACTAGTCAACAGTGTCAAAATTAATTAGTGCATTTCTTAAGACTCCATGAGATTTTATCCAATGAGGCATTGCAACAGCTGAGAGGATCTCCAAAGAGATTAAGGAAGTAGTCCCTCAACTCGATTGTCACTTACAAATAAGGGAAAATGGAGGGCCTCCTCCTCCCTATGTAATAGAGGGAAGGTGCTATAGATAAAGGAAGAACTTTGGATTTTTTTCCCTTTTTTTTTTTTTTTTTTTTTGAATGACACAATGGATTGTATTATGTCCTTTGACTGAATGACTTAACAACATACTTTTGGCTACAAACCATTAATTGTTTACTATACCGAGACCTTTGATTGAATCCATAATTATGACCAAACCTATCTTTGACAATGTATGAATTGGTTACTTGCAATTCATTGTACAAACTGTATTATAAGGTTTTGAGTAGTGTATCTATGGTTAAGTCATTTTTGGTAGCTCGAGCAACTATGATCATGTGAAAATTTGGTTAGCAACAAGAAAATTTTAAGTAGCTCAAACTGGTGATAATTATTAAGGAATGATTTCCAGTTGATATTGCATATCAGCATAAACTATAAAATAACCAAATTTGAGCATTATTGACCAAGAGGTGGCATAGAATTGTTAGCATGGATTTCGCATTTTAATTATAAGTATAGATATTCAACAGACAAGCTGGGTTCTTTTTTAGGATGCAATCATCACCATAAACTCAAGAGTTATTTATCCTAAACACAACCACTAAACCAATGCACATGAGAATGCCTGGTGTAATTACTGTTTTGATCATTATTAGAAACCACTGGAAATGTTTTACAGCATAAAAATTGCTGCAATGGCGCCATGCTTTTAAGTTAAAGCTGGCAATAGCACTTACTGCATCTTCCATTGTTGCTCGCCATCCTTGCATAGAAGACAAGCCATATCTAATTCTCTCATTCTCTCCATCTTCAGAAAATTTATCAGTTTTAGGAGTGCTGAGATATATGCCCATTCCTGCGTAGGGTGAAAAACATTATACTGCAACATAAGAAAAAATTAAAAAAAAAATGAAAAAACAAAGAAATGAAGCATGAAGCACAATGGTCCCCAAGTTTATTTCACTACTTGTGAAGAATTATCCTGATCCTCGTAAACCTTGGGATGGAATCAACTATTTGCAGCTATCAAGATCAACTTTGCACTAAAAATTCTAACTGCAATGAAATGATTAAAAAAATGATTTTATCCAATCCAAGTGCTAAGGCTGTGCTTTTGAAAAAGAAAAGGACATCTATTTTCAAGAGGAAGGGTGGTTACAAATATATAACTTTCTGACAGGAGCAGCCCCAGAATTGAACAGTTAATAGTGCTACCAGTAAATGAACTAAACCACCAACTGATTTATCCTGTTCTTCTGCAGCATATGCATATGGAGATAAAAAAAGGACAAATCAGCATACATTTACTCCAAAAAGATTAATTGTTTGTTAACTCGAGCAAATACAAGTACTCTGCCCATGCACGTATTTAAAAAAAATGAAATTAGAAACAGAGGTACTGAAGCCCAGACTACAATTAATGATAATCCCCCTCCTCTAGAAACAAAATCATAAATCTCACCACCAAAACTCACAAAAATCCCCATATTTTTTCAGCCTGTTCAGTTTCCTCTATTCACGCACAGCTTATGCAATGCTACAACAACACGTACATGCACACCATAATCAACAGCGATCCATCAAAAGCCCAAAAGCTGCACAAATAATTCAGCATCCACCTCCAATACGCTCGAGGCCAGAGTGCCAATGCAATTAAGCTATCAGTACAACCCCCACAGAGAAATTTCTTTTCGATATTAAAAATTTTGAAGCTATGCAACACATGTATGAGAGAAAAATGAGCATAAACCCTAATAAGGGTGCTTAAAGCAAATTCATCCAAGGCAGTCAAACAAACTGGATTAAGAATACCCTTACCCTGACTATCTTATACTGCTCGACCAAAATCAATGCGCGAAAACAGCAATTAGGATCAGACTAAAGGCAATACACACCTTTAAGAAAATACACGCCTGGAAGATGGAGCTCCACCGCTGAAAGTCGATCCGACGTGAATTCAGAGAGAAGAGAACAGAGAGAGTTTAATTCTTCCCCAAAGTCAGTCGAGCAGACCAACGACCAACGCGGGTGGAAAGAGAGAGAGAGAGGGCGGGGGCGGTTAGGAAGAATCGAGACAAGTCGGCGAATTTGCCACAATGGTCCAACATTCCGACCTGCATCTTCATCACTACTGTTATTTTGGGATAATTGTGTTTCATTAAAGTTAGTATTAAGTTAGAAATTTATATTTAATATATTACATTTGTATCTTTGCATAGAAAAAAATAATTACAATCGTGTAAGTTTCAAGGAAGAATTGATAAATAATCTTCTCTCCAATTATGAAACTCACATTTTTAAAATGCTCATCAACAAATTTTTATCATGCACGAATTTCAATGCTTTTTTTATAAAAATTTTCCCAAGTCGAATTAAGGTCATCCATGCCCCAATTTTAGGAAGTTTATAATCACACTGGCTGTCTCAACAAGACGAATCCAATGATATCAAAATATGTCTAGTCTAATTCAAATGAAGCCCAGATGAAGTCGTTGAAGTATAATTTAAGGCTTTTGAATCGTCATTTGAATGGTTAAATAAGCTCTAATTTTGGCATATTAATGGTCAAAATGAGTGTTTCAATGTTATGAATCAAATGAGCCTAATGTTGCTAAATTTTGAGCTCATTAAGGTATTTAAATCATTAAAACAAACATCTATGATCAATGGGATCGCAGGGACCATTTGATAGTGTCGTTTGGGAGGTTATGTATCAAAAGTCTAAAATGTCTTTCCTTAAAAGGTTATAAATATACCATCTCTCTTTACTTGAGAGAGTTATGAGAAAGAAGAAGAGGAATTCGAGAACCTGCTCTGGAGAGTAGACCGATAGTTACCACAAAGCCTCTGTAGCCATTATCTACCATTGATCACTGCATTTTTGTCACTATAAACCTTTATCGGTCGTCACCGCCTACCACTTGTATACACTGTATTCTAAATATGGATGTTACATCTGACACTTATATTAAAGACCCAATAAATAACCACCGGTGTTTGTAGCCACCAACCATTGTTGACAAGCACATGTTGGACACTAGTGACCTCCGCCAGCTGGCACTGCTTCTCTCTACCAACTACCAAGCTCTGTTGACCCCTGCGTACAAGTGTTATAGTCCAATTATGACATTTATGACCAACTATTATTATTGTACCAATCAACTATCACCTTCGCGGTCAACCAATACTATTGCAATTTCTAATTGTGACCTCTGAGGCCAAATGCCGCTATTGCAGTTACTAACTAATGCCTTTATAACCAACCGTTGCTTTTGTACCAACAAAATATGGCTTTTGTAGCTAACAATAGTTATTACAACCAAGAATCAAGTTTGTTGTAGCCCAATTATAACTATTATAGATAAAGTATTATTGTACATCTTTAATTATAATTGAATTACCTTTGTACAACTTAAGTAATACATGTCTTTATAGCAAAAAATCATTTTATTTAAAGATGGGATTAATATTGGTGATTATGCTTTAAAGAATTTGATTTAATCTAGATATTATTTATCTCTTAACATAGCATGATCACACATTGCCATGTAATTCCTAAGCTTAGACATTCTAGAATATTATATATGTGTCAACCTAAACTCAATATTTTAGAAAAATAATTTTTTTTACTATTTTAAATCAAATCGCACTTGCTTTTTATATGACTCAGAAGTCTAACTTCCAAAATATTTGAGAGTGACATCATAAAAGCAAAATTCATTTTTCTTATCTTATTTGCTAATAGTGGTAACAGAGAGAGTTTAAGGGTTTGTTTGAGGAGCGCTTATTGCGTACGAAGAGCGCGCGCAAAGCTGTGTAAGCTCTCCGATCACAGCCGCACATCAACCCAAGCCTCCACTGTCATACAGGTGTGCGGCTGTGATCGGAGAGCTCTGCGTGCTCTCTCCGCACGCAATAATTTTTCCTATTTGGGAGGGTTGTTTTTCATAAAAGTCCAATCTAAGGCATCTTTAATGTAAACTGCAGTATCAAATTCCGGTTAAGAATAATGACAACTCGTTTGAATGGAATTTTTGTTTACATTAACAACCATAGTTTGCATTTAACTCTTGCTAGTTGTCTCGCTTTCTCCCCCCCCCCCCCCCCCCGGCATAAAAATCTTTTACCAATGGCTCTTTTTTTGGGTCTCAAGGGATGCCATAAAAATGGGCTCTCAATTTAACAAGATAATTAGAGTCAATTAACAATATTATCTTTGATATGTCATTAGCAATTTTTTAACATCTAGCACGAATTTCAATGCATTATATGGATCTTGAGCAAATCTTTTAAGCAAAAAATATTCAAACTTTAATTAAGTTATTAAGAACTCAAATTTCAGGAAACTTATAGTCAGATTGATCAGTTCAACGAGACGGACCCAATAATATCAATCCAATTCGAGTTAAATCAAGCACTCATCAAGCATTAAATTGATTTTGGAAGCTTTTCAAGACATTAAACCTTCTGATCGAGTGAACCTCTCTGAGCCTTCCCGATCATAATTGTTCATATTCTTTCATTAATTGCACCAAGAACTCTGTAAATAGAGCCCAACTCATCTCATGAGAAGAGGGGAGAGCTGGAATATTGAGGAAGAGCTTGAAGCTTTGAGAAGGATCTGAAGTCTAATATTACTCCTGCTGTTATCGACCGCCGCTGACCGCCGTCAACAACCGCCAATAGTCATTGACCACCACTTGCGGTCGTCGCCGATTGCTATATGTTGTCGCTCGTTGCTTGCAACAGGTTCATCCTTCAATGTTGTAATTCAGAAGACTTTGTAACTCTTTCCTGCATGTAGGACAATGTGTCTCTGTTATCATCTAACGTATGGCGGATTTTTACAATTAGGCCAGACCCCATGTTTTTTTTTCTTTTATGGGTCTTCTCTATAAAAACTTCCGGTCTCTCTGCTGGTTGCTTTCTTTTATTTGTGTGAGTGTTGAATTCTCGTGTAACGCTAAGACAAAAATTTGTCACTCTACGACCGCAAATCTTCTAGCACGCAACAGTCATAAGGTAGTTCAAATAATTTAATTTTTTTTAAATATTCAATATTAATATGACTCAAATTGTAAATATATATTTTTGATAAATATTAAACTTCTTAGACTACTAAACCATTTTTAAAATAGGCCCACGCGTATGACTTGAAAGAAACCCTCCTATTGTTGACGGCTTTCTCATCCTTAAAATTTATGGATATTTAATTTTCTATCTTACGAATCATTTGTTAAGGATCTAAATTATTAATTATAAATGTTTAATTTATGTAAATTATGTTGACTCCAAATTTGTGTATGACGATACAAGTATCAAATTAACAAGACTTATGATATAAGGCAGCTCGAAATTAAATAATAATAATAAAAAGGATCTCTTAAAGATAGAAATTTTGATATTTCTATTTTGAGCACAAAAATGACCAAAGAAATTTCTCCCCTCCCTTAGAAAATGATCCTAAAAAACTTAATGGCACAAATTTTGTATGATCGATCGTCCAATTTTTCATCTCCAAACCAAGCAATATATAAAACTGAATCGACCAAATGAGATATAGAACCAAACAAAAGTATTTTGATTTAACCAGATTGTGAAATCCTAATAGAGATGTATCCATTTTGTTAGTTCAAATCAATTGATTGATGGTTGATGGATTTGCAAAATCAATAGATTGATTGATTTAATTTAATCATAATATAATTCAATTTTTCAGTTTAGCTGATTTCTTTTGAAGTGAAACCTTAGTAACTCTTAAAATCATCCAACAATGCTCCATTAGCTCCATTAGTTAACATTTTGGTTAAAATCACTCTTATTCATTATAAATATACACAAAGTTTAAAGAACTTCGTGGACCAAATATAAAGTTTTTGCAAGCTTATATGTAGCTTTTCATCATTAAAAACTAGCTTGTTTTATAAGTATTTTTCAATTTGTAAAAGAGATGATGTGATGGCATGCACAAATTGAGATGTCAAATGTTACGAAATTTTTGTGAGTGCTATATCTGACTTGGTTACTTTTCACTATCTTCATAACCAATATATCACACATTCGAACATGATTAATTTTCAATTTTATTAATTTTGTTGATGCAAGATATCACATCAAAATTGAATCCCTTCCTACAAATACTTTAGCTTCAATTTATAATAGAATTAAATTTAAATTAAATTAAATTAAATTCAAACTGGCATGACCTGAAACTGATTTGAGCCAAATTAACTCATGCAAACATCACAATCAGCTGAACTAATCTCATTATTTGCAAAATCATACCCAAAAACTCATGCAATTACCAACAAAACCTCAATTTAGAAAAACAATTGACACAAAACAAAGCATTTCCATTATTCCAATGAGAATCAAAAGATGAAGGAGGCTCAACGCCTGATGACTTCCAACTCGAAAACACAAGAACAATTAAGAAGATTCGAGAATCATATAGAAATACACACAATTTAAAGATGAACCGGTTCACGGCACTCAAACCGGTTCCGGTTCAAAATTGAGCGATCCAACACTGCCAATCTCATTAAAAAATATCTCCTTAAACTTTCCCATCTTGCCCTCTTCCATCGCCATGACCACCGAAACCCCTCCTTCCTCATCCTCCGGCGAACTCGGCAGAAGATAAGCCAACCCGCCGAACTGCATACAAGCCCTTCCCATATAAATCGGCTTCCCCCACCCAAAATCGGCCTCATACACCGGCATACCCATCCAACTAACCAGCCACAAATCCGTCTGCGGCATCACCCACCCATCCTTCCTCAGCCCGGACTGATTCACCTTCCCCTCCAAGTAATCCACCAAAGACCTAACAAATTCGTCATCAAGCGCCTTCACCGCATCCTCAATCCTTGCCGCCGTCTCCTCGAAGTCCGACAAAACTTTCCCCGCCGTCATCTTCGTCGACGTACGGAAGACAGCGTTGCCAAGGTAGCCATCCGGGAGAGGCGGGCGCAGGCGGGATCGAGTATCGGCTGCGATGTAGATTCGGGTCGAGATGGATGGGTCGAGGCCGCGGGCCTTGCAGGCGGAGCGCCATATTAGGGAGACGAGGGCTTTGAAAGTGGAAAGAGGGGGTTTAGGGCTGTTGTTGGTGGGAGGGTTTTTGAGGAGGTGGAGATGGCGTTTGGAGAGTTTGAGGATGGCGGAGGTGAAGGAATGTTTGGTGGAGGACGGAGGAGAGGGAGTGGATTGTGGGTAGCTGTCGATGTGGGTGGAGTCTACGGATGGAGGGGAGCGGGCCCGGAGGACGGTGCGGTTGAGGGATGGGAAAATGGGGACGTGAGTTTTCGTGCGGGTAATTTTGGCCCACGTGTTTATGAAGTTGAGGGCGCCGAGGCCGTCGGCGGCGGTGTGGTGGATTGCAGTACCGAGGCAGACGCCGCCGCACCGAAAGAAGGTTAGCTGTAAATCAGCGGGACGGAAAAATATCAAGAGGGAGTATTTTGTAAATACAAATATTTCTGATGTTCTCTGTGTCATTTTTTCTTTTTAATTTTAGGGCTCTTTGATGCAAATCTCATAATTCTTATGTATTTATTTATCTAATACTTGAAGTATTTTTACAGTTATCACTATTATTATTTTTTTTAAATAAAGTATATATATCTAAAAAAATAAAAATTATGTGATATTTTTTTTATAAATTCCTTTGATTTTGTTTCTTTTAATATAATAAATATACGTTATTTCATTTTAACCAAAAACAACCATACAAGACAAAAGAAAAGAAAATAAAGCAATTTATATTTTTAACGTTACATTTAAATTAAAATTTAAAGTAAATTTATATTTTTGAGAAAAAAATTATAAAAATAGATTAAAAATGAAATTTTGACTTGTTTTTTTTTTCAATTATTGAATTATTTTCTTAAAAAACTGAAATTCATTCAAACTGTTTATTTTATAGATTTGAACAAAATAAAACTATTAAAAAATTTATTTAATATATGTATTTATAATGTGTAATGAATTGAAAAAAAATATGCGATTGTTGTGATGTGTTTTTATAAATTTAGAAATATTAAATTAGCTAATTATTAAAATATATTAATTTGAGTAATAATAATATTAAAATAACTAATAAGTGATTATTAGTATATTTAAAATCAATATAAATAAATAGTATTTGGTAAATTTAAATGTAAAACCTTATTGACTAATACAAAAGTTCAATAATCAATTTAAGAGAAATATTTACAAAATTGTAAGTGTTTTTGGAAATTGGAATAATTGATTGATGGTATAAAACAATAACTTAATTTTTTACTTGCTTTATAAACGTAGTTTTATTGAAGAATAACACCAACTTTTTTTTGCATAAATTATTTGCTGATTAATTAAATTAAAATTTAACTAAAAATTTACTATTGATTTAATAAATTAAGCACTATAATTTAAAAATATTTTAAAAATATATTAATATTTTTTTTAATTTTAACAAAAATATATAATAATTGAAATTGAATAATTTTAAAATCATTGAATATGAAAATTAAAATTACGTTTCAAGAAAACGTACTTTTAATTTGATTTTTCAGAGGAAAAAAAACGGGATTTTAAATGCCTTAGATGCTCCATTTTAATAAGGGGCATTTACATAAATACCACCCAATTCCTATTAATTTACATATTTTTACAGCTAAACTTTGTTACTTTACATTTATTCGACCCAAATTCTTTAAATAACATAAAAAGACCATTGATGTGTGCTAAAAAATTCGTGGTGATATAGTAATGAATTATCATCTTAGCGTTACTCGAAGATTTAACACACACTCGGATAAAAGAAAATAATCTGTAGAGACGCCAAAAGTTTTTTTATGGAAAACTCAGAGAAAAAAATCACGGAGTCAGACCCAACTATAAAAATCAACTAAAAGTTGATTATTACAACAACCACTTCTTCTATTGGCGAGAATTTATTAGAATATCTCCCAAGTTACAACATTGATCTCTGGATAAATTTATTGCCAAGAACGAGTTACGACCAATAGCGATTGGCAACACCCGACAGGTGATGGTTGGCAGCGATCGACCGCAGTCGACAATGACACGAACGGTGCTGGACTTCAGCTCCTCAAAACATCAAACTCTTTTTCAGACTTCAAACCCAACCCCCACTATCATGAGAGGGATAAGACTATATTTATAGAGTTCTGAGTCCAATTAATGCAAAAATATGAACAACTTTGATCAGCTAGCTTAGAGGTCTTCCCTCGATCAGACAATGTTTGATAGACATTTGAGTGCCTTAACAATGTTGGAATTGAGCGTTATTAAGGTCATTGGATTCATCTAGTCAAGACGCTCGATATGAACTCATAGGATTTGACATTGGCTTGACCTTCCAAATATTCTATGATAGCTTACATATGTTACTTAATGGCTTGATATGAGTTTGATTTGACTCAAATTAGAAAAATTTTGGTATCATAGGGTCTGACTCGTCGAATCGGTCAATTTGACTGTAAGATTGTTGAAATTGGACTCTGAATGACTTTAATCAATGTTTATTATTTTTTTTTCAAAAAATTGTCTCGAGTTTTGTATCATGTCTTGATATATAAAAATCAGAACATAAACAAAGATTTGTTGAGTAGTATTTAAAAAAAAATTAATTAACTGCAAAGATTTACAATCTCTTAAAATTATTAATAAAAAAATAGAAAAAATATATATTCAATTATATATAAATGTTGTTTTAATGTAAATAATAAGGTTTAAATCAAGTCCCAACCTTTAACATCCTACGACTGTGTGACTAGAGTTTTCAAAATGACTTTGTTCGTGAATAACTCGTTCAACACGCTAAGCAAGCGCGCTGAAAAACGAACAAATTTTTTATGTTCCAAAATATAAATGAGTCAAATACGAATAATAATATTTTTTAAGGAGTCGAACAAAAGCTAAATCTAAAGCTTGCATGTGTTGATTACACCCTTAATTTTAGGAAAAAATTTTCCATACAGAGTGTGGACGCAGCTCTGCGTGCGGACACCGATAATATGCTGTCATGTGTGGTACACTGGACTCACATTAAAAAATATTAAAACAAAACCGTGAAGACTATTGAACTGGAATAGTGGAGATTATTAAGAAGGTTATTAGGGTATTAACTCCGCAATAATCACTCAATAACACCTCTAGGTGAATCACTCCAATAGCCACCGTGTTCCGCTTTAATAATGCTCGCAGTACTACATTAATATTTCTCCAGTGTTATTTCAAATTATTGAATTCTATTGAGAAGTTATTGATGCATTAACTCTAATAATGATATAAAAACCTTCAATAACCCCAATAATACCGTGTCATCAATAACCTCTATTTTTTTGAGGTAGGCCATGTAGGAGACGTGATGACATATTAATGGGATGTGCAAGCAAAGCTTTGGCAGAACTTCATACGGACAAATTTATCCTATTCATGCTTCCTTATAATTTTCTGTGTCTTCACAAACAGACTTCTTTTTCTCTCTCTCCCGTGTTGAATCAAGGACGTCATTGTCTTTTTCCACGATTTTTTTTTAATTAGTACAGAAACCACATGACATTCAATTCAGCTGTCTTTCTCCCAAACCATTCCAGCTTTTATTGCCGTTTTGGGAAAGCGTACTTGATCTCCTTCTTCCATTAATTGTCCGCTTTCTCTTTCTGCTCCTCTCATTTATTTTCTTCTCTTCGGATCTGGTCCTTATCTGTTTATTACTGTATTATGAAGTCATCAATTATTTTTATCTTGAACAATAAATATATCGATCCTCTTGGATCACGTTCGGAATAATAAATAGAAAATTTCCATAAAATATAGACACGAGAACCGCTCTTAGCTCAAATTTAGCTGCCGTCGAGTCAATTACTATCGACCATCGTCGATCACTGATCGCCGTTGATCACCACCAATTACTAAAAACCACTAATCGACGTTATAACTTCGAAAACCTAGTAAAAATTTCTTGTTCGTGGGATAACGAGTCTCTATAATGATCAAACTATTGTGAATTTTTACATCTGAGCTAGACCTCGTGGTTTTTTCATTTACGTTAAAAATTTCTAATGTTAGTACTGCTTGTTTTGTTTATCTGAATGTGTGTTGAATTCTCGCGCAACGCTAAGACGATAATTCATTATTGTACTACCGTAAATTTTTATGCACTCGTCAATTATGTATAAATTGCTTTATTATAAATTACATGTAAAGAATGTGTCTGTCTTCCTCCCTAAATTCTCCCCTTTAAATTAATTTTAATTCGGAATTATATCATTATTTTGCATTAAAAGACAAAATCACATAATCATTCAAACTATAATATAATGATTTAAACAATTAAATCTTAATATAAATATATACGCTATATTATTATATAAATAATAATATAATTTCCATATAAATATATTACGATTTTTTTTTTACCAAAAACGACTATCAATTAATTACATTAAAATTTAAAAGTAAATGTCGCGTGAGGCACGATGTTCCATAAAACTACTAAATTATTGAGGCATTTACGTATATGCCACCTAATACATATATTTATTTATTTAATGCCTAATTTTATTTTTATATTTATTCCACTTTTTTTTTTTTTTTGTAAAAATTGAAAGAGACATTTACATTCATATGTAGTTATATATTCAGCACCCAAAAAGATAAATTTATATTAATAACACTGAAATTTATAATAGCACATAAAAAATTTCAATATTATTTATTTTTTAATATTGAAATATACATCATATGCAGACATTATTATGCTATTTATTAAACAAATGGATTCAAGCTATCCTCTTAAATTTTCAATGATGATAAAGTTTTAAAAATATTAAATTTTATTTAAATTAAATATTTATGATTATCATTAGAAAAAATAACTAATTTTCAAATTCATTTTAGTAAAAATACATTAGATATTCTATAGATACTTATAAGAGAATTTAAGTTAGATTTAACATAAATTCAACTATTATTAATTAAATATAATTTTTTTATTCTTATGTTTATTTTTATCAGAATTTACTAAAATCACTAGTAATTTGAATTTAACTCATTTAGCATGAAAAGAATATTTATAAATAGATTTATGTCAAGCACATTAAGAGAGTTTAATTGGATTTAACTTTAGCTGAATCAAGCATCATTTCGGATTTAATAAATAACCTGTGGTGAGCTCACCTGAAACATGACGAGCGGAACAACCGCCTCGTCGGCGCCGCCGGTAGACGGAACAAGAAGCCGTCGGAGCTCATCCGACGGCGCGAAATCCCCAAAATCTTCCATTTTCGATTCAGAGCGAGCGACGACAAAGAGAGCACCTTCGGCCGTGCATCGAATGCAAGGGCGGCCATCGGCGCCGGTGATGAGGCGGCCGGCGAGAGGGTAGAATGGGACGAGGGCACGTGCAAGGCTGGACTTGAGGGTTTCCGGAGAGAAGAATCCGGCGTCCTTGAGCGGGGGGCGGTAGAAGTAGACGGTGGGGGTGTGGAGGCGGGAGGCGAGGAGGTCGAGGTTGGAGAGCCAGATGTCTTCGGCGGGGGTTTGTTCGCTTGGAACTACGACTGCATGTTCCAGGATTTCGATTTGGATGGGCGAAGAAGCACACATTTTAAAGTGTGTTTTTGTGGGAGGTTCGTTTGGTGCAGAGGGAGAGGCTCCATGCAGAGTTTATAGGATGGTCAGTCGGTTGCAAGCTGGCGACGGCTGAAATTTAAATATTATTTTTATAAATGGGTTAAATTCATGACATTGTGTGGAGAGATATACGTACATATTACTCGATTCAGAAGTATTTATGCATGTAGCCCTAAATATTCAGTTTTTACGTACACATAATCTTATCATGCATGTACGCGCATCACCTTTTCAATATTAAAATGTTGTTTTTTTTTTTTGGGTGATACCAAAGATTTGGGTAATGTAAAAAAAAGATATTAAAATATTACTATTTTTTAATTTTTAGAGAATCATTAAACACGTCTGATAGAAGGAAATTCTTTGGACCGTCAAATCAAAATGATCATGTTCCTGCATTAATTGCACCAAGAACCGAGAAGAAGCTTCAGCTCAGCATCACCGTCAACCACCGCCATTCGTCGTTGACCTTGGGAGACCATCGAAGACCTTCGTCGACCACCGCTACAGCCGTCAGCCACCGCCGACCTCCGTCGATCACTGCCCATAGTCTTCTATCACTGCGGATCTCCATCAACCATCACCAACAACTATCGATCGCCAACAATCATTGTCTATCACCACCAACCAGAGGTTGTCTGTCGACGCTGTAATATGAAAAATATAGTTATCATTTCCTGTCTGCAGGAGAAGAGATTTTTGTAATCATCAATTAATAGTGGATTTTTCGCAACTGGGTCAAGCCCCGTTATTTTTCCCATTACAGATTTTTCACATAAAAATTTTTGGAGTCGTCAGTGTTTGTTTCTCTTTCATCTGTGTGCGTGTTGAATTCTTGTACCACGCTGAGACAATAATCTGTTACCCTACTGCAACGAATTTTATATATAATGTATGTGTATTATTTTTAAATAATTTAATTGACTACATGACTAAAAAGATTAATAATCAATTAAATTTATTAATTAAAAAAATAGAATAAAAAAATTTAAATTCTATTTAAATGAATATTTTAATATAGATAATAAAATTTAAATCTCGCCCCTGCCCAGAATATTCTACGACTGCGTAACAAGAGCTGTCAAAATGGCTTATTATTCGGGAACAACTCGATAAGCAAAATAACTGAACAATAATAATTTTTTGTGTTTGATATATAAATGAGCCGAAGACTAATAGTGGCATTTTTTAATGTCAAACAAGAGCCGAGCATAGGCTCTCTCAAGCTCGGCTCGTTTACACCCCTACTTTGGCTCATCACCAAGAATCCTGCATGAATCTCGATGCATTTTAGGTAACAAATCTTCCAAGTCAAATTCAAAATCATCTAAGCTCTCATTTTAACAAATTTATAGCTAAATTGAGCACCTCGACACTACAAGCCTAATGAAACAGAGGGTGATTCAATCCTATATCAAACATTTGAAGTGTAATCAAACACATTTGGTGCATTAATTAGAGGGTTAAACAATCTCAATATTTGGCATGATTCTAGTCAAAATTAGAAGCTTGACGAGAGAAATTCAAATGAGCCCAATATCAATTAAGTTTAAGGTCGTTTAAGCTTTTAAATATTGGACAAAAAATGTGTGAATAAAGCATTCAATATGTACAGTATGATGAAGTATTTTGGGAGATTAACAAAAAATTTAAAAATATCTCTCGCAAAAACTATAAATAGACCCCAACTCTTCACATAAAGAGTGGAGAAAAAGAGAGCAAGCTCACAACTAAGCTATAACTTAGCAAAAAGAAGTTCATGTAAACAACTATGAGGCAATATAGACCACCACAAATTACAATTAGCGTAGCCAAATTATGATAGTTGTAGCCATCAAATAGTGTTATAACAACCAACTATAATTGTTGTAACATGATTATAATTGTTACAACCAAACCATTAATATCCTATAATAACTCATATTCTTCAATTTAAGAAAATAAAAGACCTATGTAATTATGTACTTTCATTTTTTTAATAGATTATTTTGAATAAACTAGACCCAATGATTTTAAATAAACTACAACTTAAAAATAAAAAACAGAAATACACCGTCCATCTCTCCAAATTAAACCTAATCCCATCAGGTTCAGACACGAGCAGACTCAACACCCCCAATTTCTTCATAAAACACCTCCTTAAACAAATAATATAAACTAGACCCAATGATTTTAAATAAACAACAACTAAAAAATAAAAAGCAGAAATACACCGTCCATCTCTCCAAATTAAACCTAATCCCATTAGGTTCAGACACGAGCCGACTCAACTCCCCCAATCTCTTCATAAAACACGTCCTTAAACCGCTCCATGTTCTCCTCCTCCATCGCTATCAGCACTGAAACCCTACCCTCCTCATCCTCCGGTGAACTGGGCAAAATATAAACCAACCCACCAAACTGCAAAGATGCTCTTCCCATGTAGAACGGCTTTCCCCATCCGAAATCGGCCTCGTAGATTGGCAAACCCAACCAACTAATCACCCAAAGGTCGCTCTCCGGCATCACCCACGCCCCTTTCCTCGCCCCAACCTCATCCACCTTCTCCTGCAAGTAATCCAACAATGACCTAACAAACTCATCATCAATCCGCTTCGTCATCCCATCGATTTTCGCCGCCCCTCTGAATTCCAACACCTCCTCCGTCGCAGCCTCCACCGACACGCGGAAGATGGCGTTCCCGAGGTAGCCGGCGGGCAGAGGTGGACGAAGGCGAGATCGGGCGTCGGCGGCCACGTAGAGCTTGGTGCGGGTGGTTGGGGTTAGCCCACGAGCCTTGCAGGCGGAGCGCCAGATGTGGGAGACGATGGCTTTGAAGGTGGAGAGGGGGGGTTTGGAACTGTCGGGGGAAGTGGTTTTGAGGAGGGAGAGATGATGATCGGAGAGTTTGAGGATAGCGGAGGTGAAGGGAGGGTGAGTGGAGGACGGAGAGCTTGGGGGTTGGGAGTATTCGACGTGGATGGAGGTTATGGAAGGAGGGGAGCGGGCGCAGAGAAGAGTGCGGTTGAGTGAGGGGGGAATGGGGATGGGGGTGTTGGTACGGGTCAAAGTGGACCATGAATTTATAAAATGAAGGGCTCCAAGGCCGTCGGCGGCGGTGTGGTGGACGGCGGCGCCTAGGCACACGCTGCCGCACGTGAAGAAGGTTAGCTGCAAGTAAAAAATTAAATTTAACTTAATAACGAATTTTTCTAATTTTTTTATTATGTTTAGCTAAATTTAAGTTAAATCTAACTTAAATGTTTTGTACGAACAATATGCTCTGCATGTAAATATTAAGCGGCTAAACCCGAAAACTCACCTGAAACATAACAAGTGGGAGATCAGTATCGTCGGCACCAACGGAAGGAACAAGAAGCCGTCGAAAGTCATCGGAGGGCGCAAAATCCCCCAAATCTTCCACGGCCGATTCAGATCGGGCGACTACAAAGAGGGCACCCTCGGCAGTACATCGAATGCAGAGACGACCCTCCCTGCCAGCAGCGAGGCGGCCGGCGAGAGGGTAGAATGGAACGAGAGCTCGAGCAAGGGTGGTCTTTAGGGTTTCCGGCGAGAAGAATCCGGCCTCATCGAGTGGGCGGCGGTAGAAATAGACCGTTGGTGTGTGGACTCGCGCAACGAGAAGGTCGAGGTTGGAGAGCCAGATCTCTTCAGCTGGGGTTTCCTCGCTGGGGATCACTAATCCCTTTTCCAGTATTTCGACCGCCGGATAATTCCTCATTTTGCAATTTGGCTTGCCAGTTGAAGGCTTGATAGATGTTCGTTTTATAGCAATGTGGATGAAGTTTACTGGTTTAGTTCACAAATTTGTACTGGTAATTCTCGAATGGCAAAGGCAACAAACATTCTGCAGACTGCTTCATGCAGGACAAGCACGTGAGACATCACGTGATTTAGAGGAAAAACTTTAAATGCATACCAATTTTTTTGAGCCACGTACCATTTGTTATTTAAATGCAAATTAAACTTGGAAATAAGTGAGATAAACGTGTGTATATATATATACACACACACACACACACACACACACACACACACACACACACACGTGCGCCACGCACATAAAAATATAATTATATTTAAAAAATGATGTATCTCAAATATTTTAAAATTATTTTGTTAGCGATCTACCTACATGCGTGTAGCTACCCTCTCGGGCACGTGAGTACACTTGGTAAAGCAAGGGCAATTATCTTCAAATAGGGGTCTGGTTGGTGGTCATGGAGAGTGATTCGGTCTTGACTCGCGCTCATGAGGGCTTCTTTCCAGTGAGTGTTGGTGCGATCACACGGTCCTTTAGGGGATTGAAGGTAAGTTATATTCTTTTGCCAATATATAGTTATTGGCGAGTCTCAATAACTCGGCTAATATCTTTGGGCACTACAGCCCCAACGCAGGGAAGAAAAGTCCTCGCAGCCTTTGAGAGCGAGAACTACATGGGCGACTATAAGATCCAGGTCTTTTAGTTCCAACATCTCTTTCTAGAAGCATGTTATGAAAGCACTCAACGAATCTATGTGTCCTTATCGCAATTGTAGCAGTGCATGGGAACTCTTTTGCTGATCATATAAGTTTCTTGTTGATATATCAAGATTCTTCGGCTTATGTGTTTAGCGCTGCAAATAAATTGAACTAAATCAAATAAGTGCTTCTTCTAGCTGATGCTTCTTTAAGAAAATCTTATTTGAGTTCGACTTGAGCTTAATATTGGCATTCAGGAGCATGCACAAGTTTAGTTTGTTTAAGCTCACCTCCAACTCAAGTTGGAGCTCAATTCGAGCTCGGTTCATATTAAATTATCAAAATTGTTAGCAAAGCAACTCATTTAACAAAATAAATAGCTTTGATTGAGTCTTATCTGAGTTTTAACCAAGCTTTATTCAACACCTTATTTAAAAAAAATAACCGAGCTTTATAAAATCGTGCTTATTGAGCGTAAAAACTAAGCTATTATCTACAATTGAGTTTTAAGTAATCTTCTAAGCAAGATTATTCACAATTTAAATTATATTTCACGATCTGATCAAGCTCGTTCATTTAAAGAACGAGTAGTTATAAAAACACGCATGGTCGTTAGATCAACAAATCAAACGATCATAAGTGTGCTTTAATCGAGTCGAGCCTCGAGCAATTTATCAAATGCTTAATTCATCAGCAAAATAAAGACTCTTAACGTCATGAATGGGAGATGATGAGTATGACATTGATTGAGGAATTCATTTAAATTTTATATTCACTCATTTGCATGGTTTATGAATAAAAGATGACTAATGAATTTTATAAAAAGCTTGAATAAAGAAATTAATAAAGATTCAAAAATTACAAAATCAATGTGCGTGAATTAGCTTCTGCGGTGAAGTCGCATGCGACCACTTCATGATGGCGAGTGATAACAATTCAATGGACAAATTTAATATCTCTGAGGGTTTCAGGCCTAAGAGAAGTTGATAGTAATATTGTGATTTTTTGTTTGGGGCAAGGCGGGTCGACCCGTGGCCTACGTTTAGTGTGAAAAACTCAAACGCGGCAGATAATATTTTCAACGCACAAACTAAACGGTTAGGCGGTGTTTTTAAAAACGCTGTCACACTTATAAGCTGCCCCAAATAGGCCCTGAATCTAATTTGATGCTTTACACAGCCCCATATAAACAATCAGGAACTATTTTGACACTTTACAGTTTAATTTTTATATATATGTCATTTTATTTTTGCGAAAAGGAATATCCCTTATTAAAAATTAAGAGCATGATATTTTTTATATGACATGAAAGATTTGGGTGATATAAATGTAATATATATATATATTTGGATGTCCGATATATAAATACATAAGTTTTGGGTGATATGTAGTTGAATGCCCCTTAAAAATATTATATGTATTTGAACAAATATAAATTTAATTAATCAGTTAATTATAATAATGTGAATTTATCATTATTATATATTTCTCTTTATCCTAATTTTGTTAAAATCCTCGCCATTTTTATAAATAAAATAAAATGAAATAATAGCGAATGGAGTATACAAGTTTTAAACATGTGGAGTCAATTGGTACATGTTAGCTGCCAGATAAGGTCCAAGTGGGCCACCGAGCTCATTTATATGCGTTTAATGCATAAACTCAATTCGTTGGGAATATTTTAGGTATTAAATTTCTGAAAGGCATCGAGGCCCATAGAATGGTAGAAGTGGGGTTGGGCTCTTAATAATGATTTGTTAAGTAAATTGCATGGAATTATTTGTTAATTAAGAGAGCGGAACATTATAAAATTTTTAAATTGAAATTATAAAAAAACTAAACACAAACAATCCTTTGTTCGCTCAAATTAAAAATCATCAATAGCTCGAATTTCAGAAAATTTACAGTCAAACTGACGACACGACGAGACATGCCCAAATGAAAAGGTAATTGGCTCGGGACGACCGATCACACCAAAAGTAAGTCATCGACATGTGACAATTGATCAAACCCAAATGAAAAAACAATGGGCACAGGTATGACCGATCACACCCAAAGTGGGTGATCGACACTTAACGGTAAATTGAGCTCAAAGGATCGGTTGATCGCCCCAGAACGACCATGATCAATTACTCTTTCTTTTGGGTCTAATTGATTGCCCTGTGTCGATCACCGGCTTTGGGTTTGAACGGTTGTCCCGGGCTGAAAATCCTTTCTTTTGGGTTGAATCAAACGCCCCGTATAGATCACCCACTTTGGGTTTGATCGGCTATCTTGGGCCGATTACCAGCTCTTTCGGGCTTGATCGATCTCCTCGGCTCGATTGTCATATCTCTTGGGTTTGATCTGTAGCCTAAGAACTATTACCCACTCTTTTGGGTCTGACTGATCGTCTTAGATCAGCCGACTCACTATCTTCGGTTTGACCAGCCGTCACGGATTGGTTAACCAATCACTTGCATTCTTGTATGTTTTTTTTGCATCATATTGCAAATTTATTTACACATGTATGAAAATCTTATTTTGACTTGATGTCTATGATATCTCATTACATATAAAATATTTTTGTCTTGTATGACTTGCATGTTGCATGTTTTGATGTCTCTTTGAGTATCTATTCTTGGGGTGTCTCTCTGAGCACCCCCACTTGTGTTATTTCTCTGAGTATTCAAACTTGTAAGTGTCTTCTCCACATACGACATTGTATGCATGAGGACGTACACTTGCACACTTTGGGAAGTGTTGGCTCACTAATAGACCATCTAACACACTTCCTACGATGCAACCTAGAGTGTCATAAGTATTTCACTTTATGTTAAGCACGAGTCATGCTTCTTAACCATTAACTCATGTGAGGCACAATGTGTGTCCACCTAAGTGTACGATTCTCACTTATAAGGATCACATCTCTTATTATGTTTAGTACTTAGCATACTAGTATGTTTATCATTTGTAGGTCATATGTTTGACATTTCTCACATGTTTACTGCAATCTTGCATGTTTTCATGTGTGCTCGGTAAGTGCCTCTCGGGTATGGTGTAAATTCTTTTCATAGGTATATTTTTACTTGTTACAAACTCACTCGTAGCTGATATCTACTCGTTGCACGACACCTTGGGTCCTCCGGACAAGTGCAATTCCTTTCCATAGGTTCTTACTTGTTTGTATGTTTGTCTATTTACCTTGATGACTTATCCTACTGGTTAGGAGGATAACAATATAAGCTTATTGCTTAGGTAATTTGTATGTTATCTAGTAATTCTTGTCATTAATGGATAATTAATCACCTTAAAAGTTTTAAGCTCGCTATAAAGATACATGTGAATTGAGCGGTATGTATGTAAAAATTCCTTAAAAAGTTTCGTGCAACACCATTGTTTAAGCTCCTATGCATTCCATTTAATCCCACTTTCTGTTTAAATGGCGAAGCGTGCATCTCCTGAGAACTGAACAGAGTCAACCGTGTAAGCTTACAATGTTGTATTCGTGGATTGCAGGCTCATATTTTGTCAGCCCACTATTAAATTTTCGGGCTAATTGGATACTCATTTAAAAATCAGGGGTAGTTGGGCTAGCTAGTGGGCCTGTAGCTGGCCTATGATTGTGCATGGATAATACAATTCACCCATGATGTTTCAATAGCAATGGAGTAAAGAAGCATTTTTCTATGTCCTGGCCTGCATACATTTAAGTTTCAACCATTGATTGGAAGGACTTATATGGGATTAAAATTAATTTTTGTTTTATTTTTTTAATATATTTATTTACAGAGATTGCAAGTAAGGAGAGTTGTTGTTGTGGCTTTGAATAAAGATTGGTTTGAAATGTATTAGTTCAACTATTGATTGAGATTGCTTCTTATTTATTCGACAAGCAAAGACTTTTAGAAACGATTTTAAATATTTTTATGCATTTTATTAATATTTTTAGCAGTGTTTTTTAAAGTGTTTTTAAATAAAAACTACAAAAACTATTTTTTAAATTGTGAGAATTAATACATAATCTTTTATTTATAAATATTTTTCCCTTCATTAATTTTTAATGAACTGATCGAGCAAAAATGCTCATTCAATAATTCTAGTTTGAGTAACATGTACATAATTTGAAAAGAGAGAAAATCATCCAAATTTGACGGTTACACGTATTAAAATGATACAAATTTGAAAAATTAGGACGCAAATAATATGGAGGTAAAGTAGGTTCAAAAATTTTGTCTTTTATATAACAATGTTATATTAAATACAGTGATAAAGTTCCATTGAAACTCTTAATGTTAAATTTTTTAGAGTATACTCATGAGATTGTAATTTTTCTTTTATGTACTTTCATTTAATTTCAAGTTTAGTCAATATCCAGGCTAAATTAGGCTCAGCTGAACTATTTCAAACCCTACTCATTATATGTCCTTGTTGTAGGGCTGTCAAAATAGCTTCTTGTTCGTGAATCTCTCGTTTTCGGCTTATTAAGTAGTTTATGTTTGATTCATTCACCAATTAAATGAGCTATAGTATATTTTTTTTGCACTCAAATATGTAAAGGAGCATGGTGTTCGGCTCGTTTTGGCTCGAAATAGTTATATATCTATAATTTATGGTATTATTTATAGATAATTTAATTGGCTACAAGACTACAAAGATTTATAATCAATTAAAAATATTAATTAAAAAAAGAAGAAATATATATTATTATATTTAAATAAATATTTTAATATAAATAATAAGATTTGAATCTCGCCCCTGCACATAACATCTTACGGTTGTGTGACTAGACATGTGAAAACGGCTTGGTGTTCGCGGATAACTTGTGTTCGGCTCGATAAGCAAAAAAACCGAACACAAATAAAGTTTTTGTGCTTGATATATAAACTAGCCGAACACCAATAATGATATTTTTTAACAAATTAAACAAGAGCCAAGTTTGAACTCGCTCAAGTTCGGCTCGTTTACACCTCTACTTTGGTTAATCACCAAGAATCCAATATGAATCTCTATGCATTTTAGGTAATGAATATTCCAAGTTGATTTCAAGATAATTTAAGCTCTTATTTTAACTAATTTATAGCTATATTGAGCATATCGACACGACGAGTCTAATGAAACAAAAGGTGATTCAATTCTATAATAAAGATTTGAAGTGTAATGGAAGGCATTTGGTGTATTAATAAGTGGGTTAAACAATCTCTACATTTGATTTGATTATAGTCAAATTTAGTAAAGAGAGATTTGCATGAGCCCAATATCAATTAATTTTGAGGTCCTTAAAACATTTTAATGTTGGACCAAAAAAAAAATTTGTGTGATTAAAGCATTCAACATGGACATTATATTGGAGTGCTTTGGTAGATTAACTAAATTTTTCAATATGTTCCTCTCAAACAATAAATAGACCCCAACTCTTCACATGAAGAGGTGGAGAAGAGAAGAGCAAGCTCACAATTAAGACATAAATTAGTGAAGAAAAGTTCATGTAAACAACTACCAGATATTGGCGACCACCACAAATTACAATTAATGTAGCCTGCTAAGATAGTTGTAGCTGTCAACTAGTGTTATAACTACCAATTGTAATTGTTGTGTACTTATTATAGCATGATTATGATTTTTGCAACCAAACCACTACTATATTATAACGACTGATCCTATCTTTTAAACTCATATTCTACAATTCATGAGTAGAAGATATATGTACTTTCAAATTTTTTAATTGATTTTTTTGAATGAATTAGATCTTGTAATTTTAAATAAACAACAACAAGAGAACTCTTCAGAAAAAATAAAATAAAATAAAAAATAAAAAACAGAAATACACTGTCCCTCTCCACCGAATTAAACCTAAACCCATCCGGTTCAGAGCCAAGCCGACTCAACATTCCCAATCTCTTCATAAAACACCTCCTTAAACCGGCCCATGTTCTCCTCTTCCATCGCCATCACCACCGAAACCATACCTTCCTCGTCCTCCGGCGAGCGCGGCACAATATAAACCAACCCGCCAAACTGCAAGCACGCTCTTCCCATATAGAACGGCTTTCCCCATCCGAAATCGGCTTCATAGATTGGCAAACCCATCCAACTAATCACCCAGAGGTCGCTCTTCGGCATCACCCAACCCCCTTTCCTCACCCCAACCTCATCCACCTTCTCCTCCAAGTAATCCACCAATGACCTAACAAACTCATCATCAATCCGCTTTGTCATCCCATCGATTTTCGCCGCCGCTCCGAATTCCAACACCTCCTCCGTCGCAGCCTCCACCGACACGCGGAAGATGGCGTTCCCAAAGTAGCCGGCTGGCAGAGGTGGACGAAGGCGAGATCGGACGTCGGCGGTCACGTAGAGTCTGGTGCGGGTGGTTGGGGCTAGCCCGCGAGCCTTGCAGGCAGAGCGCCAGACGTGGGAGACGACGGCTTTGAAGGTGGAGAGAGGGGGTTTGGAACTGCGGTTGTGGGGAGTGGTTTTGAGGAGGGAGAGATGATGATTGGAGAGTTTGAGGATGGCGGAGGTGAAAGGAGGGTGAGAGGAGGACGGAGAGGGTGGGGGTTGGGAGTATTCAACGTGGATGGAGGTTATGGATGGAGGCGAGCGGGCGCGGAGAAGGGTGCGGTTGAGGGAGGGGGGAATGGGGATGGGGGTGTTGGTACGTGTCAAATTGGACCATGAATTTATAAAATGGAGGGCTCCAAGGCCGTCGGCGGCAGTGTGGTGGACGGCGGCGCCTAGGCACACGCCGCCGCACTTGAAGAAGGTTAGCTGCAGGTTAAACATTTAGGAAAAATTGAATTTGCGATTATTTCTTTAATGCATATCTTAAATAGGCAAATCGCCCTTACATCTATATATATATATATATATATATATATATATATATATATATATATATATATATATATATATATATATAGCTTTTCTTCGTTTCTTTAATTTGCTATAATTAAAAGAGAGAGTGATAAATGTAAGGGATTCATTTTGTATTTAAATTAAAGTAAAATGAATTAAATGTAATGCTTGGGATGAGCGGCAAACAATGATTGCAATGTATTTAAAAACTAATTTAATTTTAAATTCATAAATTAAACTACCTGAGAAATTTCAAATTGGTCAAAATTTCCACTTCAAGACTATTTGGTAATCTGTAAATTCGGATTTAATAAATCCTTGCAAAATCCCAGATATAATTTGCGATTACATATGTTAAATTAGATTAAACTATTTTAGCAATTCTTTAATTTATTTTTAATTTATTTAATTATATTAATTATTACATATTAAATTAAGTAATCATCAAACAAAAATTTTTTATATTTTTTTTATTCTTAGTATACTTTAGTTAAAATTAGCAAATCATATGACAATGAACTTTTCCTACCAGAAGAAGTTTATATTAAACTAAAAACATCATTAATTTAATTAAGAATTGTTTAACTAGTTAATAAAAACCAGTAAATTATTCCAGAAGTTAAAATATAATTGTACCTAATTCACTTTATTTTATTTTATTTTATTTTTTTGCATTCAAAATTTTAGATGTGTATGAGATAGTGGCCGGGTGGTCGGGCATTTCTTGTTGCATTGAAATATCCCATGCTCGAAAGTTCATTGCTCACTAATTACATACATATATATATATATATATATATATATATATATATATATATATATATATATATATATATAGAAAAGTTGTGTTTATATATATAGAAAAGTTGTGCTTTGATCCAGATGGAGAAGGTAGCAAAGGAATTGTGGCATTTGAAACTCTCATCTTTCCTCCCAATGCGCCACTCTTAATGGCATATAAGCTCCGCGAGGAAGTGTTGACAATTAATGTGAATAGCAAGATGTGCTATTTATGATTTTTTATTTGGCCCTGAGTGTGTAAAGCTACACTCTCAATCATTATGTTAGGGTTAAGTGCATATATTTATGTGATTTGAGGATCCAATTAGGTCAATGTCAACATTTACTAAATATAGTATTTGATGCAAATCAAAGGAGAAATGGGGTATACCATTTTGTAAAACTTAAAGTTGGCAAAACATTGATGTTTACAAATTAATAACCACTGAGGTGATTGTTTTGGACTATCAAATCAGGGTATGTACGCGTGTCGTGACCAAGCTATTGAGAATTTGATAGCAATGAAAAATAAGAGGTTGAGGTTTTAGCATGAATTTTGATATTTTTGTGAGAATTTCAAAAAATGGATGAAATAGAGTGGTTGATTTTTAAATAGTCTTCCTATGCATGAAAAATATATATTTTTATGCACAAGTAGGGGCATGTAGGTAAAAGTTTGAGTTTATGAATTAAATATGTATATGCATGAGAATTTATTAGTATGCATCTAAAAACTCCTACTTTTTATGTTTTATTGTAAATCAAGCTAATGGAATTTAACTTAAATAGTATTTAATAAATTTATAAATTCAGATTTATTAAATCTAAATATCATTAAATTTAAAATAATATTTGGTTTTAAAATAATATTTGATTCAATTAAGATTAAATTCAGTTTAATTTTCGTTAAGATGTCTGACTTAAATTTATTTAAAATATTTTTTTTCTACCTTAAATCCCAAATTTCACTAATAAGTGAATTTAGTAAAGTTAAATTTAATTAACAGAAAATTAAGTAAAATTTGATTTAATTAACAGAATAAATTAAAAAAAATTAAATTTAACCTGACGAAGAATTAATCTAATCTATTTATTATATTTCCATAAATTTAAGTTAAATCTAAGTTAAATGTTTCGTGCCAACAATGTGCTATGCATGTAAATATAAAGTGGCCTCCGAAAACTCACCTGAAACATAACAAGCGGAAGATCAGTATCGTCGGCACCAACGGAAGGAACAAGAAGCCGTCGAATGTCATCGGAGGGCGCAAAATCCCCCAAATCTTCCACGGCCGATTCAGATCGGGCGACTACAAAGAGGGCACCCTCGGCCGTGCATCGAATGCAAGGACGACCCTCTGCGTCCGAAGCGAGGCGGCCGGCGAGAGGGTAGAATGGAACGAGAGCTCGAGCAAGGGTGGTCTTTAGGGTTTCCGGCGAGAAGAATCCGGTCGCATCGAGTGGGCGGCGGTAGAAGTAGACCGTGGGTGTGTGTGCTCGCGCAACGAGAAGGTCGAGGTTGGAGAGCCAGATCTCTTCAGCCGGGGTCTCCTCGCTGGGGATCACTAATCCCTTCACCAGTATTTCGATCGGCGGATAGTTCCTCATTTTGCAATTTGCGTTTGCCTGTTGAAGGCTTGATAGCTGTTTTATAGCAATGTGGACTGGTAATTCCCGGAAGGCAAAGGCAACATCCTTGCAGCTACTTGAAACTGGACAAGCACGTGAGACATCACGTGATTTTGAGAATAAACATTGTGGGCTGGACGAGAAGTAAAATATTATTTATTTTGGTTAGTTTATTGTAATAATATTAAAAGGTAAGGATTATAATATATTACAGCTTTGAGTATTTTGATAGAGGACAGCTACCAATTTATTTGAAGTCATATAACATTTGTTATTTAAATGCAAATTAAATTTGGAAATAAGTGAGATGAACGTTTTTATATATAAGTATAATTGTATTTAAATTATAATGTATCTGAAATATTTTAAAATTATTTTGTTAGCTATAAAATAAATATAAGATGTTTCTTATTAGTGTTTGATTTTAAGTTAAACCAAGTCAATCTAAAGCTTAGTGGCATAGTCTATAGAAGCTCATTGATGGGACTTGGTCTTCATTTGAGAATACATGCATTTGCTTTGAATGCCGATGTAAAAATCTATTTTTGTTTGACAAGGGTTTCAAGAAATTTTCGCTGCAATGTTAATTTTTTGTCTTTTCATAACTCGCATGATGGTATTGGTTTGTTGAGTGGAACCTGGTTTGCCGTCCCCGCTCCCGCTACTTTGTCGTGATTTTTCCCATTTCGCGAATCGGTGTGATCGCTCCCTCGATCACGAGCAGTCGCGACTCTTGTCCGCCAGCACTTGCTCCTGCCTCTACCTAACTGTTTCCGCCTCCAGTTTCACGATAAAAAAGATGGTTCTCCTTCAGATCATATAGTCACGATTTTAGTGTTCTTCTTCGGGCTTCCTCGGGATAGAGAAAGTAGAGTGCAAGCAGCAGTTCCTTGCTGTAGAAGGAAGAAGAAAGAAGAAGAAGGAGATTGTTTTCCCTTGGCTTCTTCTTTGTGGCTTGTGGCAGAAAAGAAATTAGTTTTATTTCTCCTGTAAGTTTATATTCTTCGGTGTATTTCAGTGTAGAGTTTCTTCGGTGTATCTCGATGTAGAGAGAGATGAACAAAGAGAGAAGAACAAAGAGCAACGAAATGAGAGACTCCTCTTGTAAGTCGAGACAATTGACTAATGTAAATTCCTCAAATAGTAAAATCTTATGCAACTTCGTAGACGTAGGCAATTTGCTGAACCACGTAAATCTGTGTGTTCCACTGTGTTGTTCTTTTCTGATGTGAATTTTCTCGTTTTATTTTTCGCTTCGTCGATCGTTCTCCTATTTATTTCTATATATATACCACAACAACTTGTATATCTCATAATATGGTTCCGACACTTCGGTGAAGTTCTTTCAAATGAGAGCTTATAGTTTGTGTTGGTTGCCTGTAGTCGCATTGGCAATGACAGTTGAAAGAAGTTTTTTGCAAGACTAGAAGCAGGGAGAGCAAATATGGGTGGTGACACTCACGACAGTTCAAAGTGTTAATGGATGAAATTTAACTATTTGAGATGCCATGGCACGTGGCAGACGAAAAGTGTGGTCTAAGTAGCTGGGCCAAGACATCGAGATTGATCTTTTGTTGCTCTGTTTTATTACGTGCTATTTCTTCTTCGTGGAAATTTTTTGATGTGGGATTATCATTATCTTCAGTTGGGAGTTGTCTTTTTCGATCAAAAGTGAAGATTGTTTCCCTTGCAGATGTGATTACTTTGTGAATTCTCATCATAGTTATAACAAAGGCTTTTTTCATGGTTCTAAAACTTTTGCTATAGTTTTGTATGGACATCAGATTTTGAGTCATAGACTTGTGAAAGCAGTTTTGGCGATCCTAGTAGGAGGGAACATTGGGAAGTTCATGTTGTTGGCTTCAACACTATTGCATGCGGGTAGTTGCTTGTTGTCTAGGATTTTTTATTGAATCAAGTAGGCCAATTCGATTGCCTGTCCTTGTTATGTGGGGAGATGGGTCTGCACCTCACTAATTTTTTGTTTTAAGCCCAATTTGAAGCAACTTGTTAGAAATGTTTTGTTGGTTCAGGATATTTCATTGGACAGTTTTTCGAATTGCAATTGATAATTATCCACTGTAGAGGTTTGCATGAGTTTCACTAGTTCAATGTGAATGTCATACTTTGATGGGCTAAGATGATTGTGAAGATTATACAAGAGATACGGCTAGAAGTATAAGGATGAGAATCTTGTCTTGACTAACCATAGGCAACATTCCTTGGTAGGGCCATTCATGTGGAAGACATTAATATTAGTTTTTAATCATTGTAGAGCTCATGAAATTTGTAATCTTGCTCTATTTCTTGAATCCAAACCTCGAGATGTCCTCCATGAATTTGTGAATGGCCTTGAAGGGATTACCAGTTATAAGCTACTTCATACTTGGTTCTATTGAAAAGTAGATAGAGGTTTCTTTGTTGTTTTGGTAGGGGCCATGTTCTCTTCTTGCTCGACTACCGAGGGGTTTATACAAATCTGAATGCTGTGAAGTATCTCGTTAATGGAGGTGTGTTGTTCTTTCGTTGTGCTCAAACACTCATTCACCTTGATTGTGGAATGATTACGTTTGTTACAAATCGATGAAATCGATGTGTTTGTAATGACGAAGAAGCTGGAGAGAGTTATGTGAGAAGGAGAAACAAACATTGGTGGAAGAGCTAAGGAGGTGGAGCACTTGATAAATAATAATTAATTATGTTGAATTTTTTTGGCAGGACAGATGATAAATTTAGTAAATCCCATAAAATGATTTGATAAAATATTTTAATATTTAATTTTGTTTGTTGAATTATGAGTTTAATATTGTATTTTAATGATATAATTATTAAGTATAGTTAAATTTTATTTAAAATTTGCATTATTGTTGTACTAATTTATAATTAAGAGTTCATTGAATTATTTTGTCATTAAAATACTTTTATTAGACTAAATGTGTTAATTAATAAATCATCATTCTTCAATTAACAATTACTTTGTTTATGAGAATAATTAGATTTTAATGTATATATTTATTAAACAATCACATATAAAACTATCTGATTTTAGTTAATAGAATAACATATTAATTTTACATATAAAAATAAGTCACCACAAATTTCAAACAGAAGAACGACTCAATAAGTAGATATAAATGATCGAACATAGCCTTCGATGATCGTTTTTTATGAATATTAGCAATAGAAGCACATTGTTCGAAAGATCGATAGAAGGAGTCAAAAGAAACCTGCAGACCAGTAATCAACCTTTAAGTCTATCAATGGGAGCACTCTTTCAGACTAAATATCGATCGAGTCAGTACTTATCAAATGACAGACAACCCTCATCTATCGAATCAACATTGTCTTATTATATGCAAATAACTCTGAAATTATCAAAAAATTTCTTAAAAAATTAATGATGATGATCTAATATGTACTTTTGTAACGCTAAGACCTAAATTTATAAATACAGACCCATATTATAAATAAGACACTTTGCTCTCTCTCTTCCTAATCACTTCTTAGCATAACTTTTCGTTCTTTGGGTGTACATTCATAGATACAAATAGATTCAACAAAATTAATTATTATTTATCAATAAGCTAAATTAACAAAAGCCAATTTAAATGAATAAAATAAAATTAAAGGCATAAATCCCATTCCCCTCTCCTCACCATCGCAGGCGTCCCGACCCACTCTCTGGTTAGGGCCCAAAACCATCGCCTTCGTGCGAAATCTCACCATCCAGTCGCCATTGGAGCAGCAACGACGGGCTCGCGGCCAAGATCTCTCTCCTTCTTCCGCTCCGCTCCTACTCGAAACCCTTGAGGAAGGTAACCCTTCTCTTTCTCCTTCTTCCTCCCACTCGCCTTCGCTCGCTCCAGCTTCTCTAAATTTCGTAAATCCCTTTTCGAATTGGATTTTTAAATCCTGGATTTAAGGCAAAACAGGATTTAAGAATCTGTAGGTTTTTTAAAGATGAATTTTTTTTTTTCTGTTTGAAAGGATTTAGGTTATATGCTGCTTAAATCCTGCTACTGAACGGCCCCTAATTAAGAATCAGCAAAATGAAATCCTCCCGAAAGCCGAAACTGACCCCTCCGACTACGCCGTTTTTTTGGGATTAGGGTTTTCCACACCGCCTTATACCTCCCTTTTAGCGGAAGCCATCTTCTCCCCATTGCACCAAGCTGACTCTTGAGCTGCAGAAAATATTTTGTGCGGAGGCCGGACGCAATTTGTGTCAGGACGCCAATAAGACATCGCCACCGTCAATGCTCAGGCCCACTCCCTTTATTAAAAAAATGGGCCAAAATGCGTCATTTTGAATGAAAACAAACCCGACCTGTACGAGGAGAAAATTTCCATACAGAGTGGGGACGCAGCTGGGGTTATTGAGGGTTAATGCAGGAGTTATTGAAATCGAATCGTGGAGGTTATTGGGGGAATTAAGCCTCAATAAACCATCAATAACCTCTCAAATAATATGTGCGGTTCCACTCCCACAAACTCCACGGTTCCACTTTAATTTTTTTTAGGCGACCCTAATACGAAAAAAAAGCCACCCTCCTATTTAATCTTGCGTGATCGTGTAAGGTTTTCGCTCTGCTCGAGCCCGCGCCGTGCCGCATTAGGTTTCCCATTCTGCTTGCGAGGTTCGACGGTGTATTGCCAGCTCAGGGGAAGAGATTCAACAAGTAGGCAATCAAAGTCGTCGCTCCGTAGAAGGTAATGATGCCTCTCAATTTTGGGTAACTCTTCTCTCTACATCGTTGAGGGGTTATTGAGGGTTAATGCTGAGGTTATTGAAATTGAATCGTGGAGGTTATTAGGTGAATTGCGCCTCAATAATCCTCTCAAATAATATATGCGGTTCAACTTCCATAAACTCCACGGTTTCACTTTAATTTTTTTTAGGTGACCTTAATACGAAAAAAAGACACCCTCCTATTCAATCCTGCGTGATCGGGTCGTGCCACTATGCATTGTTAAGGTTTTCGTTCTGCTCGAGCCTGCGCCGTGCCTCTTTAGGTCTCTCATTCTGCTCGCGAGGTTCGACGGTGTATTGGCAGCTCAGAGGAAGAGATTCAACAAGTAGGTTATCAGGGTCGTCGCTCCGTAGAAGGTAATGATGTATGTAACTCTTCTCTCTACGTCGTTGAGGGGTTATTGTGGGTTAATGCTGGGGTTATTGAAATGGAATCGTGAAGGTTATTGGGGAATTGCGTCTCAATAACCCATCAATAACTCTCTCAAATAATATCTGCGGTTCCATTCCCATAAACTCCACGCTTCCACTTTAATTTTTTTTAGATGACCCTAATACGAAAAAAAACCACCCTCCTATTCAATCCTGCGTGATCGCGTCGTGCCACTCTGCATTGTTAAGATTTTTGTTCTTCTTGAGCGCGTCGTGCCTCATTAGGTCTCCCATTTTGCTCACGAGGTTCGACGATGTATTGCCTGCTTAGGGGAAGAGATTCAACAAGTAGGTAATCAGAGCCGTCGCACCATAGAAGGTAATGATGCCTCTCGATTTTGGGTAACTCTTCTCTCTACGTTGTTGAGGGGTTATTGGGGTTAATGCAAGGGATATTGAAATGAAATCGTGGAGGTTATTGGGGGAATTGCGCCTCAATAACCCATCAATAACCCTCTCAAATAATATTTGCAGTTCCACTACCATAAGCTCCACGGTTCCATTTTAATTTTTTTTTAGGTGACCCTAATACGAAAAAAAGCCACCCTCCTATTCAATTTTGTGTGATCGCGTCGTGCCACTCTGCATTGTTAAGGTTTTCGTTCTGCTCGAGCCTACGCCGTGCCTCATTAGGTGTTCTATTATGCTCACAAGGTTCGACGGTGTATTGCCACCTGAGGGGAAGAGATTCAACAAGTAGTTAATCAGAGCCGTCGCTCCGTAGAAGATAATGATGCCTCTCGATTTTGGGTAACTTTTCTCTCTACGTCGTTGAGGGGTTATTGAGGGTTAATGCAAGGGTTATTGAAATGAAATCGTCGAAGTTATTGGGGGAATTGCACCTCAATAACCCATAGCCAAGATGATTGTGAAGATTATACATGAAATACGGCTAGAAGGATAAAGATGAGAATCTTGTCTTGGCTAACCATAGGCAACATTCGTTGGTAGGGCCATTCATGTGGAAGGACGCTAATATTAGTTTTTCATCATTGGAGAGCTCATGAAATTTGTAATCTTGCTCTATTTCTTGAATCCAAGCCTCGAGATGTCCTCCATGAATTTGTGAATGGCCTTGAAGGGATTACCAGCTATAAGCTCCTTCAAACTTGTTTCTATTGAAAAGGAGATAGCGGTTTCTTTGTTGTTTTGGTAGGGGCCATGTTTTCTTCTTGCTTGACTACCGAGGGGTTTATACAAATCTGAATGCTGCGAAGTATCTCGTTAATGGAGGTGTGTTGTTCTTTTGTTGTGCTCAAACACTCATTCACCTTGATTGTGGAATGATTACGTTTGTTATAGATCGAGGAAATCAATGCGTTTGTAATGACAAAGAAGTTGGAGAGAGTTTTGTGAGAAGGAGAAACAACATTGGTGGAAGAGCTAAGGAGGTGGAGCACTTGACAGGAGGCTCAACGAGAGCACCTGCCGAAAACTTTTGGGAGAAAACACAGTTAGGTAGAAGAAATGAAGGGAAGAATCTTGGAGGTGTCATTCACTCATTGCTTTTGTTTATAAGAAGAACCTTATTACAATTGTTTCTCATGATTGCCAAAATAGAGGTTTCCTCTCTGTGATAAGTGGCACTAATTTAACAACCACAAACGACCTCACCAATTACAGTAAGACACCAATTCTGTTCTACTAACTTGTAAATAAATATTTAGTTATCTATTTTATTTACCCCAATAAGCACCCATCACTACCCTCTTTCCAAGTTGTAGTCCTGGATTATCGTTGATGGTTTGGTCATTTTATCGGGCCATCGTCGGGCAGTTTTCACTGTTGTAACTTTACCTGTTTTGGTTACATCATTTCAAGTTTTTCTTTTTTTTCTTGTCTGGAAAGATTTGAGTTGAATCCAACTTAACTCTTTCATTGAGCTTCTACCAAAATAGCTTCTAGTCTGAGAGTTAGAGTGCTAATGAAAGGTTATTGTTTTTTTCCTTATTATGCTTTTATAACCTCCAGTTTGTTCAGCTCTACTCTCGCATCGTCTGGCGAACATATTTAAGAAATGTAAAAGATAATGATGCCGTTGTTTAATAATGACTTTCGGTTGTTTTGCTTTCTAAAAACATGACATAAAAAGATTATAATTTTTTACCATGTCAATAATATATTGCACTGGCACCTCCACGAAGCCATGGAGCAGCTATCCATTTCCATCGAAATATTTAAAACATTATTTCATACTAAAATTGTGTCAGACAACAAACTGCAGCCTTAACAAAATGATGTTGAAACCAGACATTTAAATTAGACTTTTCTTTGGTTTGTATTAAGGGGATGCTTGCTTGGTTTGTTGTTATTCAAATGCCAATATTATTAAGATTTAAGTGCTATAAAAAATATATTTTATGTGTATTTAATGTATTTAAAGTTGTTAGTATTTAACTATTTTCTAGATAGTAACTTTTTGATTCAACGCTTTATTTAGAGTTCAATGCATATATGGTAAGATTATCTCCTTATATTATCTATCGGAAAATAATTTAAAAAATAAGAGAAAGCTGAAATTTTCTATCAAATAGCTTCACAAATTCGATATTATATAAAAAAATGTAAATCATTGTTTTTAACTAGATTCATTAGCTGGACAGAAAGGCCTTGAGAGGAATAAAGCACAACCCTGATATTCAAGAAAGCAGCGTAGGGGACTAAAAGCTTTTCACTTGCGTGTAAAAAAGATGCCATGACATTTACGTGTTAGATTTTAAGCAACTTGTTCTTCCCAACAGATTGGGATATACAAGTTACTTTTTAAATTGTAATTTGGTATTGCCAGCCTAACAAATCTGACATCTAATAACATTATAGAAAATTGCAATTTCAATGAAGCTAACATCCCCTTAATTTCTTTTTATCATCCGGTTTTGCAAAATTGAAGTTCTTTATACTTAGTTGAGAGGAGTACATTGTTATTTTTCCTTTTTTTTTTTGGTTCATTTTGTATTGTCATTATAAATGAAGGATTTATTTTAGTTGTTAAACTCGGGATCTTCTCATGTATTTAGTTTAGCATTGGGAAAAATGAATTGCTTTCTTACAAATTATTTGACATGTTGGCTATTGTTTATGCTAGATATACATTTTCCTTTATTAAAATCTATCTAGGATTCTAGGGGATGTTTAACGGATTACATGTAGGTGTTTTTTATGTAAATTAGAATATTATGGTGAAATTGAAGGCTGCCAAAACAATTATACATGATCCTTCAAGTACTCATACGTCAGGTCGGGGGGCTTCCTATCGAGAATGGCACAACTTCATGGTATTTCTGAAATTCCTCTTTACCCTTTGTCAATTGCCAATCTTTTGCTTTGTTTAGTTTTTCATTAGTTGTGTATTTTTTAATGCTTTATTAATTTCTACTTTTTGTATTGGGTACTGCTCAAGCAAAAACATGTTTTCTTTTAATGAATATTTTTTTAGTGAACATCTACATTTCATTTCATGTATTTTTTAGTTGAAGCACATATGCTCGTTTATCTCCCCTTCTTATCCATGCCTTTTGGATTCAGCTTGGAAACAATTTATACTTACATCATAACTGACCCCTCCTCTATCATTCAAAAGCTAAATATAGCTGACAATACAAAATTGGTACAAAGATCTCGGTGAGCTTGAGATTTGTATTAATTTAATTCCTAATTTTGAAGACATCGTTTTTTCTTTAGAGTAGATTTAATGAAGTTAGCTGGAAAGAAGAACTTTGAATTTGGTGGCTGTCTTTCCTTTTTAAGCACGAAGGCAAAAGCTTGTTGTTCTGATTATGGAATCAAGTGGATAGCAACTGTGCTAATGTATTTTTCAGGAATATAGTGGAAGCCTATGGTAGACTGGAGAAAGATTCCTGGAAGTGACCTTTCTCCTCACAAATGGAGAATTTCTTGATTCAAAATTGAAATTTTATATGTTGTAGTCTTCTAATAAAAAGTAGGTTTATCACTCCTCTTGAAAACCATTAAAACTATGTTATTAATCAATTCCTTTCATTTCTACGGTCATTTCTATAATCACCATATGCTTGGAAAGTTTCCTAGCATTTCGTCTAATAATTCAGAGAGATTTGTTTTATTTTTTGGCCTGACATTTAAAATGACTTGGAATTGAAAATATGTATTATTCATGATCTTTAGAGCATTTGAAATTTAGATTGGTTAAATGCATGACTAAAAGCAGCCTTCTAAAAGTTTTCAGAACACCTAAAAATTATGCTTTTATTCTAGATCATTACATAATTATTATATCTAGCATTGTAAGTATCTTGGATATGAGGCCGGTGAAGCTGGTATTTTTAAAGAGATCGACTGGTCTAGGCACCTATCTACTTAAAATTCCAATTGTTGGTTAAATTAGGAGCTTGTTTATAAGTGCTAGCTTGGGTTCGACTGTCCTAAACTTCCAGAAATAATAGTTCTGCCACCATACATCACAAACACAACTGACATCACAAGCATATGTTCCAACATCAGAAATAGTTGATACACAAATATATCGAGTCCATTCCACTCAAAAGACAGGATAAAATTACTCAAACTTTGTGATTTCGTAAAATAATCGTAATTAATGAGGTATAAGGGAATATCTTCATAAGCTTTTGTTATTTGCTCTAATATTTTTATCACATCAGGGATGGATGAAGACGGTTGTGTAGTGGTGGACTCGGGTGATAAGTTTGTACATACTGTCACTAGCTCTGAAATTTGAGTTCTTAGATACACAATATCAATTTTTTTGCTACGAATTGTCCTTATTTTTGAAGGAGTCTTTGCACGATTAGATTCACTGTGTTCATTTATGTCATATGGTGATCTTTGAATAGGATCAAGTGGGCTCTCTCTGGGCTCTTCCAAAGCTTGAGGAGTCCAAACATTATCACCAATAGCAATAACGCCACCAAACATGAGACCAAGCTTCTCTTCTAGTTTAGGTTCAATTTCACCAAATATAAATTTCTTAGCATTTGGAACAACCTGTCAGTGACATAATTGGAAGGCAAAGTTATGTCTAAGAATCGCAAGCGCAAATGAAATAGAAATACAAATGTGTAAAACTTGATCTCACCTCTAGTTTCTGATTCCACCAATCTACTGATACATCTATGATATTTTTGGTTGGATTCCAACCAAGTCCAGTAGATACTCTTTCGAGTTCTTTTCAAATTTTCTAATCTTTTATTGGTCTCATTTATTCTTTAATTGAGTATGGTCATACGCTCTTCCCGTTCTCTCTTGAAAGTTTTTAGTAACGTTTTGTCAATTTTTTTGTTAAAATGTATTGTTGGTATATTTTCTACATCAATTTCTTTTAAACATATAACAAAAAAATGTATTGTTGTTTCCCTCTCTTATAGCAGATGATATTTCATCTTTTATATTTCCCCATTTGCTAATTTATATAACAGACATTTACATGATTTCAAAATTTATATGAAACTAATCCAGCTATTTAAAGTTCCTTGTATTAATCTCAAAATAAAACATATACGGAGATCACATAAAACATGAGGGGGCTTTTACATTCAAATCACACGTATATTATGCTCTCAATAGGAAATTGTATCAGATTTCTTTACACATGACATCTTATATGAAATCTTCTAAGTTTCTTTTTAATCTGAGATAGGCTGAGCCGAATTCAGCTATATTTATTTATTTTTTTAATAGAAAATAAATAGTAACTTCACTACTGGGTATGTCTTACTTTCCCTATTAATAGCGTTACTATTAATAGCATTGGAAAATAATGACCACAACCTTCATTATTAAAATGTAATAAAATGTTTCAATTTCATTGAAGTACGGATATGATAAGAGAACTTATAGAAGTAGTAGTCTTCCTCCACTATTATATGAATGCTATAAGTTTGAGATTCCCAAAAAAATCTAACACCCCCATTGATAAGAAATTCATGCACGACATGAAACTTAGCAGAGAAATCTAATGTCCCCATTTATGTAAAATTTCAGCCATGTACATCAGCCCCTTCAAACATCCACTTTGTAAGAAGTTCACGCATAGTAAATAAGAATGTCGTAGAAAAAACTGATGTATAACTTTAGAATAAGAACTTCATGGAAAAAATTTTTGCTCTCTTCAATTCTTCACATTTTTGAATGATTCAACAAAATCAAGAACTAAATATGAACGCTAGCTTCTTTTAAGTTCTACGTTTCCTTCCAAAAATCGATATAGAACTTTAGAATAACACTACAAAATCAAGAAAACGAACTTCCGCTGCATTTTTACCCCACAATAGAGTAATTTCAAAGCTTTCAAAAACCAACATCCATGAATCTCCTAGCTTCGGCATCATACTAGAGAGGATGAAGAAATCCCCAAAAAATATCAATGGGAACACAACCAAATCAAAGCTATAATAAGGAAAAGTAGCACCTAAACAAATTCTAGCCTTATCAAATTTCCTTTGAAGAATAATCTTTTGTTTAAAGAAAGGTTGGAGCAATAACGACAAAATACAATCAAATCATGGGAGCAGATGTCGTCTAAGGGTCCGTTTGGGGCAGCTTATTTGGTGCGGTGACATTTTGAAAACACACCTGATCTGTTTGGGTAAATCACGTTTTGCAAGCTAATGTGTTTTCAAAACGCTGAAAACAACATTTTCACACCGCACCTGTCTAGGTGCGGTGGCAACTTTCTAGCTGAAGTCTGGTTTTTCCAAAAAAATAAAAATTTTTAATAGCTTCCACACCTAGCATATCAACAAATTATTATCAATCAGCTTATCAGCAGATTATTCAATAAGCTTAAGGAGGCGGAAAGGGCAACGCGAATGGAAGAAGGCTCTCGGTGAGAACTGGGGATGATGAAGAGCTTCACGCGAAAATGCTAGGGTACGCGAGGTTAGCGAGAGAAACAGTGGAATTTTTTAGGATGGGAACGTGGAACACAACTACAAAGCCGCGGTCTGTGATATAACTAGAATTTAAAACGCGGTTTGAACCACAATATCAAACTGCTAATTAAGCCGGTTTATTTCATAATCTGGTTTGGAAAGCTGAAACAAATGAACTATTAGAGGATCATGTGAAGATTGATAATGCTAAATGTAAAATTGGTGGTTTGTTTCTAAAGTACTTGTTTTACAATGAGCGTGAACTCTACGTGAAAGAAACCCCCTATTATGAAAAATTAGTTTCAATTTACACCCCAAAAACAGTGGCCAATTCCACATTAAAATAGATGATATATTTTTCACTCAGTAAGAAAGATAGTTTTATACCTTTAGTAGTTGCATAACAAAGTGCTATTTAAATTTTTCGAGCTTGATGGTAGGCAATCTTTCATTTACTATATTTTTGTTATTGCTGATTTTTGTCATTTTTGTTGTCTTTGAAGTCAATAGTTAAGAGAATCTTTGTATTTTACTGAAGTCATGATTTTAAAGTTTGCCGACTATTGCACTTAATGGACCATTCTTGTCTCTCTTTTGCATTGTTCAAATAAAGGTGTGCTTCTTACTCGTTTTTTCTCTTTTTCAGTCATCGAAGGTGGCAGATATGTATGATAAAACTATGCCTGCAGAATTACCAAGAAACTCAGAACTTGAAGATGAGAGTATGGATATAAGAAAAATGTTTAAAGATATTGAGCGCTTGGGTAAGCTTCTCTCTTTTTTCTAAAAGAATTTTCATATTTTTGTATCTTCTGAGCTTTTGACAATTTTATGGGCCATTATATTGCACCTAGTTATTAGTTATATTAGTTGATCACTATCGACACCGTTTATCTTCATAATACATGCCACACGTTGGACTGAACAGATCAAAATTAATAATTTAGATTGCTTGATTGGGTATTTTAGGTTGCTCTAATTAAGTGTTATTGAACTCCCGTCATGTTTGTGCAAGCTATAATGGCTGAAATTCCCTCCCATTCATCTAGATTTTAGTTAACAAATTTCATAGAGTCTTACTCTCTATGAAATTTCTCAGAAGATCACCCATCCTAAGAGTGTTCCTATATAAGAACACTTAACATTAAAATTATGGATGAACTCCAACTGTTATACCAAAGATACCTCAATATTTAAGAGCTTTGTTCATTATATTTAAGGGGTTTTATAATCTCCCCTTAATTAATCTATTGTTCTTATTAGTGATTTTACACTCAACACAAAATGGTTCACCCAATAAATCAGAATCGAGAGGTGGCTTCTTTCAGACATCATTGTCTCATGAAGGTTCAAGAGATGGCTTTCACTGCATAGAGATTTGTCATGCATGGTATTAACCTTTTTATTTACCGTCTCTTGTTGCTTGGATAATATCCACTAATTTTTGCTTGTCATTGTTGTACTAGGGCTTGCTTGAAGTTTTCTATAGAGATCCTTAAGTCCAATTAAGTAGAACTTTTAAACGTTAAGTCTTCTTTTGTCTGAGTTTCATGTGGTACTTCAAAGTTAATTATAATCATGTTGGAGCACTTCTACGATTGGTTCTCTTAGGAAGCTGCGCAACACAGACAAAATTATGTGTCTTAGTTAGTCCAAGAGGGCAATATCTTGATGAACAAGAGTAATGTAGTGCATCATAAATTTATTATTAGGTCTATGGCAAACAAACGATTATCATAAATATTTCTTTTATAGTGTTTGTGTGTGTATGTGCTGTAATAAGACAAGATATTAGGCAATGTGTTGTTTGTAGAGTACTTGTTGTATGCTTTTATTATTGTATATGTTAGGACATGCATAAGGATGTGGGAATTAATATGCTTCTATTATTGGTCTTAAGTTAAGGGGGGTGGCTAGAGAGGAGTCAACAAGTCTAACTTATAATCAAAATAGCCGCCTCACACCGCTCTCCTTGAAATAAAGTATCGGCTCGCACTTTCCAAGCACCCAATTTATTCTTGAAACACAGAACAAACTCCATTCTTTAGGGGAAATTTGATTTTTAAATTTAAAATTATACATGAAATATTTTTAAATGTTGCAATATAAAAAAGATTTTTTATGTTGATTGAAATCGAATTTGGAAGTATTGTGGTGAAACATTTCCCTCTTTGGCATTGGTGGCTGAGGGACATCTCTTGGGAATGTTGGTCAATGTTTTTTGAAATCTACTACAAGTCGAACCAGCCTAACAAACCAGTTTGACAAATAATGTCTTATTTACTATTAAAAATATTACAGCTCCCTATAAACATTTTAAGAATAATTTTTTACTACTATTTTATTTAAACGTTATAGCACCCTTAATACTGTTTTTATCTTATTTTGATTATCTGCCAGTATCAGTAGAGATATGGCTCGGTTCAGCCAACTGAACCGGATTGTATTGGTTCAGCAGTATTAATCTTTAGTCAGTTTAATAAACATCTTACAAATTTAATTATTTTGGGCAAGCTAGGCAACCGGTTCCCAGTTTAGTCTGCCGAGGACTCCTATTTGTATTGTCGTTCTTTGTCAGATAATCTACTTGAGGTTAGAGTTTATTAAAATCAAATACCATTTATATAGGAAGTTTTGCTCTCATGTACACTTGATGCGAGATAAATTTTATGAAGGCTTCTGGATTCAAATAGTTGGTGGAATCGATAAATGTGGAAATAATTAAAATGGAATGAAATGCAGCGAGGCTAAGAACCAATAACCTTTGAAGTTTTTGAGGCCTTGTCGTTTATCGAGGACATTACATATTGAGAGTAATTTATTTTTCGCCTCAAATTCTTAAACGAGCTTAATTTTTTCAATTATTTTTTTGCAGTCTTTTTGCGCCCTTTTTTATCTTTTGCCATATTTTTTCATCTTAATTTATGAGTGAATGTCTACAACTCAATATTTAGGCTCCTCAGCCATGACCTGGAAAGAAAAGAAGAAGCTGGAAAACAAGAATGTGGTTGCTTTGGGTGGGAAGGTGGGAGTCCTTCAAAGCCGCCTTTTATCATCATGCAAACTTCAAGCCCCTCTGTTGTCTAATTTGCTTTAATCTTCCTCCTTAATCCAGCCAACCAAAAGCCACAGGATGCCTCTCAGTGTTGCAAAACCAATGATGAAAAACACCAGGAGGAGGGAGGAGAAGAAGATGGAGGAGGTGATATTAACCTCATAATATAATTATTTTCCCTTCTCATTCTTTCTTTGCAGCCTCACTTGAGATTCTGCCTTTTCATGTTTCCAGGAAAAACTTCTGGGAGTATTCACTAAGCGCAGAAGTAACAGTAGAGCGGAGAAACGCCAGCATGAAGAGAAGGTTTTGAAGGCAACTGAAGGCTACTTTAGCAAGGGTGTGCTGAATGTGAAGCATCTATTGGAGCCCAAGTCTGTGAAAGGGGACGAAGGCTTCGTTAAGAAGATTGGAAAGCGGAAGAAAGGAAAGGGGAAGAAGAGGAAGGGAAAGGGGAAGAGGAGGGGGTGATAGCTTTTGCTGCGGTCCGTTTCAAGTTTTTATTTATTTTTACATGCATGCCACCCAATTCCTTTGTATTTACATATCTAATATCTAAACTTTAATTTGTACATGCTTGCCATCTTACATAAGCATGAAAAAGTGTCGTTTACTTTTCAATAGTTATTATGGTGCTATTTTTGGTGAGATATGTAAGTTTGGGTGGTATTTACATGCTTGCCATCTTATGATTTGGTTAATTTTAACGTTAGAATAATTTGATTGAATCACAATTAAGGGTCCGTTTGAGGCCGCTTTTTTGCGGCTTTGCGGCCCCGAATCGCGATTCTTTATTGTTTGGCTCGGAGCGTCGCGGCAAAAGAAAGTTAAAGCGGAATAAAAGCGGAAAGCAGCATCCTCCCCGCGGCACAGCTTCGCAGCGTGAAAAAGCTTGTTTTGCCCCTCGCAAAAAACCCTCGTCCCGCCCTCCCGCCCGTGATCTTCTTCCTCCGAATCTCCTGCGCGCGATTTCTTCCTCTGAATCCCGCAGATAGCCACTCCCGCCCGCTATCTTCTTCTCCGAATCCCGTGGATCACCACTCCGGCGCGTCAATCTTCTTCCTCTGAATCCCGCAGATCGCCCTCCCGCCCGCGATCTTCTTCCTCCGAATCTCCCGCACGCGATTTCTTCCTCTGAATCCCGCGGATCGCCACTCCCGCCTGCTATCTTCTTCTCCGAATCCCGTGGATCGCCACTCCGGCGCGTCAATCTTCTTCCTCTGAATCCTGCGGATCGCCCTCCCACGCGCGACCAGGTTCTTCTTCCTCGCTATCTTCTTCCCCTATCTTCTTCCTCGAGCAGGACCGCATCTTCCACGTGTTCTTCTTCCCCCTCGCTCTTCTTCCGCGTTCTTCTTCCCCGCTCGTCTTCCTCGACCAGTACCGCAGCCCATTCTTCTTCCCCGCATTCTTCTTCCCCGCTCTTCTTCCTCGACCAGGAACCGCAGCCCGATCTTCTGTTTGTTTATTTTGATCGCTGAGTATAAAATAAAATTTGCTTCAAGATCACACAGAGAAATATATTTGTTTTTATTTGTTTATTTTCGGCTTAGTTTTGTGTGATCATAAAAAAATTGAAAGAATTACTTTGGAACGACATCTTCTTTGTTTCTCTGCTTTTACCAGTTTTCTTTTCCTCTTTTCTGTGCTGTAGAACTCTTGCAAACAGACAATCTGCTGCAAGATCTAAAGAGAGAAAGATAAAGTACACTAGTGAGCTTGAGGACAAGGTACAAACGCTTCAGACGTAGGCAACTACTCAAACATTACGTGCAAAATATTCTTTACGTGCTTGAATTTGATTTTCTTTAAGTGTAAAGTATTCAAACATTACATACTGATCACTGAATCAAAGCATTTACATAATTGAAGGTATTATTTTTGTTAATGCTTTTGTGGCGCATGTAAATGGTTAACAGTTTGCTTAACAATAAAAAAATTGCTTATAAACTTGTGCATTCCCAGCGAGATAGTTATATCATTTAGAAATCTTGTTATTTATTTAAATATTCTATGGGATATTGAAAAAAATGCTAGTTAGCTTGGGTAATTAATTTACAGGGACTTAGTCTGCATTAGAATTTTGACATTGTTTTAGGGGCATTTACGTCATATTCACTCAATTCCTATGTATTTACATGTTTAATACCTATACTTTACTTGTTTACATTTATACCATCCAAATCTTATTTTAACTTTTTAAAAGTGAAATTCACCATTTTATGCATTGTTAAGGTGGTCTGTAGGTAAAAAATGAAGTTTGGGTATTAGATATATAAGAATTGAATGATATGCATGAAAATCTTTCTTTTTTTAATTAATACCTTATTTTTTGTTCCTGATTGATGGTTTTATTTCTGTTGCTCCGAAATGCAATCAGCGGGCTAAAGTTTTAGTCCATAACTAGCTGTGAAATTGATTTCTGCAAGTTTCTCAGTTAACCCATGATTAGCACCAAAAATCATTTTGGTTCAGTTGCTTCTTAATCTGATTCATAGTTCAAGTTTTGAATTGCTTCTGGTCGATTCTTAAAGTCATGGATAGTATAAGATTCATGCAATGCAATGTCTTATCATAAGTCTACCATGGATAGTATAAGAATCATGCGCCACGAGGTCTAATTATAAATCTAACATGGATTGGACTAACCTCAGTCAATAAGCATATTAATGGAATAATTAATAACCATATATACCTCTGAAATAACATTTGTCTCTCCAATTAAACTGCTACATTAACAATTGATTCTTAATATGGTCAGCTGTTAACATGGTCGAGAAAAGTTTTGGACATGCTTTTGGTTCTGAAAGTTTTTTGTTTTCTTCTTTTTTTTTAATATTTTATTTTGAATGGGTTTATATATATATATATTCGTGCTAATTGCATTGTATAACATAAACTATTTGTCTTTGGGCTTGTTTCAATTTGCTTTACATTTATTAAGACATTATTTGGTTAATTGCGCATATCAAAGAGGAAATTAGGAACCAAGCTCTTGGAAGTATCCTATATTACATTTTTACTTGTGATAGGTGGCAAGCTGTGATGTAGTGCGCTCGGGGGTATGCAAGATATTCGGAATGTGCAATTTTTTTGTTAGACGTCAATGTCTTGTTGTCTTAGGTTTGTCTGGGCATGTGCTAGTTTGGGCTCTGAAAAGTACCACTTAGCTTTTATGATCAGATTTTTTATTGGTGCATGCTCTTATGAGATAATTAACTCTCTCAATAATGTGAGAGAGAACAATAATGCTGGTCATCAAGGGCTAAGTGATTCACATATAATAGTAGCAACAACTTCATTTCAAAAGAGTAAATTTATACACATGCTTAAAAGGGATGGTAGAGGAAATGATACAACAACAACAACACAATTCTGCAAATGCATTGGATGGATGCTTTCTTCAAGGGAACAATCCGCATGATATGTGTTAAGAAACCACGATTGTATCTATATGAACTTTCTATTCTGTTTAGAAATGAATTTTTGCTTTAGAAGTTTCAAAAATGTAGTTGTTACAGCATTCTTTTAAATAGTTTTAACAAACATGGGCAGCTTGGTCATTTCTCTATAAGCAGTTGTCCCACAGCTGCACCAAACAGGCAGTCAACTTCCCCGCAGCAGCTTCATGGGACAGCGCAGCTGCAGTTGAAAAGCTGAGAAGCTGCAGCTGCGCCAAACAGAACCTAAAACTCTCTTAAATTAGAATCAAGACAACTAATTCAGAGAATTTTAACCTTACTGTGAATCATAATTATATGCATGCGGAGGCAGAAAAATTTTTGGTTAGGTACATGCATTGAAGCATGTAACCTATATATTATGCATTTATATAACTAAGGTTTAAATTTTCATATTTAAGTCCATATCAGATAATTCTTTAATATTATATTAAAATTATATTATTATTATTATTTTTTTAAAATAAAATATCAATTTTTATAAATTAGTTTATAATATTAAGGTATTGTCAAATAAAAATTTAGTGTCATAAATTAACTTTTAATGTATAATAATTATTTTTTAAAATAAAAAATTCTCTAATTTTTCTTATTAAATAGAGTATATTATATAAAAAATTGCTAAACTATTATAATGTGCACATATTAAAATAAAATCATGATAATTTCTTCCTTCATTCTCGTCAAAGCGATTTTTTTTTTTTTGTTTGAATGTCTCAATTAAATTAAATTTCAAAACTATTAAAATTTATCTTGACTTTAGTTCAATACATGAAAAAAATTAGCTAAAATTTTATATGATGTAAGATGGGTGTTGTTTAAAACGAAAAAAATTGCACCTTAGCTATGTCATATGACTTGTTTAAATGTAAAAGTTTTAGTCCCACATCCCTAAAAACGTAGTATGTTCTTTAAATGCAAAAACAATGCAACGTAGGATAAGATATTACATCGATGGGTGCTTGAATGTGCTAGATTTTATTACCTTTATGAAAGTAGTTAAATTAACTAAAATTTAACTCTATTATTTATTAAATTTTAAAAATCAGAAATTAGTATTTTTTTTTTTTTTTTGCAGGACAGATGGTACATTTAGTTAAATCCCATAAAATTATTTGATAACTTATTTTAATATTTAAATATTTAGTTGAATTATGAGTTTAATATTGCATTTTAATGATTTAATTATTAAGTATAATCAAATTTTATTTAATGTTTGTATTATAATTATACTAATTAATAAATAAGAGTTTATTGAACTAATTAGTCATTAAAATACTTTTATAAGACAAAATATATTAATTAGTAAATCATCATTCTTTAATTAACAATTATTTAGTTTATGAAAATAATTAGATTTTTATATAAACATTTATTAAAATTTTAGTAAACAATTATATATAAAATTATCTAGTTTTAGTTAATAGAATGATATATTAATTTGTACATATAAAAATATGTCAACATGAATTTCAAAGCAGATGAACGACGATAATTTTTTAATGAAGATTGGCTAGAGAAGCACCTTGTTCGTAAGATCCAAAAAAGACGTTAGGAGGAGCTCCCCCTGACTAAATATTAGCCTTCAGGATGATCGACAGAGATCACTCTTTTATACTAGATATCAATCGAGTCAGGACTTGTCAAACGATCGACAACCCTCATCTATCAAATCTACCCGGATTTTATTATATGCAAATAGCTATGAAATTACCAAAAAATTCTCTTTAAAAAATAATGATGAGGGGCTAATATTTAATTTTATAATGACAGCTTAGGCCTATAAATAATGTTTCATGTCATGAATAAGACAGTCTTTTTTTATTGTTCTATCCTGCTCTCTCTCTCTCCCTAATCACTTTCTAGCAGAACGTTTAGTTATTTTGGGGCATTTCTTAGATACTTTTGGATACAATATAATTAACTATTAATTATCAATAAGCTGAATTAACTAAAATAAATTTTAAAAATTAAATTAAATTAAATGCATAAATGCATTCCCCTCTCCTCACCATCGCACATCGCATACGTCCCGCCCCGAAACAGGGCTGCGTACATTTGGGGGGTTACATGGGTGTAACAACACATTCCTGTAAGCTCGCTGCCATTAGAGCAACCCAGAAAAAAACGACGGGCTTGCGGCGTACAAAGATCTCTCTTTCTTCCGCTTGGCTCCTACCCGAAACCCTCGACGAAGGTAACCCTTCTCTTTCTCGCTCTTCCTCCCACTCGCCTTCGCTCGCTTCAGCTTCT
>NEWO01000005.1:1596770-1614254 GCA_003013225.1 Phalaenopsis aphrodite
TTTTTTGTTATTTAATTTTTATATGTTAATGTTATATGTTTATTTAATATTATTTTCTTTTTTAATAATAAATAAACTGACTCACAATTTGACACTAAATTATTTGATCATGAAATTTTAGATAAATGCATGTATGGATGTGTATTTTATTTTGACTTGTTGGGTTGCTCCTCAATCCTCAGTTGTTAGAGATTTAGTGGATCTTAGAGGAGTGTTGAGTCTTAGCGTTGCACCTCATGTTAGGTGTTCGAAGATGAATGTCTTTCTTTACAATGGGTGTTTGCTGCGTTAAATCCAATTTTCTCGCGTTCCGTCTTTCTCTTCCAATGTTCCATCATTTTTATGAAGTATTCCAGATTTAGTAAATTTGATTGCAAGCTAGATATATTCCGCACTCGCTCGCGAGCCCTTCTGTTGCAACGTCTACCTGATAAATCTGGATTTATCAAATTTGATAAATCCTATTTAATGTGAAACAAAGTTGCAACCAAACACCGCCTAAGAATCCATATACTGTTGTCTAGATTGAACACTTATTTGATATTCAAAATGATGACTCCCATGAGAATGGTTGACGAACCTTGCTAGGTGAAGACTTCCATAGATTTTAGGTGACAAACTTTGCTATGTGGTGACTTTCTTAGATTTTGGGTACCATGGGAGATCGATACCTGACTTTATGATATAGGCATATAGCCATTGATGGACATTCCTTGGTTATTATGTATTCTTTTTTAATTGCAAGTGCATCATGTAAATATTATTGAGATTTAAAAAATCAGTAAGCACACGATTAAAATGCAAATTAAGTAAACTTCAATTCTTGTATCATTAATTAATCTATTTAATATTTAGATCCATTTATGGCTAAAACTAAAAGCTGTTTCAAACTTAGGCGCAATTCTCTTAGGTTTGAATGGAAGGTACATCATTGTGGACCTGGTGGTATTTTAGCCTTTTAGGTATCAAGATGGTTTTTCATGGAGATGGATCGAGGGATATTTCTGAAAGGATGATATTAATTTTTATTTTTTTTACAACTTGTTTTACTTTAATACATAAATCATTTGAAAATTTAAATTCCTTAATAACAATCAGACGTTTTTTTTCTAAAACAAGTTTTGAGGAGAAGTCCATTTGGTTCCAGTGATTTGAGATTTTTTTTTTAAATAAATATTAAAATTGTTTTTGATACTATTATCAAAATTATAGAATGTCTCGGTAACTTATAGAAACAATTTATCTGATTTTGTGTGAAATTATCAACAAACTCATTGTCGTTGTAGGAAAAAGTTTTATGGAATATCTTAAAAAGAGAAAATGTCATGATGTTGATAAGAGAATGTTTCATTCATTAAGAAAGTTTATAAAGAATTATCTTTTTCATACTTAATTATCATCTCTTTCGTAATAATTGCTGATTCATCTTTTATTTTTGGCTCATTTTAAACTTCAATTTTAAATACGATTTTTTAAAATAATTGTTCTGATTTTACTCTCATAGTTTCCTTAAAAAATTTCATTTTAGGCTATAAATATGATTGAAAACTACCGCTGTTGATAGTTTTATTCTTGTTACAATTTGTTGTACCATGTATACTTATTGAAAGTCCCTTCTGAATATAATTACTTTTCCGTCAAAATTATTGAAGTTTATAATTTATTGAGAGTTCTTTCTAAAGGTTTTTTTTTTATTTGATTTTGGTGCTTCATCCCAATTATAAGAGTTATTTTTATTATTGGTTTAAAAAATAACTTTGCTGGGTAATTGCACACATGCTTGTTCCCATTATATTTATTGAAAATTTGAATCTCAAATTTGTTGTTTGTCTTTCACACATGATTTAAGCTGCTACTACTGATGTAGTTGTTGTTGATGCTATATCCATTCAGTTTTAATTGATAATAGTATGTGTATTTGGTATTTCTGCGTTGATATCTCCAATAAGAGAAACAGCATATAATTCCTTAGTTATTTAATTTTTTCGACGTCATCTTTAGTATGTACCAAATCCTGTTGATTTTGCAGAATTTTTGGAAGGTCTAAGTCTCATATCAATTCTCATTTTTGAATAAATAAATTAATACGAGATTATAATTTTTTGATATATAATTATTCATACTGAATAAGCGTTTTTCTGAAATCTCGAGATAAATTATTAAAATTATTATTTTGTAACTGACTGACATCTGTATGCTCACAATAAATAAGAAATTAGCAAATAATTGTCTAAACTTAGATGATATTTCAATAATAATGTATTATTTAAACAGTCAGAGATATTATTACTGTTTTTAACAATCAATGCTTTTCTATAGCTTTTCTGAATGAAGATCATTGAATTTTATAAACTTGTAGTAAATCGTTATGACACATCTACTTCCATTCTCAAATAGGATCACCTTTTGATTGTCTGTTGTGTTGATACGTCTAATTTTTCATTGTTTTCTTCTACTTTTTTTTTATTCAATGCATATTTTTATTGAAATAAGCAACAAAGCTATTGAAAGATATTGAAATAAGCATTAAATATTCTAAAATAGTTATTTTTTTTTTTGCCCAAATTTATCTGATTTAATGCTTATTTTAATATTTTCCAATTTTTCTTATTGCTTAAAGGTGTGAAAAATTGGGGGTATAGATTTCAGTAAAGTACATACATAAAGTTATGAACTATATGCTGAAAGATGTGAACCTTTAGTAATATTCATTTGATTATTCACTTTAGAAATTTTGTCATATATTGCATATTTGGAAGTAACATGGACCATTTGATCGATTTTCATTTATTGGTAAGTATGATAAATGTGTTTTTGAGCTCTAAATGTAGGAACTCATTGCTTTTTGTTATATTTTTGTTTGCCCCAAACGAAGTGATTAAGAGCATGCTATTGTGTGCTCTATTCTTACTTCTAGAATATGCTATTTGGATTCACTTTATGCTGAAGTGAATAATTTATGAAGACAATAACAGTAGTAGGTGCTAGCTTGATCTCTCCACTGTGACAACAAAATGTTGTTATTAGAGATCTAGATAATCTTTCAACTCATGGTTCAAATCAAATCCTTACAGTAATAACCTCTCCTCGCCGTTAATCATAGCTGAATATTATGAATGGTCTTAATTCATCATGATAATAAGAAGATGAGCTTTTCTGTGCTGTGTTAATGCGTTAGAACGCGATATCCACTGTGTATGATAACCACATACTTTAGTTTTATCATCAAAATTAAAGGTCTAGATTTTCTCTGTGTATAATCACAAACGACCTTTTCTAGTAGTAGTCTATATATGATTATGGAATTGATGCTCATTGTTTTTTTGAATTATGAACTTGATTGCAAGTTATCTTTGTTATATTTAGTTTATTTCACTATCGGTCAAATGCTTAGCAATAACAAAATGATTTTGTCTGTTGTAGCAATTTTAAGTAGTCCGTTGACATTTGTGTTATATTTCTTTACCATTTTACATTCTTGTGCCTTAGCAAGCGAGAGTTGCCATACAAGCATACCCCTTGATATTAATGTAGAGCTGTCTTTTGATTTGTGGGCCATTTTTTACTGGAGAAATATTGTTGGCTTCAGATCACATCTTCAACTGGTATTAATTATGTCTTTTAGTTGTTTCTTTTCACACTTATTTGTATTTGGTGCTTATTTCAATGTATTTATCTGCATTTTCTTTTCTTTTTGTTGAATATTTAATATTTCAAATCTCTTATTATTATATTATTACACATGGTGATTTTTCTTGTTTTATAGTATAAAGCTGCTTTACTTGATATTGACTCTCAAATAATGTGGTAGGGTTGAGATTAAGCTTCTCGAGGGTGTAAGGCTTTTTTTGAACGTGGGGAGGAACAATCAAGCTTCTACTTTACCCTGTCTAGAACTTGCAAAACTCTAGGGTTGGAGGTGATAAAATAGAGGCTAATGGGCTTCCTTGAGGATTATCAAGCCAGTAAGAAACCTGCTATGGCTCCTTTTGTTTTTGTGCTCCTATGTTTTACTGTATGATAGTTTTCTTTTTCTTTTTATATTTTTGGGATTTTGCACTGGATTTCCTTGCATGGGTTTTGGCTTAATATGATTTTTGTTTATGTATGGCATGTGTTCATGAGATTACGTGATCTGCAGTGGGCTAAATATGTATTTTTTTATAAAAAGTATGAATTCTCTATATGAGGGAATCGAAGTCATATGTTTGAGCTTAAGGTTCAATTTTGGATGAGTTGGCTTGTTGTTTTTCATTAAATCTTAGAGTTGGAGTCAGTTTGAACAGGGTGATGTTCACTCTATGTTGTTAATTAAGATTTTACATTAGAAAATTTTTTTTTTCATAAATAGATGGACACACAATTTAATTAAAGAATATGTTTTCATATTAAGATTAAGTTTGGCTTTTTGAGCTTCTTTGCAAGTGCCATCCGAATGCATATAACAACATTTGTAAGAACTTGGATATCTTGTGTGAACAATTCGTACATTTTGAGCAGCAATTTGCATGGATTTCAAGCTTTGCATTTGTAAAGCAAGCTTTGGGTTTGAAGATTGGCTGTTATGTTATTTATTTTTACACAGAAGTGATAAGTTTCCGTTGCTTTTTTTTTTTCATTCAAAAGAGAAGGGGAATTTAAGAGATTGAATTTCAACTTGTATCTATTCAATAAAAATGAAGGGTTAGGACATTTTAATTTAAGGGATGGGAGGGTATATTTGTGATCATAATTTAGATTTTATGAAACCAATTGCCTTTATTTAATGAAGAAGAATATGATTTGTGATCATTTTATAGTGCTAGAGTCGAATCTATTTGAAATGTTTATCTTTTCAGCTTATCCAACTTTCTTTTCAATTTTATCTTGAGGCGTAACTGTTGCAATCATTTCCCAAGTGGCTGTCGAGGGTCATTTCATGAGAGTTTCTTTAGGCTCGCATTTCAGCAATTAGCAAAACCAATACAAAATATTTTGTTGAGGAGAACAATCAACTCGATTATCAATCATGTAAACTTTAGCTTAGGAATGATACTCTTTGTTTATTTAACATTAATGGTTGCAGATTGTACTAAGAAAGGAAGAGATAAACTTGATTTGGTTGATTTTGAGTGCGGGCATAAACGCTTTTGTGTGTTTAATTCTCTATTATAAAAGTAGTTTTAAGAAGTTTTTTCTTAATTTGTGTTTTAAAGCATGGAAGATGTTGTAGAAAGCACTTATCATATCATGGCATTTTTGAAGCGGCTATGGTTGTTTGTAAAAGTAGTTGTAAAAATGAATTACTTTTATAGTACCATGCTAGAGTATTGTGCTACCGTAACATGCTATGGTAGGGCCCATTTACTCTCCAATAATAGTGAAAAACTTAAAACACAAAGATCAATGCCTTCTGCCATTGGATTAATTTCTTTGACCCTTGGATCACAATCTTTGTGCTTCCCTATATGATCATCAACCCCCTCTTATTCCTTAACTCCTGGTACACCTCTTTCTATAAATTTCTCTCGCTCATAAAGTGTTTCTAAAAACATCAACACCAACCCAATTTCAAATTCCAAAAACAATTTCAGACACTTAAAAGAAAAAAATTGGAACGAGGCTATGAAAGAAGAGATGAATGCCTTGAAAAAAATCATTTATGGGAGATCATTGAATTACCAAATGATAAGAATATAGTATGACGCAAATGAATTTTCATGATTAAATACAAATCATAGGTAAAATGTTATATTCAATTATATGGTATTGATTATCAGAATACATTTGTATTACAAAAATGAATATTATTCATATTCTGAAATCTTTAGCAACAAATTTTGCGTGAGCTGTACAATGATATAATATAAAAAGTGCTTTCCTAAAAAATATAGGTATGCATATTGAAAAAGACCTTATATGGACAAAAATAATCATCAAGAGCCAATTTTATAGATTTACAAGATTTATGGAAGGAGCTAAATACAAATAGAGCTAAAGAGATTATACTTTTTTCATAAAATATTTTACTAATGATAAAATATTCACTTTGATTGCATACATTGACGATACAATTGTTATAGTGCATGACAATCAAATGAAAGAAGTTATTAAGAAAAGATCTGTTGAATGGTTCAAAAGTAAAGAGCTAAAAAACTTGAATAATTTTTTGGAATAAATGTGACTTAATTTAAAGGACAATTCTAACTCAACAGAAATATGTTATGGATATGTTGAAAAAAATCATGATGATGTAATGCAAGTTGTGTGAAACTCCAACTAAACCAAGATAGAAATTAGACTTTGATAAAGAATGAATTGATGTCGATACAACATGATATCAAAGATTAGTAGAAAAACTAATCCATCACCTATTTTGACATCGCATTCACATTAAGTCTAGTCGGTCAATTCATGCACAAATCTAAATAATCATATATTCAAGCCGCCTATTCCATTCTCAGATACCTTAAATCAAATTTAGGAAAATGAATTCTATACAAAATAGTATAATACTTTAAGAATTAAAATATTCATAGATGCGAACTATGTTGCAATATCGATGGATACAAAATCCACTTAAAGGTTATCCATATTTATAGGAGAAAGTCTCATAACTTGGAGAATAGAGAAATGACACAAGGTTTCATGAGTAAGTCTTGAAGCTGAGTTCATAACCATTACTCAAAAGGAATTTGTGAGCTTCTATGGAACCAAATCATATTAGAAGATTTACAAATTAAGTGGAAAAAGCTTTTAAAATATATTTTTATAATAAATCGGTCATTAATATTGCACACAATCCAATACAACATGATTGTACCAAGCATTTTGAGGTTAATAGCCACTTTATAAAAGCATGTTGAAGTTGATAGATTCTTCATATTAAGAAACATCTGCTTATAGGGAATCAGTTGGCCACATATTCACCAAAAGACTGCATCCAAGCATTTAATTTTTTTTTTGGCAAATTTGGAATGGTAGATATCTACATTTTAGTTTGAGAGTGTGTTGGATTACTACTATAATATTATGCTACAGCATCACACTATAGTAACATGCTATAGTACTGTGTGCTATAATAGGGCCCACACACTCTCCAGTCATAATATAAAACTTAAAGCACGCGGTCAAGGCCTTGTATTGTCGGATCAATTTCCTTATGGCCATTGGATTGCGATTCATGTGCTTCCTTATAGGCTTATCGGCCACCTTATATTTTTCCCCCTATTTTGGTAATGCCTCTTGAAAATGTATATATACCTCCCCTCTTGTTCAAAGAAAAAACTATAAAAAGTCTTGAGAGATTTTCCTCCATTGTTTTATATTCTTTTTCTCTATTATTTATTTTCTACAAAAAACTATTGTGAGGAAAAACTAACTTTTTAAAGCCATTGTAGATATTATAATTTTCTTGTGACTCATTTTGGCGTGCAAAACCCAAATATCATTCGTTAAATTATGATCTCAAGCCCAAAAATGTTGCCCACATTTATTTCTTTGCATACCATCTTAGTTGAGCCACGGCCACTACACTGATTCAGAGGAGCAAGTTTGCCCTGCTCCATTAAAAGCAATACCGTTAGCTTGATGTTATGGTATCAGGGCAACACTACAAGACTGTTGTCTTGCTTTGTTTTATGAGAAGGTTGACATTGTGGATCGGTATGCCATTTTATTACTTTGGTATTGGCATAAGCTAGTTTTAGTCCCATAACTTCTTAGATTCTATTATATTGATGATGAAAATGATTCTAACAATTATTAAAAGTGTGTTACTTCATTATATGATATTTATAAAGTGCAATAATAAATAGGACTAGATTTTTTTTAAACCCATATAAATATTCATATTTGCTTGGCCAACTCAAGATTTTCTAGTAGGAGACAAAGCACCCAAGCACTTGGCCAAATACGCTGCACATACATAGGACTAGATTTGAAATAATTTGTAGTTAGGAAATTGAAGTGATTTTAAACTATGTAATAAGAGAATATTATGGAGATTTTAGTCAATAATCATCAACTCGGCTTAGTTGAGCTGAAAAAGATAACATGAAAGCAAGGCGACAACATGTAGGGTTGAGTTTTATCTGATTGTTTCTGGATAATTTATGGAAATTACACTTATGATGGACATTTATAAAGAAGAGTTCTGGCGAACTTATTAGGAGGGTGGTGGTACTTATGGTTATGTAGGCAATTGTGAGACTGAATAGGGTAGCTAAAAACTGCTTGTTTAAATAAGTGGAGGGTGGTTTTTGATCACCTGTAGTTGTGTTTTGGTGTTAAGTTGAAATAGGTGATGCTTTTTTTGCGGGGATGTGGATTTGGTTTACAATTTAATGCTTTTTAGAGGAGATGTTGGTTAGATCGGCTGTGTGACACTGCATCAAACCAACTAATGAGATGGCAAAACCAGAGAGTTTCTGCAACTCAATCAATCACCCGAACCAAACTTATCCAAAGATACAGGAAATGGCCCAGGAAAAACAGGGTGAAACTCCTGTTTTGTTTTAGAATTACCAACCAAAGCTACATTTTTTTTTTGGTACTGTTTATACTCACGGCTTGCATTAAATATTGTTGTAAAAAGACAAACTGAAAATCAATAGACAGGCATTTAAGCTCTTATAGCGGTCCGAGGAAACCAATAAATGGGGATAAGCTCAGCTCTGTGTCATTGTGGACGAGTGGAGAGGGGTGGAGGTTAGTGCAGTTTTTCGTTGAATAAACTGGAAGATAGGGGTGGTCAATAAGATCACGAAAGAGAATGTGAAGCAATATCTCAAGAATATCATGCCATAAAATACCAGAAGACGAAGGAAACCTGTTTTAAAATGTGAGAGGAATTTACATAGAGAGAAGGTACGCACTTCTGAGCAGGCTTAGGAGACAGAATGACATGCTAAAGAAGGCTGCTGAGTAAAAAAATTCTCAGGAATATAAGTGGAAAAATAACTAATCAGAAGTCTCTTAAACCAATCTGATGAGGCTATTTTAAAGGATAGTTTGCAAGTACACTGAGTTATAGAGCCCTTACCATGAAAATAATTGTTATAGAACTGTCTTATAATTACTAAAAATAAATTAAATAATTAATGAAAGAATATCTTAGTCCAGATTACTTGATCATGACTATGTACGTATTAAGCTTTGAAAATAATTGGCGACCAGATGCTCAATCACTTACCAGACCTCGGCACCATTATTAAGTGCTTATGATCAAGTAGCTTTCTTTCAAATTGATTAAAATTGAGACAAGGTAACTAGAAAACTAATTTACCTAACAAAAATTGTGTTCCTATTATTTAATATAGGAAGATTTACTTACATACGACTTAATTCTTATGTATTTACATGTCTGACACATAAACTTCAATTTTTACATATGTGCCATCTTAGCTATGCATGAAAAAGTGTATTTCACATTTTAAAAGTTAAAATAGTGGTATTTTTTATGTGATATGAATGAATTGGGTGGTCTAAATGTAAAAATTAGAGTTTAGGTGTTAGATATGTAAATACATAGGAATTGGCGGGTGGGTATGTAAATGCCCACCCCGTTAATATACTATCCCTGGAGCCATATGAGCTGTGTTGTGATATATTTTTGTAAATGGCTTGATGCATGGCTGACTTCTAGCATCAGTTGGCTTGGAGCTTCTTATTTTTTTCTTTTAAGCACAGTGTTAGTATGGCTAACAGTTTTCCTTCAGGTCTGGAATCTTTGCCTGCCATGCTCCAGCGAACCTATGCATTGATACGAGAGCTTGATACGAGCTTATTAGGTAAGCCGTCTTTACAAATCCTTTTTTTCCCTTGTATGAAATTTATATCTCAACACTCGCCTACCCACCCATTTCCTCAAATAATTTTCACAGTAAATTTAGTTCCTTTTATATTTGGAAACATCATATGGAGCATATTATGTGCTTCACTAATGTGTGTAGTGTTAGTAGTTTAGCTCAATGTTCTTAAAAGTGCGCTTCGAAGCGCACTTCACGAGCAAAGCAAAGCGAAGCGCATGACGCCCGCTTCGCTGAACTTAATTTACAGGTCTTTTTTAGTAATTTTTAAGTTTTTAACTATTGCAACAACTATTAGAACTTTTTCGAAATTTAAATTTGTAGGTTTTGCCTCCATGTTTGCTTCAAGTTATGTATTGTACCACATTTATTTTTATTTTATATCAACTTTTACGTCATATTTTATTTTTTTTAATTGTTGATGAATGTATTTATACATTAATAATTTTATATAACTTATTAGTGTTTTGGTTAATCAAAGTGCCGCTTTGTTTTGCGCCTTGTGCTTTGAAGCAAATAAAGCCTTGTGCATCGTGTTGCGCTTTGCGCTTTGATAATGCTGGTTTTGCTTTTCATGCATATTATATCTTATGGGTCATGTGCGAGTTTCATAGTCGGCATATTGAATGAAACGGTATAAATTGCTTAGTGTCTTCTGTTATATTCCACCAATCTTTAAACCTACAAGCATGTAATGTTGATGGCTTTTAGGACTATTTCTTACTTAATTTTATGTCAAATCTTGTTCTCCACGACTAAATTTTGAACGTTGACTTCCAGGTGCTGAGAAAAGGCTCATTTTAGCTTTATTTACTCTTTTAATGATGCACACGGCAGTTTTACGTCCTATCACTAAGATCCTCTTTACCTTGGTACTCATCTCAACCTAGCATTCTCTTGGGTTTCAATGCTATAGGATAATCATTGTTTGGAAGAGGTCAGTAATGGTAATTTGCCCCGTTTAATCAGAAGCATAATATGTGGAATGTATATAGTCAGATGTGACATGCAATTTACAAGTAGCTCAATTTGAAATGTGGGACGTCCAACAGCTCTTCTTAAAGTAATATCATTTGTTTACCCCCAAGGTCTGATGCTCTTTATGTGTTGCTTCTTCTCTTAGGAAGTTCTTATTTATTTATTTATCATTGTATCCTCAAGCAAGAGCTGGGTTTTGCAAATCAGAAATCTGTTAGATTTTCAGTGTGGTCTCTGCTCTACAGCTTACTGAGCATTCTGTGGCAGCTGTCTTGGCTCTGAATCATGACATCCCAAGCTTAATGATATTTTTTCACGGGCATTTACTGCTGACAGTGAAATACAGAAAATAAAAATTAAATTCATTAAAAAATTAAATAATTACTTCTCTCTCCCGCCAAAGTCACCCGTTTGAAGGAAATAACTGTTCCCGCCCTTTCTCAGTTACAAGCACGAACTAAACCTCCTCCATCCTCATTCACACGGTTTTTGGTTCCATTCCTTCCCCCTTCGTTCAAAAAGCCTTTTCGTTCTATTTGTTATTGTTCTATTTGTCGCTACTGTTGTTCTATTTGTTATTGTTCTATTTGTCGCTACTGTTCTCTAGTTCGAAATCCACACAACAACAAAAAAAAAATCATAAGTTGCTTTTTCTTATTGGCTATTTTCTTCTCTATTTCACACAACATCCACTTACATTGAAGAAATCACACCCAATTTCCTTTCTTTCTTATGTTGTTCGACTACGTTGTTCGCCTCTTCCAACCGCAGAAGTGAATCAAGTCACGCTTGCTCTCTTCCTTGATTTTCCTACTTGGAATCACACACAAAAATTTCTTTTTCTCTACCTGTAATCGCTTGACATTGAAATCCCAAATTTGGTTTACTTCGATCGATCTTGCATACTTCTCTCTCAGAAACATTCGCCCACTCTGCTTTAAAGTCGTCGCCCACTCTGCCTTAAAGTTGTCGCGCCTTCTTTTCCGTCCCATTCGAACCGATCACTGTGTTCTTTGTATAGTGTCGCTACATTCCTTGCTTTTTCCCTGTATCATAATCAATCTTCCCTGTGTCTGTCGTGTGTGATCCTCTCTACATGATCAAAATGCTCCCTACGTCACTATCTCCTTGTCGATTCTCCCGGCGATCTTCCTTCTTTCTTACCGAGGCCGCGCAAAGTATTGGTATTGTTCCTTCTGTTCACGCTATTGAAGCCTTCCTTCACACTTAATCCCCTGTCCTAAAGCCTCAACATTGTTTTTCTTCCCTGATGCGCCTCTCAAACAAAATCCCTTCTCTGAAATGCCTCCACTCGCCCAATTTCCTTTTGCCTAGCTGCACGCGATTCTTGTTGTGTCACCCCATCGTGTCTCCTTGCCGCGATCGCTTATCTCTACCCTAATCTACCGTGTCTCTCCTGTAAATTAAGTGTAATAACCCATTTTGAGAAATTACATATATTTTTTGGTGACTTAAAATGTACCTCAATTTTCGCACCCATCATATTTCAATCGAGTTAGTTTTATAAAATTCCACGTGTCAAATTGATCCATTTGATATAAAACACTTTTTATAAGTTTTAATAAATTGAAAGATATAAAAATTAGAAGTAATAAGTTTAATTAATTTAATTAAACTCTTAATTATCCTTAATCCCGCACTCTTACTGTAGCCACTGCCTAATGCGATATTAAGCCTAGGAGTCTCAGTCGAATGGCGGGGATCCTTATTCCAAAGCTTCGAAACCCTTCCCCCTTCCAATTCCCCTCCTTGTTCAATCTCACAAGCATCTTGTTCTGCGAGAAGAATCGTGATCCTGCGTTGTAGCAGGTGAGCTAAGCGGCACCTGGGAAGCCTCACGAGCTGCAGTAAGTCTCGTCTCACTCCCTCCTTCCTCTCTTGATCCTCTCGTTTCCCCTCCTCCCTCGCATCATTCCTCTCTGTCGAGGGAGCCCGCAACTCCATCTACAGTGTTGGAGTCAAGATCGTGCATGGAAGCAAGACAACGTGTCGCTGGTTAGGTTTTCGAGCTCTGGGATGAAATCGGTAAGACATAATCCACATTTCATGTTATTTGAGACATTTCTTTCCTTTCTTGCACTCTCATTTTGAGATTTACCACAAATTGTGCATCTTTTTCATCTCCAGTCGATGTAACACGAAATTGCGTTGAGAGCGACAAAGTTGGTTTGTGGGTTTTCAAATTGGCTTCTAGTATGAAATTAACAATGTTGGGAAGAGAGGGCCAAGATAAGAAGTAGAGGGAGGGGAGTTTTGGCAACTTCGGAGAAGGGTTGGGTTGCTAAAAAATCGGTTGAGGTATATTTAGGCTAATCAATTATATTTCTGGTTTAATTACTTAACGAGCCAAGATTTCTTTAAATCCGAAGTTAATTGCGGATTTTAGATTGTTTACCTGAGGCGGCGAGCTCAAGGCGAGTATGTGGAAAACTCATCGTAGAGTGAATTCGTCAATTTAGGTAATTTAATTCTATGCTAATCAAGTAAAATAATTCAATTAACAAAAATTGCTTGAATTTTATGGTTTGATATTATGTTTCATAGGTTGTTAAAATCGGTTGTTAAGATCAATTTTTAAAGGTTATCCAACTTCCAACTAATTACTGAAGTTTGAGAACTTACTTTTGCATCTGAGATGAATAAATTTATTTATAAATTTTATTAATTTTCTTTATTTCAGAATGTATGTTGATTCATATGTATGTTTTAGTTCAGTTATATTTATATTACAACAAATTCTACATATTATTAAATTAGAACAAATATGCATGACAAAAAAATAAACAAGATATGCATGAGATACATGGTATATATAATAGACATAATATGCAAGATAGACATAATAAACATGATAGAAAATATAGATGTATGATAAGCATGATAGAAAAATATATGCATGATAGAAAAATATATGCATGTTATAAAAGATATGCATGAGCTAAGAGATATTCATAATATTAGAGTTATGCATAATGAATAGTTGCACGACATAGTAAGAGTAAATATGCATGCTATTAAATGCATAAAGATATCTCAGAATAATTTATGCTATAATGAATAAAATAGCTTACATATGAATACTTATATGTGCATGTTCAAATGAGGATTTCACCCTCTGATGGTATTGTCAATGGGCGCTGTGCCGACCACTGCAGACAGTTGTGATTGTTAGATCATTTAACCGCTGTGCCGACGAGATAATATTCACCAGGGATGAGTAGACCAGATCTTATCTCCACAAATAATTATGATGTTTATATTGTTAATCGCTGCGCCGACGAGATAATATTCACCAGAGGGTGAGTAGACCGAATTTTATCTCCACAAATAATTTTGATGTTTATATTGTTAAGCGCTGCGCCGAAGAGATAATATCAGTCGAAGGCGTGTAAGATTTTGTTGATAGTGATTCTCACAAAAACAGAAATGTATGTAAATAGTATAAAATAAAAGTAAAGTTAAGATAAATGCATATAGAAGATTAGTGTATGTTTATTTAAAAAAAATTATTAATACGTGCATTAGCATATATAAGATTTATTATAGAAATATGACAAACCAACATGCATATTGTATTTTTTTCTTGCAATTATTGTATTTTAGCAGTGTGATCACTCTTAAATTATCTTTAGATAACTCATTATATTGTTTTAATTTTATTTTTAAGTTTTAGGATTTTGAATAAAATTAATAGATGATCAAATGTGTTTAAAAGACGAGAGGAACACACTAAAAGGTATAAATTTCTACTTGATAATTTTAATTACTTTCTTTGGTAGTTCTTTCATGTATTATTTGAATATTAAACTGCTTGTGATAGATATAGAATAGCAGAAAATTGATTTTTTTTGTCTGACCGTCAATTCTTGTTTTGGTTAACTTCAAGCTTCGGGCCTTGTCATGATAATATGAAGCGGTTTCCTACATCTGCTTCACATCCCAGCCTTCCCTGCCTTAAAACTTGAGCCGCTCCTCGTGCAATCCTACGCTAACCTATTTCGTCTAAATCGAAGTCTTGGTTTTGTTAAACTGAGTCCGACCCTTTAATCCTCTGCCTAACCCAAAATCTGCCCCCAAATTGAAGAGCAATTCATATTTGTTATGTTATTCTACTGCTTATTTTATTTTATTTTGTTATGCATTAGATATATATATATTCTGCTGTATTTGTCTATTTTTTTATTTGTCACTGTCTTTACCGTCAACGATATTGAAGCTTGAAAGGTATAATTTTGCGACAAGATGGGGTAATTTTAAAAACATTCACTCGAAGATGCGTGAGTTCCCATTCGTGAGAAATTAAGTACTATTCGGGGAAAAACACGGACTCATTTGGAGTACTTTTTTTCTAAAACTGAGATTTTAAAATACCCGTTCATGAGAAAGTGAGTACCCATTCGTGAGAATTAAGTATCATTCAGGGAAAGCAAAATACCTTATGGAAATACTGGTTTGTGATCTAATATTTTTATGTAGGTATATTGAAGGTTCGATGCGTCTTTTAAAATGGCGGGTTAAATTTATATTTTTGTTTCTCGTCTTTAGTGTCATAGTACCATGACACTGACCAGCTCGTCTCATATGATAGTTGGGAAGGCTGACATTCTCACATGCTCCCAAACTGGGGTTGATGCCGAGAGGCTGACGAATTATTGGATGATTTGGACTTTTAACCTCTTTAAAATATTTAAAATTTTGGGCTTTTAAAATAAAAAAAACATCACTCTTCAATTTTAAAATGACTTGTAAACTCGAGCTCGCAATTCAACATTCTTTCTCCTGCTTTTCTTTCGAGTTAATTTTCCTCCATATGAAGAAGATTCAACATCATGTGTGCCTGGCAGGAAAGGTGCATCAAATATATTAGTAGACTTGCGAACAGAAGCCAATGAAATCTTTTGCCCAGCTATAGTTCTCATAACTGGGGCTTCGGTTGTAGTCAATTTTTCAAATACCGAGGATCACTTTTGAGGAACCTCAATAGCATTAGCTCTGGCAGGTCTTGGGCCTTGTACGAGCTGATGAGCATGACGTGCAGGCACAGTAGCAAAATGAGACATCACAAGATGATCTCGTGGAGGCATGCCGTGAACAGGATGGCAGTCGCAGGCGCTTTGACTGGGAATTCTAGGCCACCAAAACAAATGGTTGCTCCAGTGTTCTCAGTGGTGATAACAACATTAGCTATGTGTATGTTAGCTCCATGCTCTGGTTGAACAGTGAAAGCAGTGTTTTGAAGGTTCATCTTGCATAAATGAAAGAGGGGATCATTTAATCAATAATGTAAAGTTTTGCTCCACACATTCAAAAATGTAAAGACTGAATAATGTAGATGTTGAAAATTTTATTAGGACTTTATATTTTAATTTGATTATAGTCTTGTTGTTATTATATTACAATCTCGACAAGCCAAAGATGGAAAAATAGACATTTCTCAGCGAAGTCGCCAGAAATTTGTGGACTCTGAAAATTCACGCTGCTCCCCGATAACTCTCTACATTTATTTTTTAATTTATTTAAGAGAGCTTTAGAGGTCAAATTTTCAGAAGATAGATTGGATTGTAGAGGGTCAAATTTTCAGAAGATAGATTAGATTGTAGATAAGACACTGCCCAGAGATTTCACTCTTATTTTGCGAGAACTTTTTGATATGGGATTCAAGGTTTTTCATAAGCACATGCCCCTATGATTATTTACCTCTCCCAATAATGGGAGAGCACTTTCGATTAAGATTGGTATTAAAAATTGAATTATCAACATATAATAGTAGACTTTGGATTTAAGTTGTAAAATCTATCACTTGAAGCTTGAAATGGATGGTTGGGGAATGAAGATGAAACCCAATCAAGATACAATGATTTCGTCATCCCCGGTCACCATCGTCTGTAATATACTTAATCAGAGGAGGTTGTCCGCCCAATTTGACTGAAGAATTCTTGTCAGTAGTCATGGGTTGCGTCGTCAAGAATTCCTTGTAGATCTGAGGTGGATGTTTGTCTATGGGGACAAATATAAGTCGATCCTAGCTGACAGAAGGTTTTATGTCAATCAATTATACTCTTATGATTCACAATTCAAATGGTAGAAAACTATTAGAGAACATACGGACTGCGCTCGTGACCGTAATATAATGGTGTCATTTAACGGCAACTATCTGGTCAGAGGGCTCTGATCGTAACTGCTGCTTTGTGGAGTCTTTGAGCCAAACCACACAAATAGAGGACTCGGGTCACGTCCTTATTGGTATGCGATTGCTTTGATTGTGAATGCGGAGTGCATTTAATATGACATTCGCTCTTTCTGAGTTGAATTCAATTAAAAGTTTGTCATCATTGACAAACTGTTGCGTAGGACGGATTAATTTGACTTTTGGCTTTTAAGTGATTGAATTTTAATTAATTATTTTGAAAATTCTGATTTAAAAGATTGAACATTCCAGTTGAAATCTTAGATCAACACGACCATCATCGGATATTGAACATTTTAAAGTATTTTTTTGAAAGGGGGGCATTTTATTTTGTTAGTTTAAGCTTTTTAAAGTATAAGTCACGCCGACTCCCATCTTTATCGGTAGGAGGATCAGACTAGGTGATTTATACTTATAAATTTTTTCTGTGTGATTTAAACATTTATCAGGGCTTACTAGATTCGTCAACTTTAGTCCTTACGAGGAGGGGGATTATATTTGTTGAGTGAG
>NEWO01000005.1:1615550-1641096 GCA_003013225.1 Phalaenopsis aphrodite
TGGTGCTTTGCTTTCCTCAAACGGTACTTAATTCTCACGGACAAGTACTCACTTTCCCACGAATGGGTGTTTTAAAGTCCCAATTTTAAAAAGTTTTTCAAACGACTCCGTGTTTTTCTTCTAACGGTTCTTAATTTCCCCACGAACGGATACTCATGTTTCCTCGAATGGACATTTAAAAAATTGCCCCACATTGACCAAAAAATATACCTTTCGAACTCTAATCTCGTTGGCGGCGGCAACGATGATGACGACAAAAATGTGATAACATTACATGACAGATATTTCTTCTTTCTTCTTTCTTCTTTTTACAACAATACACAATAATAATAAAATAAAATAAAACGAAATTAAAATAAAATTAATAGTGAAATGGCTCTGGTAGATGCTCGGGTAGGGCAAGAATTTATCAAGTTGGGCTTAACTGTCCATTTGGGGCAGCTTATTTTGCTGCGGCGGCGTTTTCAAAACGCCACTGTGGTGTTTGTTTAATGCGTTCGGCCATGCATTTTGAAAACTCCCGTAATCGCGTTTTATATTTTGTTCTATGGATCGAACGCGGGGGAGGCCTTGCGTTCGGCGTTTGTTAGGGCTCGAATTCCTCCTGTGCCCCTACGGTATCTCCTTTGTGATCTCCGTTCTCTCGTGCTCTCCCTCGCGATCTCCTTTCCCGATCTTCTCTTTCGTAATCTTCTGGTGAGATTTATATGTCGCAATGCTTCGATCTTCTCTGTTTGGTTTTTATGTGGCTCGATTCCTTAATGCTGAGGGTTTTATGCATTTTTTTAAAATTTTTTTTTTAGGGTTGCATTGCGAATAGATTTTTTTTGAAGCTTTGTTTGAAATGTTGGAGTGAAATGGATCTGAGGTTTTTTTTTTGCTGCCGAAATAGATCTTAGGGTCTCGTTGAAGGAATGTGCCTGCTACTGTTGGAACCGTTGAATGTTTAGGGGGAACTCTTGAAATTTTTTTTGAGCCCTTACGTTTTGATTTTTTTTGGGTATTTTAGGTTCATGTTACTGTTGGAATTTTTCTAGCTGCTTCTAACTGTTGGTATGTGAAGGAAGGTGCGACCTTATTATGTTGTTTGTTGGGTTGCATCTTTGATTCGTTATACTGTATAAACTGTTATGTTGTTTGCTGTTAAACAAGAATAGTTATACTGTATAAACTGTTATATGAGATTATAGTCATGGTTCCCTGTCACTGTTTCAATGCATTCCCTGTTAGTCCCGTTTGGTGTATGAAAGCAAAGGGTCCCTATTAAAATTGTTTAACTGCACCATTTATATTGATCAACTCTTGTTATAGCCTTGTTGACCTCGCTTTCGGTCGATGTGCAGTTTTGCCCTCCATAGTAGCCTAGGATTTACCCGTAGGACCTTTTTGTTGACTACTCCTAGAAAACTAGTGAAAGAGCCCTCTCCGTTAGCAATTTTGAACTTTTCTTCGCTCGATTTGATGTTCCATATAGTAGTTTTGACCGCTATTGTTTAGCAGATAAGGCTACTCTGAAGGAACTCAGAGAGTATTCCTATAGGATTGTCGGCTTTAGAATTGACTGTACTCGTTGATTTAGCATCGCCGCGCTCTTCACCGTCCTGTTTAATCGAATTCGAGCCAAAATTTTGATAAGATTCGAACCGCGACGCGTTTTTAACCCGATCGACGATGATGTTACCTGGACGACTCTAGATGACGAAACGGACTGCGCGATGCGTCCAGAACATCGATTTTGCCTAGGGGGACGTTCGTTTCATTACGACGACGCGTCTTGGGGAAAATACATATTTAAATATTAATTATAATAAAAAATAAAATTTTATTATCATTATTATTATTATTATTATTATTATTAACTTATATTAAAAAATCCTTTACCTAATTTTATTTTCCCTTCCCATTTCTTCCTCTCGCGCTCGTGGATCTCTGCCCTAGTCGCGGTTCGCTCGGTTTCGCCTGACCCACTTCTTCGTGTCGTTGGAGTCTCGTTCCCGCGCTCGCCTTGCGCACACGAGATGATCCCGCGACCCATCCCTTATCGTATCTCATCCTCTGCGAGGATCGTATCCTCTGTTCTCGACTCTCCTTGCCGCAAAGCGTGGCTTCTGCGAGGATCCTATCCTCTGCGCTCGATCCCTCTGTCTTATCTTCTTAATCATTCTTCTCCTTCTTTATTAGAGCTTGGTTTTGTAGCCCTGGGGGTATGCCGAAAATCTCTGGGGGGGAAAATTTTTGTGTGGCTTTTCTTTGCTTCAGGGAGGTACTTTCTCCTCCTCTATGCCTTGTCTTTCTTCGGTTTTCTCTCTGCCGAGCCCCTTAGCTCGGTGAAGTGGACGATACAGCATGCTTGCGTGATATTACACTTATGTTTTTGAAATAGTTGGTACTCAAGCATCTAAAAATGAAAATGTGAGCATGTTCTAAGAGTTAGACTTGATTACTTGCTTAAAATGGTGAAGCTATGGCATGTTTCTATTTATTGTAGCATATTTCTATTGGAAGCAATTAGGAGGGTTGAAACGTGGCTTTGAGACTATGTTAGCTCCTTTTGCAAGCATGTTAGGATATGCATCATGAAGCTTTTCATTTATTCTTATCTAGCATGAGACATTGGAAGGTTTTATTTGGTCTTTCATGCATGTGGAAGGCTCGATTTAGCATCTCAAATTCCTTTTTGGCTTAAAAATGCATGTTATGAAGAAGTTCACTTTGATTTACGAAAGGTTCTATAGTTTGCTTTAATAATTTGGTTTGGCTCCTCAGGGGGGGGGGGTATCTTTCATGCTTGGATGTTTGAGGGAAGTCGATTCATGCTTAGAACGATTATATTGGTGGCCTAAAAATACTTTCTATGACACTGTTATAGTTTAAAATCTATTTTGGCTCCATATACTGATGTTTTAAAGGCACGTGGACTGTTCTTTGGCCTTGAATGGCTCGGTTTTGGGTTTTTGTTGGTGCTCGGTTTGCATTTCAGGAGCATGGGATGTTGATTTTTATTGAGGCTTGGGTCTTGACTCTCATTGAGGTGTTGAAGCTCTTTTACTAGCTTTGAGAGTTTTCGTTTTGGCCCTTGTTGGTTTTCGGTTTGCTTAAAAATGGTTGGGTTTGGATTTGCTATCATATACTGCATTTAATCAGCCTTTAAAGATTTGATTTGATCTCTTTAGGGGCTCGGTTTTCACCTTGGAAGGGTTGGAGGTTGGGTTCTGGATTGAGAGCTTGTCTTGGGTATGTGAGCTTTACTTGTTAACCTTGAGGAATTTATTTTGGCTTGATTTGGGTGCTCGGTTTGCTTGTTTTAGCTCCTACCCAAGAAGTGGTTGGGTTTTGATTTTTGTTGGCCTTAGCTCCTACCCGAGAGCCTGTTTTGGCATACTGTGTTGTCCTTATTCGAGGACTGTTAGCTTGTTTTGGTGGATTGGTTTGAAAGTTTATAAGGCTGCAATTTTGATATTTGTTTGGTTCCTAGCCGTGGGTTTGTGATGTGGTTGAGTTAGCCTCCCCCTTTGGTCCTACCCGTGAGCTCACCATTGAGATTTGCTCCTCTTGCAGTCCTTACCCGTGAGACCTATTGGAGGTTGTTTGGTGCGATTTAGTCATTCTTGTTGGGTTTGAACTACTTGGATGATTGTAGGTGGATTGAAATTATGATTATATTTTGCACTCTCTTATGATATCAAAGCTCCTTATATAGCTAGTTTGGCTTGCCTTAACCGTGAGCCTTACTTGTTGTTCTTTTGGTTGCTATAGCCGTGAGCCTCTTTTGGTCCTGTTTCTTGACTTAGCCGTGAGTGCCTTGTTCTGTTGGTGGACTTAGCCGAGAGCCTTGGTGGCTGTTTGCTCCCCTCTATTGACCCCGGCTGTGAGCATTTATTTGGTTATATGGGAAGATTTTATGCTTATTAGATATATGAGGTCATTGATTAATTTGGAAGTTGGAGGATCCTGATTTTTGCATGGGTTTGGGAGTACTAGTGGTGATATTCTTCGGGTTATTTTCCTTTTGTGAAGTTTGGAGATTTCTAAGTCTCATTTTGGAAAAACATTTAGTTGGAATGAATTAATTTCATAAAAGATATCTTTCGGGTTTGGATACCGGCGTTAGGAGGTCATTTTGACTTGGGTTGATCCACTTATGAAAACGTGAGAAAATGATACCCTTTCGGATTGATTCAAGGATTTTCGGGCTTTCCTTTTTAGGTCTTTTCGTCACGAGTTTTGAGAGTTGATTCATCCTTCGTCCTTTTTGATGTTTTAGGTGAATCAGTTCCTCCTCTCTCTCACCCCAATTTTTGTTCTTTTTTTTCCTTGCTTCTTGGTTTGTTTTTTATGCTTATGTCTGATACATAAGGGTCTACGTATAGTCTTTTGCTATATGTGAAACCATTAAGCAAGGTCGCAAGTAGATCAGTTTTGTTTTGGGACTTAGGGCGGTGATGACAAAGACACACCGGGGATAGAGCAGAATGATATGTCATTTTACGACATCGGGATCCGATTCAAAAACCCATCAGGATCCAATTCATGAACTCGGTGAGCTGTAGGATGACAATATCATTTACCGACACAAGACTAGCGGGAGTTGACCTGAATCTTATTAAGTTGTTGGTAGTCTTATGCCCGACAGCGCGATCGACTCGTTGACAACTACTTTTCAAAATGATAAAATTAAATTTGATAAGAACAGATGCACATTTTTGTTAAACAAAAATACACTTTTCGTTATAAGCAAAATTGATACAGCCCAGTTTTTGCATGTTTGAAACTTATGCGCATGTTGAAAACATAAATTTTAAATACATTTTAAACATTGGTTGTCCGCTTGTTGATCATCTGTTTAGGCTAAGGAATACCCTCCTGAGTTAGGTTCGATAGGACACCCTTCTAGTTGAGTTACGGGCTTTAGACATCTGGGTGACCGAGAAGTCTTCGACGACCCTCGAGTACTAATATATAGTTATGCCTGACCCCGACCCGAGTGCTTGCGGTCCCCCTCTTTTCGGACTTTTTTATATGTTTTTCTTGGAATTTTTGGACAAAGCACTTGTGGTTTCTTTTCGGGATTTTTCCGTGTTTTCTACGATTTTCAGCGATTTTTAATCGATTTATCGATTCGTCGATTTCCTCGCATTTATCTTGTCGTGAGTCTTTTGACGATCTTTCTCGAGATTTTTGGATGATGTTTATTCGTTTTCGTTTATATAAAGCATTTTAGCCTGATTTCTCAAGTTTTGTTTTTTCTACATATTGCATCAATTACACTTAAGGAACAACGGACCTCTCAGGTATACATGTTTGTTTTATGTTTATAGCATGTTATTCTCTTATAATCACTTCCTTGTTGTACCTTTTACTTTTCTTTACATCGCATGTTATATCGTTTTCTTTACTGCATACTCTACTATTTGTCCTATTCTACATACCCTATTGTTATGCTATACACTGTACAACTTCAACATGTTATTCATAAAATATTTGAAGAATTACAATCATAGGGTCGCTGAATTTGATATTATAACCTGACACCCTAGAAAACTTAAACTCGTCACGACAAGGAACTTGAAACTAGCTCGGTGGGCAACACAACTATCTTCAACAGCAGAATATGTCTTCCCCAGCTAAACCATTTCTTTTCTAGAAATTAAAATAACAATCCATAGGATTTCAAGGTTGTTCGCCTAACGCAACATAAATCCTCAACCTTTTCGTTAGACATTTGTATAGCTCTGTTATACGATCTAAGACCTAACTCGTTTTAGGATTCTGAGGTTGTCGTTCGTTACGATCTAAATCCTCACATCTTTCAGGCTATTTGTGTGATCGTTTCACACGAATGTAAGCCCTACATAAATAAAATTGGCAAGATAAAACACTTGAATATTTCTCCTCGAAACTGAAGCCAAACCATATGGTAGACTGGGAAGTCACCTAGGATCTCCTCTGGATCTCCTTTCACACATCTTTGTCCGATTTCGTTGAAAGTCTCATCCTTTTGAAGTCCTTGAAGATAATTTTTCCTGATTTTTATCAAGAGTATTCTTAAGTGATTTCAGTCATTTAAGATGTAATTAACTATTGGGGTTTGCCCTTATAGGAAGTTTTTTCGAACCCAACTTAAAATAAACCATATTTAATTTTTCATATTAAATAGGGAAATTTGTCGGCAAATAAAACGGTTTCGCAGACCAAACTGACGTCATATATTTCTTAGTTTATTTGATCGAGTCTCATCTTCAAGTCTTGAGTTTATCCCTCGGGATAGATACAAGGTTTGAGGTAAAGCACTCTTTCATTTAAGCTATGAAAAATATGGGGTCAGTTTGATTTCATATTTTTCTAAACTTAAATATATATGTAAATTAAAGTATCCTTCTGAAGCGGGCGACGAGATTTTAATTTCGGTGACCGACAGCTTCCTACGGGTAACTCCCCCAACCTAACTTTTAATCGCTGACAAACCTGGAAATATTTGCTTGGTCTTTTCGGTTTGCTTAACAATAGTGGAAAATGTTATATTATTGTTGTTGTAATTGTATTTGTACTTTTTTTATTTGTCATGATACTCATGAAAGTGTGAGAATTGTATGTCATCTTTTATAACTGATATGTGATGATCGTATGTTTTTGTACTATACGTTTTTGTTCTACCAATAAACTATTTTGGATAAGCTGCCCCAAACAGTTTTATCCGACAGGGGCAGAAATGTCATTTAACCACTGGTAAGCTAATCAAATAAGCTGCACCAAACAACAAGACAGATTATTTTGATAATCTGCAGATTATCAGATTATTAGAGTAATTTGCTTATCATCAAATTATAAATAATCATCAGCTGCCCCAAACATACCTTAAATGAGGAGCGGCTTGGTGTGAAGAGAACGATAAAGATTTAACATAAGGAAGATAGGGCAGAGCGGGGTGAAGGTTCTTGGGATCGCACAGGAAGAGGAGCTCGAACACGTAGGCTGGTGGAAAGGATCGCACAGGGAAGGATCGCGTGGGCTGAGGCATAGATCGATCATTAAGGGAGGTGTTGCAAGGAGGAGAATAGGGCGGGATCGCGCGAAGGCTCTGTTCGGTATAAACGGTGGATCAAACAAAACTGTGCAGGGAGGAGCGGGATCGCTCAAGTCTTCCGGTGTTTGGTTCGCGTGAACAGGAGAAGGCTTCAATCAATTAAAAGGGCTCACACGAGAGACAAAGTTGATAAAGGGTTTGCAGAGCAAACGAAGAAGATTAGGGAGGCACCGCGCGAGGCGATGTGACACTTGCGCGAGGCGGTGCGGAAGAAGGCAGCATGTAAAGGCTTTTTCGGCGTTTATGTTTGAAACAGTGGAAAGGGGTTGAGGCTTCGTTGTTGAACAGGGAGGTTATGGAGTGGATTGCGACTTATAACAGGAGAATTCACAAAATGAAGGAAGACGAAGTGGAGGAATAGTGCAAACCTGTGTGTATTGAAGAGCGGCAAGGCTTCCGTGGAGATGCGAATTGAATCGGAGACGCAGACAAGTTTGCGATCTTTTTGCTATGGCAGAGGGATTTCATGCGTTCCTAGTAAACAGAATGAAAGGAGAACCACCGAGATAGTGTGAATGAAGGATTTCCAACCCTATCTTGCTGCTTTGACTTAGAACATAGGCACGAACAGTTATGCCATCGAGCGAGAGTGAGAGCAAGAGCGGAAGCAGCAAATATGTGAGGATTTAATATTAATGAATTTTAATTAACCTAATTAATAATTTTTCATAATTTATTTTTTTTAAAACGTAAACAAATTCTTCCCAACAAATGTGGTGCGCGCTTGATGTGGATCATGTTTGTTGCAAAGCTGATTGACCTGTGAATCTCCAAAAATGTATTTGGATACCATGTTGAGGCCTTCACTTTACGCATCTCCGGGAATGCTAATTGGATGGCGATGAAAAATATAATTTTGAGCTAAATTTGCAAGCTTATAACATTATAGGCCAATTCTAGTTGACATCGCCTCTAACTTGTTCTCACATATTTGGCTCAGATATTGAACTTGAATTTTGCACTTTGCTTTTACTGTTTTGATGGGCTCGATGAAGAAATTAACCTGAATTGCCTCTGCGGACTTGTCAGATAAGTGAGCACGCCTTCAATCATAGCTTTATGCTTTGGCGAACTTGTTGAAGGATGCATGCGAGTAACCTAGCCTTCAGATTTTTATTGAGTTAGTGGCAAGAAATCGTCAGTTATATGCTTAATGCTTTATCAGCTTGTTGATGATTGAATCACTTTAGTTCAACATCTAGCATTGAACGAACTATGGGATAGCTCCTTCGGCTCTGCTTTTTTCTTAAACGGGCCTGTTGAAGAAGAGAATGCTCTTTATCTTGTGTTTTATGCTTGCTCAGGCTTTGGATGATGTTAGACTTTTTTCCTTTGCAAAAGACATCGAGCTCAGTTTGATGCTTTTTTGAACGGGGATCCCACCTTTACATACATGCCACCAAATTCATATACATTAACATATCTATCACCTATATTTTAATTTTAACATTTGTACCACCCAAATATTTCTTTTCACATCAAAAATACCACTTTGAATTTTTAAAAAGCAAAATACTCATTTTCATGCACGTGCAAGGTGGCATGTATGTAAAAATTGAAATTTAGATATGTAAATACAAAAGGATTGAGTGGCATGCATGTAATATTTTTTTTAAAGGCTTATGCTGTAATTGATAAAGGCATTTTTGCCGCTAGTTATGAATCATAGTTTTTTGTTTCTGTTTGTGCAAGGATGTTCGGGTACTTGCTGTCTTATGTTTGAAATGCGTCGTTCCTGGCTTGTGTTGCATGTATGCGCGGGTTTTAAACACTTGTATAATGTGTATTTTTGCAGGTTGCCAGCGGCAGACTGAACAACACTGCGGGCAAGAAATAGATGAAATTAAGCGTGGAATTGAAACTGGTAATGTCGCACCTGACATGTCGCTCATCAAATTTTCTTATGAAGCCATTGATGCACAAAACCATTGCATTCGTATTGCCGATGAAAAAGTGGCTTTGGCGGCTCAGGCGTACGATATGGTATTTAAGATTGTTTTGACGCCCTATTACAATGTGTTCTATTCTATCATAAGGGTACCTCGGACCCAATATTTTATTTTTGAGAAATTTACATGCGTACCCCATAATTCTTATGGGTTTACATGTCGAACACCTAAAGTTTGATATTTGCATTTACTACACCTTGGTACTATAAGCAAGCCTGTGCGTAAAAAAGAAGCATTTGACTTTTAAAAAGTTAGTAAAGGTGGTATATTAATGTGATCCTATAGATTTGAGTGTTATGAATGTAAATATTAAAGTTTTGGTGTTAGATATGGTATGCATGTAAATGCCTTTTTTCTTTTTTAATGGCATCATTTGGTAACCTTCAAAGTTCATTAATAATTTAGTCCTTCGTGAGCATCTTCTACTTTACAAAGAATTTAGCTTATTATTAGAGACAGAAGTTTATTATTTTACGAAGTATTTGCTATCTTTGCGATTTTGATGGAAGTTAAAAATCGATGCAAAGAGGTCTCTTAATATGCCTTCCCTGATAAAAGCATTAGTCAAACTTCTTGTCCATTGTTCTCTGTCATTACTTCATTATTATAACATTAAAAAACACAATAATTTATTTAACATTTCATGTTGAGATCCACCATTATTTGTTAGGTAGGTAGTTCATTTGCTTTTGCTTCTGCCTTATCTCCGCCATTTGAAAGAATTTTGGTTCATGTGCAAACATAGTACACAATTCTTATGTATTTACATATCTCACACCTAAACTTACATATTTACGCATATGGCACTCAAACATTTAATATCAAATCAAAACGTAGCACTATTATCACTTTTTAAAAATGAAATACACATTTTCATGCTTAGTTTTAAAGTAGCATAGTGCTATGTATGTCAATATGTAAGTTTTGGTGTCAGATATGTAAATACATATGAATTGTGTGCTATGTCGGTTAATTTCCCTGGAATTTTTTGTTCCAAGTTTCTCTTCACTATATATATCATATGTTAATCTGGACTTCAGCTATATAACTCAGCTGAAATATCTGTAGGTTGACACCTATATCCAACAGCTTGATCAGTATATGAGAAAAATGGAAGAGCTTCGTCTAGGTGCATTGATGAAATTCTAAAGATTCTTTATTGATGAACACCATTTAAATTAATTTCTTTATTTTATATTGCTTATTATATAATTTTTACTGTCTCTATAATAGAAAGGGAACTCGCTGCCACTGCATCTCCTGGAGTTACTGGTGACACTTCCACAAAATCTGGAAAAGCTGGAGTAAGCGGCAGGGTTGGTCGAAAGAAGTATGCCGACTCATCCCATGCAATCATTGCCACTTGAGTTTATGTTTCTATTACGGGTGTAAACTTGTCGAGTCGAGCTCGAGTTACCTTTGGCTTGGGCTTGGGCTTGAGCTTGAGCTTGAGCTCGAGTAATTAATTGAGTTTGACCTTAATTTTGCGAGTTTGGGCAGGCTCACAAGCCAGCTTGTTTATTACGAAGAGAGAAAATAATATTAATTCAGACTAGTATTATAATAAAATGACAATTAGAATGAACAATGAGTAGATAAACAATAAAAAATTACTTGATATAAAATATAAATTTTCAAACATTTTTAGGAATTTATACAGATAAAGTTTTCATTTTTAATATTATTATTTTTTTAAATGAGTTGCGTCAGTATTGGACTGAGCTTTTTGGCTTGTTAGCTCGTTGAACTCAGCTTTCGGCCACTTCTCAAGTTGAGCCTGAGTTGGCTCACGAGTTAGCTTGGCTGGTTACACCCTTAATTCCTATTATATAGGATTAATCAATTTTGCTCGCTTTTCACGTTTTCTATGGGTTATGATAGGGCCCGACAAGTGGCGGTTGAGCTTCCGAACATAGACTTGGAATTACCGGTCGACCCAAATGAACCCACTTACTGCTTCTGCAAGCAAGTCAGCTATGGGGAGATGGTCGCCTGTGATAACCCTGATGTACATATTTCTCGTATCACTTTTCCATTTCTTTGCCAATCCTTCGCTTTGCTTATGCTAATCACTTGGTTCGAACATTCTTCAGTGCAAGATCGAATGGTTCCATTATGGGTGCGTCGGTTTGAAAGAACAACCAAAAGGGAAATGGTATTGTCCTAATTGTGTTGGGCTGCCGAAGCGTCGGAAAGGTAAGTGAGAATTGGCGGCGTAGAGGAAGCCCTTAAAAGGAGCTTTAGTTATGAAATCAGGTGCTTTGAATCCTCTAGTCATAAATCTGCTCTGTGCATAATCAATCTGTAAAATAAGAGTTCCTTAGAAGTTTCTGTATGATTGAGTTGTTTCTAACTTTTAGCTGCAATTTATGAGGCAGTTACCGTTGTAAGCACTGAATGTTACTCTCTACCTGAAGTTGGAAAATAGTTAGATCCAGTCAGCTCTTCAATAATCAAAATTGTAATCATCAATGGTTTTCCATTTTGTACAATGATTTTTGCCTGATGACACTAATAATGTTATTTTCTTTTTGGTGCATTATGTGATTCCCTGCGAAACAATTCTGAAAAACTGTCAGCTTTTTGTCCATTGGACCTTTCGGTAGGAAGAGCTGAAGCTTCTGAAGATGGATCTGTTTTGTTTCTGTTGTTCTGTTGTCTTTTTATTTATTTCTCATTTTGTTTCTTTTGTGCTTAAACTTGCAGATTAATGTATGGTTTTGGCATCTTCTCAGCAGCAAAGATAAATATTTGCTGTGGCTTGTATTTTTGTCTTTGCATTTACATTTAATTTTTTTATATGATTATTGCTTGATAAAAAATTTTAAGTATAAAAAGTGAAGTTTAGGTTTTAGATATGCAAATTTGTAATTGGATTGTAGGTATGTAAATGCCCCTTTTTTAGTATAAAAAAATTTATTTTTGCGCATATACTTCATGAAAAAAATCTTTTTATTCAGCCGGGCATTTGCATAGCACATAATTCTTATGTATTTGCATTTCACACATCTGCATTTTCATATTTACACACGTAACACTCAAATCTTAAATAAAACATAAAAAATAAGTACTATTACCACATTTTAATAGTGAAATATATTTTTTCTTGCACGAGTTTAAAGCATCAAAAATGCATCGACTCGAATTGTTTTTAATTATAGCCCTCAAAATTTTGATATTTTCAAAATTTTCACTCAGCCTTAAAAAATGGGGTAAAAGGTGATGGCTATAATGAAAAATTTAATTAGAATATTATATTTAAATTATGGGTAGTTAAAATATTATGCATGGCACCCAAAACTTTATATTGTAAATTTCACAGTCAAACCTCATAAATTTACATTTAAAGCATCTAAGAAGTTATATTTCCTAAAAAGAAACACTTCCCATTAAAATCATAAACACTGGGGGACTCTTGTTAGCAAAACGCCTTGATACAATCACATATAGGGCTAGCTTGGAAAGGCAAACAGCATGATCGCATCGTACAAAGATCTAAAATTTTGGATCACAAGGTGCGGAACTCTGGAGATCACATCGTTCAATTTAGGCTCCTACGTGAAGCAATTGAATATGGTAACTCGTCTTTCCTCCTACATGGCATTGAAAGCGATATCTCTGAAGCTCCAATATCCATCGAATAAGGTAGTTGTTGAATACAAAATTGTCGTACTTGAGATTGTTCACTTATATGCTACAAAGAGGGGTGCCCTCGGGCTTGACCCTATTATTCCACGTGAGATAGGATTACAAGTGATGGAGAAGGAGAGCAAGTTAATCCAGAGCTCTGATTTCAAAAAATTTATAGTCAAACTGACCGGCTCGATGGGACGGAGCTAATGATATGAAAATTAGTCAAATCTGAATCAAATCAAGCCCACATCAAATCATTGAACCACAACTAGAAGATTTCCAGACATATTTGAAATGTTAAACGGTAGTCGAATATGACAAGTTTATATTCGAATCGAGCGGCTCGACAAGATGAATCTAATGAGCCCAGAATCACTCAATTCTGACATCATTGAAGCAATCAAACGTCCATTAAATGTTGTATGATCGATGAAAGTTCTTCGGACCGTTCGATCAAAATGGTTCATATTCCTGCATTAATTGCACACAGAGCACTGTAAATAGACCCACACCCTTCACATGAGAGAAGACAGAAGCCTAGAGAGAGACCCTAAGGTTTTGAGGAGAAGCTGCAGCTCAGCATCACCGCTGATTGCCGTCGGTGGCCGACGACCGCCGTTAACCTCTGTCGATCTCCCTTAACAACCACCAACCATCATCAACCACCGATCGTCGTTGACTACTTCAACCCCCGTCAATCCCTTCAAGCTTCGTCGATCACCATCAACCGTCGTCGACCACCGCAAAACCATCATCGTTAATCACTACCAACCACATGTCGTTAGTCGACACTGTAATCTGAAAAAAATAGTTACCCTTCCCGTCTGCGAGACAATGGATTTTTGTAATCATCAACCTATAGTGAATTTTTATAATCGGGTCAGGTCCCGTGGTTTTTTTCTTTTACAGGTTTTCCACATAAAAACTACTGGTGTCATCACATGTTCTTTCCCTTTTTATCTGAGTGTGTGTTACTCTACCATACACATCAATATTCATGTGCCAAGCGAAGGAGTGGGGATAAATGGTCCTTTCTAATGCTTGGAATTTGCATTCTTAAAGTTTTCTCGTTGTTGATTTGTCGACGTCAGGTGGTTGGCCAATAGTGGTCGGGCCAGGGGTGTTCTCTGGCCAATCCATGGTGGTCGGTCAGTTGGGGTGGTTGGGTGTTAGTTGTTGGCTCATATTGGATGGCTGCTTGGTGATGGCCAGCCCAATTGTTGGGTTAGCAGCTTGCAAGTGGCCAACCCATGTTGGCCGGCCGGCCACCTAGGGTGGTAGGCGCTTATGTTGCATGGTTGCTAGTTCACTCTTCCGACTGCAGGGCCTATTGAAGATGGCCTATATTTAGACTACACAGTAGCCCTTGTCTATCTCCCATTGCCCCCCATCACGATCCTCAGTTCTTTCAAATCACGTAATAAGACTTAACATATGTAGGATTTAAACTTGTTATTATTGTTGTTTGGTAGGTTTTAGTTAGGATCAACTTAAACGGGATACTCCCTCCCTCCCTCCTCTCGTACAATTGTATATGTGACATCTCCTCATTGAAGTACTGATGCATCAGTTATTCTGAGCTAATATTTTTTCCTCATAGATGGAGGACGAGACCAAGAAAACTGGTGTTAATAATTTTAACGAGAAATATTATTTTTTGGGAGATATATATTTTAGGTCGTTTAAATGTAAATTGATAAGTTTGAATGTAAAATTTATAATATAAGAATGTTTGGGTGTAATGTTTGTAAAGTCTCCATTTTTTTAATAACAGCAAAACTTCCTGCGATCGCCAATGCTATCACTCTTGTTCCCGAAACACTAGACGATGAAGAAGTGTGAAAGACACGACGGGATATCTCTGCCGACGTGTCCGACGGCTTGTGAACGTTGACGAAGCAGATGTGAGATAGTCGCGGCGAATCCTCATTGGGAGCACCGGGAACTTGTTAGGAAGGGCATCGATGGATCAACGACTTGCAAAATGGAGACGGGATCGGCAGCGTGTGAAGGCCGGCGGTGAAAGTCAAAGAGTGATCGAAATATGCTTTTTGATTGTCACATTCATCGGAGTTACGGATCAGGGGGTGCTAAATGATCGCACTTGAACACGTTCACCATTGATGCCGTAGCCTCCACCACCTCCGGCGATCTACAGCAAGGCTTATATCGGCGTCCGGTGGAGGCGGAAGGCAGCTACGATCACCTGAAATGGAGTGGAGGAGGAGATATCCTCTCACTTTCTGAGAGAAATGGTAGACCATTGGACTGCTTTTCATGACCATGATGACATGTCATGTCTCAGAAAGCAGAGACAGGTAAGCTACCTCCGACGCTAGTGTTAAAAACTCACCATTGTTCTCACGTTTTATCGTTGACCAACGGCTCAATTATGGATTGTCTCGCACATTTATGATTGCAGTAAGTTGGGCTCTGGTTGTCGCTTTGAAAACAAAAAAACTAATCCTTTTTTATACTTTAATCACTGAAGTGGAATCCTGTCACTTTATTCTATCGTCCCTGTGCAAGGCACTGTAAAAAAGTTGATATTTGGATGGCGGAAATCGTTTCAACTTTATCTGTTTGTTTCTTCTGCAGCTGTTAGTATACTTTCCTTCATTTTTTTCTATCAAAAGTCAAATTTTTATTTGTCCTTATCAATAAATTTGATATCTTACTGTTAATTATTAAAATAACAATACTATATGGTTCAGAATAATGATCATCATTATGTAATTGTAATTAATTTTTCTAATTTTTATTTACTATTTTATGGTCTTAGGGGTGAATCATATTTGCATGTGTTATACTGTTTCCACCTTTGCATTTTTTTCGAAAGACAGCTGTGCCTAAGCACAACTTAAACATTACAAAGGGCTACTTGATTAAAATTACATATGATTGACAGGGTTAAACTTTTTACGAAGGTTAGAACTTCAAATGTGTTATCAGATGAAAAATTAATGCTTGAAATTTTGGTTAAAGCTCTTAACCAAAATGTAATCATTAGTTGCTTTACTAGAGCTACTTGTAATATTTTTTTTGTTGGTCTGAAGCTTAAAAGGAGTGAATTCATATGTGTGATTTTCAGTTGGAAAATGCAAGTTTCTTGGAATTTGAACCTGTAATTTGTATTGCTATTATTATTATTATTTGCATGCTTATTCTACAAGAATAACTGAATGAGATGGCCATGTTCATTCACCTATTCATCTAAAGATAACATGAATAAATATTATCGTTGCAAACTTAGATATTTAATAAATAGCTTGAACTTAAAGTTAAAAGATGCGAATAGAAGGGTTATTTTATGAATTTTAGGGGCATGATCCAAATCATTAGTTGATAAATCACTTTTTTTAGTCTTATTTCATTGATTGCTCGGATCTCTGAATTTTGTAACATATAGCAGCCCTAGTTGTGTGGTGCATCCAGTTTAGCATGGCAGATGCCACAATCACAACCAAAGGAAAATGAAGTAAAAATCTTACTTATTATTGAGCAAACCAAAGGAAAATAAAGTAAAAATCTTAATTATTCTTGTGAACCATCTTTGAATTCCTTTATCCTCTTCTGTTTCTAACAAAAATATCATAGCTAGAATCCTTACTGTCATTAGCACTATCTTGGGGTACATTTATTTGTTTATTTTATATAGGCATGCCTTTTTCATGTGCATTATTAAAACATCTATAATATTAGTAAAGAACTGCTAATGATTTGATCGAAATAAAATATACACTAATCAATTATCTGATTTAATCTTAGACATTTAAACCCCCACCTGTTGAAATAAAAATACTACTATTTAAGCCCATTCATAACCCTAAAACTTTTAAACTACCAAATTTAATCCTTATTATTTAAATCTCCTGTTGAAATAAAAAAAATATTACCAAAAATTATTCCTTTTCTTTAACTATGATATTATTTGAAACGGAGCAATCAGAGAAAGCAGTTTCATCTGAAATTTTCATCATTGATTATGGGAGAAGGCGAGAGGATGTGACATCTAAAAATCAAAGAATTAGATGATAAATTCAAAAGGAGAACAAGAGACTCTTTTTGGGGTTAGCTTTTTTGGTCGTATTATTTTGTTATTTATTGGATGCTGTATCAGGATTCTATGCTCTATTTAGTTTGAAGAAATTGATGGTGAGGAATTGAAATTGAAATGTAAATTGAAATAGTGAAGGAGTTGTATGACAAATGATTGGTTTTGTGTGCAAATTTTATTTTTATATATAAAAGCTCATACCAACAGCAAATTCACTTAATTATATTTTGTACAAATTGATTCATTTGACTAGAAATATCCTTCGGATGGAGCTTCATGAACATAATTAAGCTTCCCAAATAATGTAATTTACCATTTTTTTTATGGTTGAGCTGTGGTCTTGTTAGGCATGCAGCCTTCCCTCTTCGCCGTCTTATTTCATTTTAGTTCACATCAATACCCCTTCAAAATTTGCTAACAAGTTCTGATTGGCCCTTTAACTTTGGTATATTCTAAATAAAAATGCAAAATTGAAATAATAATCATTTGCTATACTAGCAACAGTGAGCAGATACCAAAAGGGCAACATTGCAATGGCTTCTGAATTCAGTACAACTGTTACTATATGAATGATCTTGAGTCTTGAATATTAAGATTTTTCATATATATATATATATATATATATATATATATATATATATATTCTTACAAAATCAAATTCAATTTCGAGTCAAAGTTCTAGTTGAGTGAAGTTTTAAATGTTTCATTTCAAACTGTGATAAATTTGCTTGAATTTGACTCATTATGAGCCATACACATAAGAAATGCACAATGGTTCAAATTGCAACCAAGCTTTTCTACCAATTACATTAAATTTGCAAAACTAAGCAAATGTTTGTGATAAATTTAAAGCCTCAAATGATATTTTCCCCAACAGTTGAAGAGGACATCCCCATTGATGATGCAAATGTAGCGGTTGTGTCGCCCAAGAGATACCTTTTCAAGCGATCCAAATCATCAGCAGCATCAAGCATCGTTGGCCTCATTAATGGATTTTCCTGTGTGCACAACAGACCAATTTCAACCACCTCAGATATCGCTACCTCCCACATTCTTCTCATTTCAGCTGCTTTGCTTCTTGCTGTTCTCATTAAACTTGAATCAATCACCGTTTCTAGTGATTGCTCATGATAGTGATTCTTTACCCATTTCTGAAGGCTTATTTCTCCTCCAAACATTTCGTCCGTCGGTCTCTTCCTTGTTAGTAGTTCGAGGACCAGTACTCCAAAGCTGTAGACATCTCCCTTTGTCGTTGAGTTTGATCCAAATCCATATTCTGCAAGATTGATTTAAAATCATGTAAAGTTGTAGTTAATTTTGGTCAATATTGACATGGTAAGTTGATAATGAAAGCTAGAGTTCATTCTACTAAGATTGTTTGGTCTTTGTATCATTTAAATGTTAGCGTTATGTCTTAAATGCTGTTCATTTGATTAAAATCATTCAAAGGTGCAGTTTAAGTTTTGTTAATGATAACATCCTAAAGATGAGAATGAAATATAGTTTTCCTTCTACTAAAGAATGTTTGGTTCAGTATTATTCAAATGTCAGCATTATATGAGGTGTTGTGCATTTTGTTCAATATTAAGAAATAGTAACATTTTGAGGAAAGTGCCAAGATAGCCCTCTGACTATTTACATAGGGCCATTTTAATCCCAGAGCTAATAAAGTGTTAAATTAATCCCTATACTCGTTTAATAGGGGCTAAAATAGTCCTCACCAAAAACTATTTCAACTCATGTTAAAAGTTTCTAGTGACTAGGTTGATAATGGAGAAAAAGGATTCATGTAACCAACCTCACTTAGTGGGATAAAGGCTTATTGCTGTTACTGTATAAAGGTGGCAATTTTGACACTTTTCTCCTTAACATTTTGACATTGGTTTGGTTCATCAAAATCTTGTTAGCAATAAAATAGGACTAGAACACTATTTACATATTTCTTCCATAAAGATATCAACAATATCAACAAATCAAATAAACCAGAAGCCATAGAACAATCCTGCAAAAGTAGGAGTTTTCAATTGAAGTAGGGTGAATATACCTGGAGCTATGTACCCAATAGACCCACATAATATATTGGCAGTGGAGCTGCTTGCATTATCTGGCCCAGCTGTAGTAACTCCTGCGCCCATATTCATCACCAGCCTCGAAATTCCAAAATCAGAAACCAATGCAGCCATATCTTCATTGAGCAGAACATTGCTTGGCTTTAAATCGCAGTGAATGACCTTCACTGGTGAGTGGTGGTGCAAGTAAGCCATCCCCTCGGCTATGTCGCTTAGAATGCTGATTCTCTGCTCCAAATCCATATGATGATTATTTGAGTGCAACTTAGCATCAAGGCTGCCATTTGACATAAATGGAAGAACAAGCGCCTTGAATTCTGGCCGGCTGCAAGCTGTGATTATTCTCATTAGATTTCGATGCCTGATTCTCTTTAAGACTTCACATTCTCTTTTGAAGCTCTTGGTAGAGTTTCCACTTTGAAAACGAAGTACTTTGACTGCCACCACTGTTTCATCCTTTAAAATTCCTCTGTAAACACTCCCATAGCTTCCAGTACCAATGAGCGTTTCTTCTGTAAATCCTCTGGTTGCTTCTGAAAGCTCACTGTAAGTGATTCTTGGGTAGCTCAACCTCAAAGTCGGCAGTGTAACGCCTCCAAAATCCTCTTCTCTTCTGTTTAAAATCTTCTTTCTAATCCTTTTTATTATAATCACAAACAATATGGTTATTGTGGAAGCCATCACTGTGGAAACAACACAAACTATGATTAAAAATGTTTTTGAATGGAACCATTTGCCTTTTTTTCTGCCAAAATTGCGGTACAAATGTGGGTTTCCAAGAAAGGAGGAATCAGTAAACAAGTTAAATATTCCAGTACTTGGTATCAATCCACTGAAATCGTTGTAAGATAAGTTCAATAGTTTGAGACTGGTACAGTTATTAAGGCTCTGTGGGATCTCACCAGATAAAAAATTGCAGGACAAATCAAGGATTTCTAGGTCATGAAGATCGCCAATTGATTTGGGGATTGACCCTTGGAGTAAATTATTTGAGAGATCAATCAACTTTACTGCAACACACTGAGAGAGCTGTGGAATCAAGGGGCCGCTGATTTTGTTCGACGAAATGTTGATTTCTTCTACTTGGTCCATCTTCCCAAGCTCCAAAGGCAGAGGACCATGAAGCTGGTTGTTTGAAAGATTCAGAAATATCTTCAATATTCCAGCTATTGTTGTAGGTATAATTCCTGACAGATTATTGTATGATAAGTCCAGTCTGTTAAGGCTGAGGCATTTACCGAGGGAAGAAGGGATTTGTCCCAAAAGCTGATTTTTGTGAAGATATAGCTCACTGATTTCTGCCAAATTTCCAATACTTTCAGGTATCTCACCAGTGAATCTATTGTTTGATAAATCAAGCAAGCCAACTGAGCTCATATTACCTATCATTTTAGGGATTGCTCCTCCCAGAATGTTATTTGACAATATAAACCTCTGTAAATGTCTCAAATGGCTGATCTCTTCTGGAATCACTCCACCTATTAGATTGTTTGACAGATTCAGCAATGTCAGATTTCGAAGTTTGGCAATGTTGGGAGGTATTATGCCATAAATTTTGTTGCTGTCAAGATTCAGAACTAATAAGCTTGAGACGTTTAATCCAACTCCGCTAGGAAGATGTCCGCAGAGATCAATCCCTGCCAATTCCAGCTCTTTCAGGATGGAGCAATTAGAAAGAGCATTGAAAAATGGATCTAAGTCTGTGTTGTTGTTGTGGCTTGAAAAATGTGTGTAGGACAGGTGAAGAACTTCAATATAATTCCACTTTCCTATCATCTCTGAAGGCAATTCACCAGAAAATTCATTGTTCTCAACATCAAGCTGACTTATTTCAGACGAATTTGAAAGCCATGAAGGTATCTTCCCTCTCAGATTGTTCAGATAAAGATTGAGTGTGAATAGCCAAGGAAGTGTGATTCCTACATTCATTGGAATCTCACCAGAAAGTGAGTTGTTTGAGAGATCCAAAACAATTAATTTAGTCCAGTTTATGAAGATAGAAGCAGGTATTGAACCAATAAGTAAATTTCCATGAATGTTGAAATAACCGAGGTCATTAAGGTGCGAGAGAGATTCCGGTATCGTGCCATCAAGCTGATTGTCTGAGAGATCAAGGATTTTGAGCCTCCTCAGTTTGGAGAGTTCAGGCGGAATGTGACCGGTGAGAAAATTTTCCGATAAGTCGAGCTGACGGAGCGCGGTGAGGTTGGCAAGCACGGGTGCGATGGTGCCAACAATGAGAGTTCGATTGAGATTTATGCGGACAACGTGAATCCGCCACTGGTCGCATTCGACTCCGTTGAAGTCACATGCTTTGGTAAACATGTTCCAGTTTGAAAGAACCGAATTAGGATCGGAACTTACGGAGCTTTTGAATTCCAACAGCGCCGCTTTTTCTATGCTAATTGCTTGGCGGCGATCGGTGAGAGGAGGTTGATGATTTCCTGAGGCCATGCAGATATGGAAGAAGAGGAGGCTTAGAAGACTAAGAGTAGTGCTCTCAAACTCGTTGGAAGTTTTCATTTTTAAAAATGTGTTTTGTAAAGATAGTGGACTAGGCCTAGCTGTTTTCTTTTGCTCGTGTTGTTTCTGATATGCATAAACTTTTGATAAGGCAAATTAGTGCTTAGGGGCACTTAAAATATATTTACATACATAGCACACAATTCTTATCTATTTACATATCTCACACTCAAACTTTCATATTTACACTCACATTTTTAATATCACATAAAAAATAGCACTTTTACAATCTTTTGAAACTGAAGTACACATTTTAAAGCACCAAAGTGCCATGTATGTAAATATGAAAGTTTAGGCATGAGTATGTAAATACATAAGAATTGTATGCTATTTATTAATATTTTCCACAAAAAAAAGATAATAAATCATATGAATAGCCTTGATTATGAAATTTCTATATTTGAATTTAAGGTGAGTGATTTAATAATGAAGGGATGAAAATTGGCGGAGATGGATATTTGAGCAATCATAATTTTCAAACTGGCTATGATTATGTTATATGAAGTAGTAAGTGGAGGCTCCATAGGCTTTCCTCCCACTTAGTAGTGTGTGCCTGTAGAAAGCGATTGATCTCTAGAATGATTATTTAGTCGAGATTGAGAATGTGAGGTCATTAGAAACGTCACATTTAGTTCAGCTCATTATTGTTCTCTTTTGAATTCTATATAAATTTCTGTTTAACCTTGCCAGCTTTTTTATTTTTTTGCACATTACATAGCACACAATTCTTGTGTATTTACATATCTCGCATCCTAACTTTCATATTTAAAAGTCAAATGCACATGTTTATGCATACATTTAAAGCACCAAAATGCTATGTACGATATCATTCTAGAACCGAACAGAAAGCAATAGCATGTGATGGATCTCTTAGTGTTTTCGTCTGCTGTCGAATCAGCATTGGGGTAAGCTGTCAAGTTAAGATCTCCCTTCTTTATGGCAATGTCGTGTTTGATTGTTAACTGAAGGTATCAGATGGCTCATTTTATCATATGATGGTGCTGATTTATGGGAGACTGCATATGCTGACAAATTTGGTCGACGGTGAAGGAAGTAATGGAAGTTTGCTTGCCTTAATTGGGGATCTAACGGAAGTTTGCTGAGTGTAGGTCTGGAGGCTGGTTTACAGTGTTGCATTCCATTTTTGTGAAGCAAGTCTTGAATATAATTTTGTTGGTGGAGGAAGTACCCCTGATGTATAGATTGAAAGTTGATGCCCATGTATGTAGAAATATGCACTAATTCTTTTAGGTTGAATTTGTTTTGGAGATTTTGGATGAGTTGTTGAATGAATGCTGTGTCATGTCCAGTAATTAATATGTCATGAATGTATATGAGTAGAATCATAGTGTGGTTGGTTCTTTTGTGGATTAGCATTGAGGGTGCTGTTGAGCTGAGGTAAAATTCTTGATCTTTGAGATGTCCAGAGAATGTTGCTTGATGAGGGTGTCCTAAACATTGGTCTCATAGGTTGATAGGAGTAGTGGTGGAGTGAAGGGCTGGTATGTTTGGAATGGAGTATAATCCCTTGTTGTTGTGCCTTCAAAGCCATTTGCAGTGAATAACTTCATGATTTGAGAACTCCAAAAAGGATAGTAGTGGGATAGGAATGAGAGCTGTATTTGCAAGTGGTTTGATATTGGTGATCAGAAATTTGATTAATAGTGGGATAGGAATGGTTATGGCGTGCTGCACAAAGGAAGGTACACCTTATTATGAATGAGAAGGACATTTGGTAAGCATTGAGATGAGAGAGGAAAGAGTTGTTGCTGCAAATACACAAAGTATAGTGGTGAAGATTTTGTTAGGTTGTTATGACAAGGATGGCGGGGGACCATTTGCCATGTGGAGAGGTTGCCGACTTCCGTTGCATGCGAGTGGAGATTATGTTGTACTGAACAAAATATCCGAATTAATACTTTGGCCAAAACTTTCATTTTATTTAACCCACTTGTACTGCATATTGGGAAAATATTTCTACGTGGAATACGCATGAAGCTCTGTGTGCGTACTCCATTAACCCCGTAATACCCCATATAATAACCTATGAATAAGATCGAAATAGAATCCACGAAGGTTATTGAGGTTGGTTATAGGTTATTGGAATTAATACCCCAATAACCTCCCAATAACCCCCCAATAACCCCGAAACGGAGATTATTGAGGGGTTATTATACACACAAAGCTGCGTGTGTATTTATTTCCCTCTAACCCGCTTCCATGCATTAGTTTCCAATCGAATTTATGGAAAAATGGAGGCGAAATGGGGTTTAAGTTCCTATATAATTTAAATTTTTTATTCTTTTTATAGTTTGTCACTCATTAGTATGTTAAAAAATATTTTTAATCAAGGAGGGGCACAAAATTTGCTTACATATAAATATGATTTGTTCCTCATTAATTAAATATTAAAATAATTTATTATATATGGCAATAGAGTAATAAAATGAAATTCTGTTTAAAATTATTATTTCTATATGCTATCAAAGTTATCTGTTGGTTCTAAGTTTCATTATAAAACTCATTCAGATAATTAATTTGGGCCAATTTTAATAGTTTAGGACTAGATTTGAGCAATATAAAACTCTCAAATTAAACTCAGCTTGTTTATGAGCTTTTTGTCACCTCCCAAAAGAGCTCTTATGGGTGGTGGGCAGTCAGGCCTTAAATACTGTTTTTCGGCCCTACATCTAGTCGATGTGGGACTATTTGTCCGTGACATTTTGCTATGTTCTTTTTAGAGCAGGGGAATCATCTGAACCCAGTATATTGGTATTCTTGATTTTTGTTTTCGGGCAATGTGTTATACATTTAAGTAATTATTAAATATTGCTTTAATAATAAAAATAATAATTTAATCAATTGCTTTACCTTATAAAATAATAACATTTTGATTATTGTTATTTCAAGTTATTTGATTGTCAGATTAGTGATCATTTTCAAAATGAAGAGGTTAATTAATCAAATTTGATTTTGAAAGTTTTCATACTGCTAAAATGCCATATTTGTAATGAAATTTTGATGTTACACCCTCCAACATGTTTAGTTGTTTATATATATATATATAACACTCAAATTTATGACGTCACATCAAAACTATTACTATTACAAAAGTTATTAATACCAAGATGTTACAAATCTAAGAAAGTTTAGATACATACGACTCAATTTCTATGTATTCACATATCTAACAACTAAGCTTCAATTTATACATACATACCGCTTTATCTATGCCCGAAAAGGTGTTATGTCACTTTTAAAAAGTTAAAATGATGATAGGTTAGGTGTTTCGTACGTTAATGCATGGGAATTGAGTGGTATATGTTAATGCATAGGAATTGGGTGGTATGTATGTAAATGCCTCTAAATGTAATTATCAAACTTTATCGGGGTATTTTACATGTATAAACCTTCGGTTTGACCATCCTCTCACTTGGTCAACTAGGCTTAATCAATCATGGTTTGACAAGACTTGTTCGTCCGATCTTGTTGAATTGGGGTTGCCGATCGGCCCTTAATGGTTTTCGAGTTGATGAGAGCCGACTTGGTCGGCTATCCTAGTATGGTTGTTGTTTGTTGACCCTTGAATAGGAATCCCTTGTCGATAAAGCAAGACTAGCTATTGGGCAAATGGTGAATTACTATAATTCGACAAGTAGCTCACTTCTCGACTAGGTGATCCTTTGCGAGTGTTTCGTATGGTTATGTGATGGTTAGATCTCATCCCCGGAGGGTCTCAGGGGCATTTGTGAGCAGCTGGTTATTTTGAACTCTTCCTTTTGAGCCTGATTATGACCAGGAACACATCGATGCTTAGCTCGATTCAATATGCTTTATTCTTTTGCTCAGATGCCTTTCAGCCGGTTGGCCTTCAATCCCTACTTAAGGGGGGTTGCATCTAGTCTGATGGGTCATTCAGTATTCTGCTTGTGAATGTTTAGTATTATAGTCATGAACCCTTAGTGCTAGTTTGGGGCAGCTTATTGGGAGCGGTGGTGGTTTGAAAACGTCGCAATGTCATTTGGATAGAGCGTTCGCACGAGCGTTCTCTTACTGCCGATACGCGGTATTAGAAGAAATAGCCAAACTCGTATAAGCGGAGCTCCCTTCGCGTCCTACATTCAGTTCATGCGTTTGGGTGAAAAAGACGTCTCGTGCCCCTCTCCGGTCCCCCTCGCCCTCGCCTTCTTCCTTGCGGCCGTTGAGAAATTAGGCAAAAACTCCACTCTCT
>NEWO01000005.1:1646220-1659763 GCA_003013225.1 Phalaenopsis aphrodite
GAGAAGGAGAAGGAGAAGGAGATCAAACGATCCCTAACAGCCGGTTAAACTTTCCATTTGCAGAACGAGTAAGAATCTTGGTTGCTGCCTGCTTGCCCTCACCTTCTTTGTATAGATAGCTAGGTCGACTTAAAGTTGGCGTTCCCAATCAAATCGCTGCTGCTCGCGCTCACCGTAGACGAGATCGATGGTAGCTTCCCCTCTCTATTTTCTTTTCTTTTTTGATTTTTATTTCTGCATCCGTTCTTATTTGATTATCAACTTCTTAGCGGTCTTATGCCGAAAGATCTATTCTGTTCTTAAAAAGATCCTTGTTTAGGTTTCTTCTGACTGGAGCAAGAAGAAGATACATTTTGAGTGGATACTATATTTTATTATTATTTTTTTTTAATATTTTTGCCTTGGTGCAATGGTACTAGCTTCAGAGTGTGATGACTGACTAAATTTTTTAATAAAGTTTCGTTTGGAACAGAATATCAAAATTTGGTTAGAATTAACTTATACCAACATATTTGCTTTTGGATTAGTACAATGTATGGCTAATAAAAAAAAATTGTATTTCACACAATTTAAAACTAATCTGATGACAATAAATTCATTCGAATCAGAATATCATAACCTAAATTTTTTGTTGAAATGTGCTAGTTATAATATAAAAAGAAGTTTGTATCAAATTCCTTACATTTAGCAGCAATAGGAATCCCATGCGACAATTGACTCAATTTAATGGCAAATGATACCATTATACAACCCTAGTTTATTGGTAGTTTGATTAGTGGTGCTTTTGAGTGGTGCTTCTGAGTTTCTAGATGATTTGGCCAACTTTTTCATCAAGATAGAAGGCATATTCATTAAGAGTTTTTCCAATGGCTTAATACCTATGTATTTTCATATCCAACGCCTAACTTCGATGTTTACATTTATGCCACCTTATCTATGCATGATAAGATATATTTCGCATTTTAGAAGTTTCACCAAATTCCCTAATAACAAGTGACATGAAGCTGAAACATCCTTCTTCATTGAAATTTGTTTTTGTAAGCTTATAAATATCTTTTTTAGTGCTGACTGTTTCTCTCATGCAGGCTAACAGGCACACCATCGTATTGATTCAGGCATCTCAGAACAGGGCTAGTAGAACATTTATGGATTTTGATTCACTCAGTCAAGCCATGGATGGTACACATGAATACTATTTTTAAGAATATGAGCATGCTTTTGGAGCTCTAGCTTAAAATTTCAGAAATTTTCTTATTGCCCGGATCAACAGTTAACAAAATTCATTTTCTATTGCAAGTTTTGATGTATAAATTCCAATATTGTACTAATTTTCTTCATTAATATTAGTAGTAAGTCTGATCATAATCTAGACACAATTGGAGGTATTTTTAAGTTGGGAGTTGACAGATAAAAATACATTTGACTCATTAAGTGCAGAGAACTTTTGAGGCTCAGCTCTCACGAGGATTGTGTAGATTTATGGGTGCTAAGCATAATTGCTTTATTGTAATGTTCTTTCTTTCAGGGTATTAGTTCACTTGCCAAAACATAGAGATAGCTTTATATAATTAGATCTACTAACTCATTATCATACCAGGTTCTCTCTTTACCTGTTTTACAACATGCACAAACTAACCTTTTTCAAATATTTTAGTTTTTCTTGGGATACAATGCTGTTTTAACTTCACTGCAGTTGTGTGATAGGTTTAGACAACTCAAGCTTTTATGCAAAGAATGAGAATACGTATGAGAAGTTCCTCATCCGCCGTTGTCGTTTCCACTTCTATTCCTCATCCTACAACCCTCCTAACCCATCTCCTAACCTTCTCACTTCTTCTAGGAACCCTAGATCTTTGTCAAGTGTTTGAGTGGAGTAGAAATTCAAAGTATATTAAATGGGTTTTGAATACCTTCAATAGTTCACTTTTGATGAATTTTGAATTTGCTCGATTTGAGTGAATTATAAATTAATCATGCCTTGTGACTTCATATCTTTGCTCATGCTCACAAATTCTTTGTCTTGGCATTCCCTTGCTTGTAGTGTCCTTATACTTGCGAACTCATAGTCTCGACGTTGTTTATGAGACCATGCCCCCTCGTCGTCTTACAACATTGCCGCCTCATGTACTCATTGTCTAAAGATCTACTTGTAGGTTTATTTTACTTTCAATCTAAGACTAAAAAAGTAGTTTCATGAATTGATTTTACAACAAACTAAACAACCCACCCTTAATATTAAATATGTATTAATTTACAATGTATTTAAATTATACAATTATTTTAGATGCTTGCAACCAAATAACCCTTCATGGAAGGTTCACCTCATTGACTAATGTAGTTTACCCTTAATATTTTGTGATGTTCTTATTCTTTTGCTTTCTCTAGTTAATCATTCTATTTGGTTTATATGATGTAATATGTCCATTACATGTATTTATATTTCATATGTGATTTAGGCTAAATCTATTTGTGGTGTTATTCACAAATCTATGTACTCTAGTACCATCTTGTGCACCACTTGTCTTGCCTCCAATAAATTTGGTCTTCTCAATTGTCGACTGACCCGACCCCCTCTATATCTGCATACTTGATCGAAGCATATTTATACTACTCTCAACGACTAAAGGTCTTTTGATTTTTAAACCACCGAACTCGCCATCTTTAGTTGAGATACTAAACTTTGTGATAACGAAGAGGATGAGAGAGGCGTCATTCTTTTTTTCTTCTTTTGAGTGATAGTTTTCACCTCTTCTATTAGACATAGGCCATCACGATTTAGCCACTTGATTTCATATATTTTTTCCTCTATTCTAGTGTTTTTTATTTTTTTATTGTCCTTTTTCTTGCAGAAAAAAAAAAATCCTTTTGAAACAAGCCAATCAAAAATTTCTCATACGGAACTCAATTGAACCAATGTGAATCTCTTGCCTATTTCTTACAGTTCATAGCATAAAACTTGAAAATTTTTAAATCATGCATGAAACCAATTACTAAATGATTTAGAAGGAAAAAACAATGATAGAATCCATTACCCTTAAGTCAAGGACCTTAGACTTGTATGAGGAGAGTCATTCTTTAGATGTGTAGTCAGTATCTACAATCACTCGACGAAATTATATCCAACACACACAAGAATTTAGAGGAAATGAAAATTGTATTCAATCATTTAGTATGTTTTTTATGCCTTAAGGATCCTATTTATAGCCCTAAAAGGCCTAAAATAAGTAAATTTTCAAATTTCGCAATTTGGCCTAATATTAGAAGTTTCAATTTGGTACATTTAACTTCTAGCATGAACAGGTTTCTAACCTTAGTTTCAGCAAATCAGTGAATTTTCAACCTATTGCATTGACAATAACCAAAGCAACGACAATATAAATGAAATTACAAAACAATGGATGGAATAAAATGGAAGACTAGATGTACACTGAAATATGAATTAGATATAGATGAACTTGGGGGGTCCTAGAGCTGATTTGAAATAATATGACGTAGTAAATCAAAGTATCAAAGCAAATGTTAATCAAAGCACTTGAGACACATTTTGTTCTTATAGGTATCATTCTCATAATCGGATTACATCTAGTAAAAAACTAAAATAACGGTAAATACAACACTAAGTCTTGTTATATTTATCCCAATCCTCTCATTTGTGCTTGCTATCAGTAGGCACTTTAAAATTTCCATCAAGTTAGTTTGGTTGAAAATTTTCAGTTCTAATGATTTCACATTTGATATTCATCAAGTTTAGGCATAATTGATGTGCTTTCTGCAAGATAATCTTTGAACATCTTGAGTTGGTTTATCACACTAATGATTCTGTTACTGCTGATTACTAATATTACTTGTGGCCACAATGTCATCATTTATAATATCTTCATGAACGAATTGTGTAGCTTTTTTTGTTAAGTTGTTGGATGTGAACTGACAAAATAGAAATAGAAAAGGGCAAGAATCCACAACATTGATAACAGGTTAATGAAATCAAGTCAAGTTAGAGATATTGAAGATCGGTAGCTTTCTTTGAATATACTCATGCAAATAATGCATTATGTAAATTCACTTGGTTTAGACTCAATGTGAAGTTCAACAAGATCTTTATGTTTTCTAGGTTGATACGATATAGCAATTTTAATGTACTTATGCCCTTGGATTTTTTAATTAAAGATTTGTATGCAATTTCAGTAATAAGTAGTATCAAATCTTAACCAAATATGTATTTCCTTAATCAAATAACATAACAAATCTTCTCAGTTTGTCCATTAGTTTAATGTAATAAGAAGTTGAAAATTTTAATTTGATTTTCATTTTCTTCAAAAGTGTTTTCCAAAAACAATGCATGATTTTTATATCTTTTTCGAATATAATGATTTTTGGTAATCCATTCAATTTTTTCATGTTGTTAAAATAAAATATACTTTGCGAGATGCATAAATAGATTCAAAATATGTAATAAATGAATAGTTTTTAAAAGCAATCTTCCGCCAAAAAATTAGGATTGTGTTTCTTTAGAGTTCATGGAAGTTCTAAAACAAAGTTTATATTAACATTTTTCCAAGGTATATGTGGAATAACCAATTGATGTAAAGCTCAATATTGTGTTTGTTCCCTTAGCTTTTTGGTGTGTTCTCTACCGTGAAACAGTACATGAGCATAACTTGTAAGTTTGGCTAGTAATACTTGTCATCAGTTTTAACTATGATTTTATCACAACCAAAATGTCTTTGCATTACATCCAACATGTAACTCTAGTCAAAGAAAATCTTTCAAATTGAATAAGGTATACGAAGTTGAGGAATGCTAAAAAGAAACTCATTCATAATTATGAACCTTGTTCAATGCATAAGCTAGTCACTATTTAAATTAAGATAAATCTCTTTGAAATCCTTGAAAATGGCATACATTTTTGTATTGTGATCACAATTGGTCATCATGTCGTGTGAAATAATAGAAATCCTACTTAAAGCTCCAGTTTCTTTTTTTTTTTTTTTATTGCTCTAGCATAATATTTTAGCACAAATGTTTATTTTCGTAGAAAGTCGGTTCAATTAACGTGCTGATGTTAGTAATTTTTTTTAGTGTCTATATTTTAGGCCTGAGTATTAAGAGTATAGGACAAATTTATCACGCAACAAGTAATATTTATCTCCAATAGTGGCGATTGCCCCACAACATAAATCTTTTATCATAATTTGAGTATTTTTTATTCTATTTCTTATAACTTCTTACTAAAATATGCATTCAGATCTCCATCTTCACCCGAAATTCCTCTAATTATTACACCTGGTGCATTGCAAAATATTTCCAATTTTTGTAAGCCATTCTTTAAGGCAATTGAAAGCAAGTTCAATCAATTTTATCCATTCAAGTTTTCCATTTCTAAGACAAATTGTAGTTAGTGTCATGACATTTCTAAACCCATTAAGAAATTGCCTACAAAAATGGTTCAAGTAAGAAAATTTTGAATATCATGAAAATTAGTTGGTATTCCCCAACTTTAATAGCTTTAATTTTATCACGATCAACAAATAATCTATTAGCATTCATTAGGAATTCTAAGAATATATGGGACTCTGACAAAACAGCTATTTGGATTTAGATATAATTTTTTGAACTGCCACCTTTATAAGATTTACCAAATCCTCCCATCTCGTTTTGTTATAAATTAGAATATCTTCAAATCACACAATGAGAAATTTTCTTATAAAAGGCCAAAAAGCATAGTTCATGATTCTAATGAAAATACTTGGTGTATTAGTTAGTTCAGAAGGCATTACTAATCGTTCATATAAATCACCTTTGGCCTTGCAAGCAATTTTAATCCAAATCATACAACTATGGTACCTTGTTTAACATCAATAACTAAAATACATAGTAAGTTGAATGGACATCAAGCATCTTTATGTCTTCAAAAATTGTAATATATGTACCGAAGTTAATTGGTAAGGTTTTGGGCGTAGCTCAACCTTCATAGTCATGTGTCCAATTGCAAACTAAATAATAACATGTATGCAAATTCTATGATCAATAATGAGTTTTTAACTTTTCTCACCACACTTAAAATATGTTTTAAAGATAGAGGTTATTTTTTAATGATGTTCAACCTTAGGTGTGTCAATGATGAATAACAAATTATTGAAAGAATTCTCAATCAAAAATTTCTTTGAATCATTATTCTCTTCATTGAGTTCAATCACATCATCTCCTTCTGCTTTTTCATTTCTTTCTTTTCAATATTAATATATAGAATTTGATTAGGTCTTTCACTTGCAGACTTATTTGATGACATTTAAAATGAGAAATTTTAGATTAGTCGCAATAGTTATTATAGATTTTTCTCTACAATCTTTGTTAATAATATTGTTAGTCGCTTTAGAAGAAACAATTTGACGTTGATTAGTTGGTTAAAATAGGTGTTTTTAGTATATGAAGAAATTTTTTTTAGATGCGAGAATAGTTGTTTAGGATCCAAGGCTAGTTGAAAGCCTTCTGAGTGAGTCAACATTATGTGATGTCATTTCTCTTTCAAGCTAGCCTAAAAAACATTGTTTTTAGTTTTTCTTTTTTCTTAATCTAACAACTCTTCAAACTTATTATGCATTCAATTATAATATTCGTTTCTTATTTTAGTGACTTCAGTTCATCATTGGAGTTGATCTTGGTAAGATAAAGGTTGGTATTTTCTATTAACATCAATTTCATCTCACTTAAGTTTTGGTATGTTCTAATCCCGGTCTTTTTTTTTTGGTCCCTCAATACCAGTGCAATTTATTTTAGTTATTTCATCATTACAATAGGTGTCATAATTTTTATTGGAATGATCCTTGTGATACTTATCTAGTTTATTTCTTTTATGGTAAATTTTGCTTCTGCTAATATTGTGAATGGTTCTTCATTAAAGCATGATGTAATATCTTGTTCTTGCGGGGAATGTTTGTTAGCTTCCCTAGCGTTTAACTTGATTTTTTGCAATACTGAGTTGGTCTTGCGGATATTCTTTGGTAAATTATTCAAAATTTCATCCCTATGATGATTTCTTAATTGACCTTGGTATTGTGTCTTGTTTCTAGTCATGTTCATATGAACTTGATTGTGACACCAATATGAAATAGAGCATCTCAAATTTTAGGGTCCTCCAATGCAAATTTAAGATGAGATGCAAAATGAACACGCATAGAATCATAATTTATAGCTTTCCAACTCTAGTTTTAGGATAAACAAGTTTTTTTAGGCAAATTTAGAGAGGGCATTTTTATTATTTTCAAGCATTATTTGAAGTTACCAAATCTAAAATTTCACTAGAAATCTTAGGACAAATTTATACTTTTGTAGCTATTAATATTATCACCACAGAAAAGGGACCAATATATATTAAACTAGAAAGTCTCAATCATGCATACAAATCAATTTAGTAAATAGTTTAAAAAAAGATTAAAGTAATAAATCACAGATTGAAAGATCTAACACCACCAATACAAGAAGATCATTCCCGGAGATTGTTGTTACGACATGTAAGAGCTCAAAGAATCAACTTCCAATAGCAAACAAAAAACTTGAGAGGAAATATAAATTTTGTTCGAACATTTAATGAATTTTTCACGCCTCACATGTTCTCTTTATAACCTCAAGAGACCCAAAATTAATAATTTATCAAAACTCTTCCAGATTTGGCCTAATTTTGCAAATTGCTAATCAAAATTTGAATTACTACAGCAACAGAAGATTTCAGACTGAGTTTTAGTAAATAAGTGAATTTTCAACTTTAAAAATGTGCAAAGAGCTAACGAACAATGTTAAGAAAGAAATTCAACACAACCTAATTGCGAAAACTAAAACTAAATCAGCGACAATAACAATGAATTTTCAAATCAGTGGATGTACAATGCAAATAATTGGATGCACACTGAAACAATGAATCTGAATCAGAGAGCCATGAGCTGAATCAAAACAGGCTGCAAGGGTAAATCAAATCTTATAAGATAATCAAAACATTAGTGAACAAATCTCGTTCTCATAAAAAATATCATCGTAGGCATGTGATATCCAACAAGTAAACTGAAAAAAGTAGTAAATGCAATACAGCGATTCATAATTGTCTCCAACCACAAGGTCTTGAGTTCAAGACTTAATACGTTTAGCTGTGCGAGTTCCCAAAAAAAAAAAGAAGCCTAGTAATTATTTGCAACTTTGCCAACAATATTTGGTTGTTGTGATAGGGGTATAAACAAGTCAAGTCAAGCTCGAGCCACCCACATCTTGAGCTTGAGTCTACGAGTTTGAGCTGACTGAGGAGCTGGTTTGCTTGTTATGAAATAGAGAAAACAATATTAATTTAAGCTAGTGTTTTAAGAAAATGACAAATTGGATGCAGCAATTAGGAGATAAAATAAGAGTTATTTGATATAAAATGTAAAATATCATTATTTGAATATCTTTAATAATTTAAAAAATAACATCTTACTGCTTAATATATTTTGGGTATATTTTATATTAATATTTTTTTAAGCGAGCCAACTCACGAACTAATGTGTCAAGTTTGGGTTGTCTTGAACTTGGCTTGTTAGCTCATCCAGCTGAGCTCGAACTAGCTCACGAGTTGGCTTTGCTCGCTTACACCCCTAGCTGCAAGGGACAAACATACCCATATTGTCCCACAAAATTTATACACTTTGGAAGCTTCCTGTTACCGTTTTACAACCTCTGATAACATTGGCACAACAAACTGCCGATTCTATAATATAAACAATAACCTTTTTTGCAAGAAAGTTTTGCTTGAAAACTTAATCGTAACTTGATAATTTCTCAAAATGTGATGAATCTGTAAATCTGCAAGATCAAGAATAATTTAATACATTCCTCTTTTACTTCTTTCCCTCAGAAGCAAAATACTTTTCTTTCATTTGCAGGAATCTGTGGACTCTATGAGAGAAAACTGAAAGAGATCGATCCAACCATCTTAAACATCACCTATGATATCACCGATCTATATAACTTCATCGATGGCTTCACAGATCTAAGTGCATTGGTGTAAGGGTCAAAATAGCTCATTGTTTGCGAATAGCTCGTGTTCGGCTTGTTAAGTACCTTGTGCTCTATTCATTTGCTAGCAAACGAGCGGAACACGAACAATTTTTCTACGCTCGATATATAGGGTGATATTCATGACCAGGATCATAAGCACTTAAATAGTGCTCCCCGGAGACTATTTAAGTTGATATCGAAAGATTCGAGTGACTAATTTGGCACTTTTATAGACTTTGGAATTGAAAATCACCCCATTTAAATAGTTCGGGGACTATTTTGGCATGTTACCTTCTAGTTTTGATAATCTGATGCATATTTTTTGGTCTAAATTGCAGCTATGATCATTCTATTCATGCTTTTCTTCCTTTTGATCGACAGTGGATTAAGCAGCGGATGTTTCAACACCTCAAAAAACTTGCTTTGAGATAAGATATAATGAACAAAACTTGGGATTAAATATCTACATTCCATTATACTGTTTAGCTTAGTTATTTGCCTTGATGAGCTTCGTCTCCTAAAATGTTGTATGAATAATTTGCTATGTTTTGTCATTGGATGTTTGCTGATATTGGTGTATCTGAAACAAATTGTGTATAAGCTATAGTTCAGGTTTTTTATTCTAGTAAAAAAGATCAGGAATGAGAAGGTGGAATTTCTTCAAGCTTGCATGGTTTATTTTTGGGAGAATTGTGTTTAAATGCTAAATCACTCTGTGAAGCTCTGGTTCTTGCATGGTTTATTATGTCACGGTTTTGTGTTTATATTTTGTTTTTTGCCTCTGGCTGCCAAAAAACTCCTAATTTCAGTACATCTCGCGTTTGGCTTGCCAAGTAGCTTGTGACTAATTCGTTCGTTGAGCAAGAAAACCAAGGACGAACAGTATTTTTAGCATGATTTATAAATTAGTTGAACATGAATAAAATTTTGTTTGATTGTGCTTTGACTTATTTGACTTGAGTTAATTAAATAATTAATAATATTGTAAAAGTTTTATATTAATTTTTATGTTATATTGAAAAAAATAAATTTCATTATTCTTTCTGTCATTCGAGTTAATTTTTAAGTATAACACGAGTTGAAATGCACAAATGAATTTGGATCGAGTCGAACATGAATATATCATTCACTAGCCTTTTCAAACATCGGCCTATTTTGAAAAAAAACAAAAGTTTCAAAGAAGTTGAACATGGACGGATAATGGGTTTGCTCAAGCTCGGCTTGTTTACTCTCACCAGCACATTGTGCTCATTATTCTTTGTTTTTTGAAGTGGAATTTATATGCATACAACCCAATTCTTATATATATCTACATATCTAACACCTAAGCTCTATTATTTACATTTATACCACTCAGATCTTGCATGTAACATAAATGCATAAATTGAAGCTTAGAAGTTAGATATGTTAATACAAAAAAATTTAGTGGTATGCTTGTAAATCTTAGTCTAACTTTTATTTATAGAGACATTAGTGGAATCGCTCCATTAAGAAATGATGATAGCTTTATAATTTTGAGGACTCATTTTTTAATCGGGCGAGCTAGTTTCAATCATTTCCTGATCTGTTTTTGTTGAAAATTTGAATAGGTTGTCTTTTCTTTTATTTTTTATTTTTTTGTGATTTTAAAGTACGTGAATATGAGGGGAAAAAAAACAAGCATGGCTTGTTTTAGGCTATTGAAAGTCTCAATATAATGTGGGCATCTGAGCTTTCTTTAGTTGTTCAAACTAATTGGTTTTAGTACGTCCATGTATTTTACATGTGCTATGATAGTTTTTGTTAATTGAAAATCACTCAGCTTTATAAAGGATTTGATCAAACATGTGACTTCATAACCTAGGGCTTCCTCTAAGAAATAAATGACCAATCAATAAAAATATGGCCGTGTCGACAAGTGTCGGCCGGTCAACTTGCTTAGCGTGGGCGACCAAAACCCAACGCACCACAACAGAGCTGACCAATTAAAAGGTATATGGCTTCAGCTAATTGGATCGTCCGACAACGGGTGATCGATTAAACTGGACGATACCGGTTGGTCAGTCAGATCTTCCTTGTGTGGGCAACCTAACCCACAAACACCTAGCAAAGTCTATTTCTAGGGCTAGCTAATAAAGAAAATGCAAAGGAATTTATGGAACCTCACCAACACGGCGTTTGATGTCGTGTTTCTTCACATAGATGAAGATCTTCTAGTGGCAGGAGAGATGGCGACGTTCTGACAAAGTTTCGAGCTTCGATGAAGTTTCGGTGAAGCTTCGGTGGTCTTTCCTTATAATAGTATGAAGCTCTCATTTGATTTAGGAGAGAAGAAGTCTTGCACCTTGAAAGCCACATCCATCCTCAAGATGCTCTCCTCACACACTCGAAGAATGGTGCAAGAAGAAGAAGATTGCATTCTATGAAGGATGGAGAAGGAGAGGAGGAAAAAGAAGAGGAGGCCTGTGAGAAAGAAGCCCTCACTCTCACCTTTCTCTCTAACTCTTCACCAAGCTCCAAGGAAGAAGAAGAGTTCAACTCTTGGAGGAGACAAAAAGTGTTGAAGGTTATTCATAGAGAATAATGAGGTGGAGAGGTGAAGTTAAACCAGCCTCCCCATGCAAAATCCCCAAAGTACCTCTTAATTAAGCCAAAAATGGCTAAGCAAAGGCACTCAGGACATGCCAAAAAGGGTTAATTCCCCTAGCCTTTTCATAATCCCAAGGATATCTCCCCAAGTCCAAGGAGGGCCTAAAAATTTAGCTCAAGGCGGTACACCTCTCTAGAGCCGCCATACCAAATTTTGAAAATTAGGCGGGCTGGCGTTGTCATGTTGGGCTCAGGCATGATCACACTGCTTTGCCTGCGGGGTCGATGTGATCACACCAGCTCCCTGGTGTAATTACTCTAAGCTTACTATCTTTGTGGTGAGGGTACTCCGCCTTGGAGCCTTCACACAACTATTGGGAGGTTTAACGTGTCCACGCCGTTCTACGACGTAATTACATCGTGGACTTATGGGTGGCTATGCTGAAGGTAGCCCCTTCATTTATGTGGAGGGGTTAGGCATGGTCACGCCAGACCCTTATGTGCTATTTTTTGCACCTGAAGTTTGTTAAGCACATTTCATGACCTAGAAAGCTCTTAATGATTGGAATGGACCGCATAGGCCTTAGAATGATTGTTCCAATTGCCCGTAGAGCTGAGAAATTGTCACGAATCAATTGTGGTTGCTTTCTGGCATGGATAAATCCTAGTCCTGAAATGTAGTGCATCTAGTAATGTCCTGACAACCTCCTTAAGCTACAAGAGGGCACACGTGACTGTCACATGCTCCCACAATATCATAGGGTCATACAATATTTGTGACATCAAAAATTGTTGCTAACAGATGCTTTAAGTGCATGATTTGAGCTCACTTTAACTCAAACTAAGCTATATTTGATATCGTTTGACTTGATGCGTGCTAGAAAATTTGTTGTTTTAGAGTAATAGATTATTGTCTTAGCATTGCATAAGAATTCAACATGCACTCAGATGAAGGGGAAAAAATAGAGACACCATAAGTTATTACATGGAAATTCAATAAGAGAAAAAACCATGAAACGTGGCCCAGTTGCAAAAATTCACTATAAGTTGATTAGAAAGACCCTTTGTCCCGGAGGTGGAAAAGGGTTACAAAGTCTTCCAGATTACAATGTTGACACACAAATGATCTTGTCACAAAGAGGAGGCAATGGCTGATGAAGATCAGCTAGAGCCAAAAAAGTGGTGGTCGATGGTGGTTGGAGTGATGCTAGACTTCAACTCCTTCTCAAAGTTTGAAGTTCTTCTTCAGTCTTCAAGCTCTCACCTCCCCTCAAAAGAGGGGTGAGATTTTATTTATATAGTTTCAATTGCAATTAATTCATGAATATGAACCACTTTTGATCTGACAGTCTGGAGAGCTTCCGTCGATCAAACGACTTTTGATGGACATTTGAGGGTCTTAATAATGTCAGAATTGAGTGATCTTAAACCCGTTGTATTTGTCTCGTTGAGACGCTTGATTTAACTATAAGCTTAGAAGATTCGACATTTGTTTGACCTTCCACATATGCTATGAATGCTTTCAAGAGTGATTTAATGACCTGATTTGACTTTGATTGGATCAACTTTGGTATTATTGAGTTCATCTCGTTATATTGTTTAGTTTGACTGTAAGTTTGCTGAAACATTAGCTCTGAATGACTTTTTATTAAGACTTGAACATTTCTTGTCAAAAAATTATCTTGAGATCCGAGTCGTACCTCAAGATTTGTGTCGGATGATGAAAATTTATTGATGATATTTCATTTATCTCCCTATTTTCGGTCGAGATTACCGTCATCATCAAAAAAATATTAAAATTCAGAGCGCTTTGTTTTTTTATTGTATTATCAGTTACACATAAATATATAAATAAATACATAAATATTATATATATATATATATATATATATATATATATATATATATATATATATATATATATATATATATATATATATATATATATATATAT
>NEWO01000005.1:1670718-1712787 GCA_003013225.1 Phalaenopsis aphrodite
CATAAGTTAAAGTGTAGGTTTCCTAGAACTTTAGGTGCACACCCTAGGTGAGAGCCCATCCACCTAATCCTAAATGTAGGTTTCCTAGAACTTTAGGTGCACACCTTAGGTGAGAGCCCATCCACCCAGTCCTCAGTGTAGGCTTCTTAGAGCTTAAGTACACACCCTAGGTGAGAGTCCATCCACCTAATCCTCAGCATAGACTTCCTAGTTTTTAGGAGCACAACCTAAGTGAGAGTTCATCTACCTAATCCTCAGTGTAGACCTCCTAGACTTTAGGTGTACACCCTAGGTGAGAGCCCATCCACCTAGTCCTCAGCATGGACTTCCTAGTTTTTAGGAGCACACCCTAGGTGAGAGTCCATCCACCTAATTCTCAGCATAACATCCCAAGGTTTTAGGAGCATACTCTAGATAAGAGTTCATTCACCTAATCCTTAAATGCACAATGAAACTTGACACTTGACCCTGATTCACAAACTGATCAAGATACTAGATACCAGGATGCACCGAGGCGTAGTCCATGCTTCCTTAATTAAATCAACAGTGAAATTTTCATAATGACTTAACCTACAATAAAACTCAATACACCTGGATTTGAGCTTGGATATTACACTCAAATCCTCCTGGTAATTGGGTAAATTTATTAACGCCACATATGGATCATCAGACTATGGCGACATTGCTTATGTGTGCTTAAACGAGGGATACGAAGTGTGATTATTAGAATAATATCTCCTACTTCAAGGATCTTCAATAAGAAAGAGGGAAGGACCTATGATACTATTCGCCGATTCTTGGTAGGATCGTTACCCCGGACACTCTTAGGTTGTCAGTAGTTCTAGTACGAATAGAGTGACTAGTCTATGGACTGTACGACTTTACAAAATATTTACAAAAATAAAATAAAATTTTCTTTTGCATGATAAAAATAACTCCGCATAAAAAAGACTTAAATAATAACTTTTGCATGAAAATCTTTCTATAAAAATTTATAAAGGTCCACGGCTAGTCACTTGGATTGAGGTTAAGGACTGTCTTCTGTAGATTGTCGGGCCGGTAACTCCTGTTCAAGGTCGGGAAGCACACAGCCCAGCTCTGAGCCCCCACTTTCACCAAGGTCTTATACCCAGTCCTGATCTTTCATGTGTGGCTAAGTGTTTCGTTTGCTTGTGATTTTTACTACTCGTTTTTATGACTTTCATGCTGAGTTTTCTTGCTTTATTTAATTTTCTTGCAAGTTTATTAAGATCTGCTGCAAATCATACTATGCTCGCAACATTAATAACACAACAGTAGCAGATGCCCAGGTACGCTTTTACAGTTTATCTACAGTCTTTTACTTTACTGTATTTTACCTTTCAAGCACATTTTATTTATCTGCAATCTGCTTATTTTGCATGCAAAACCAAAATATTGATACCAAAACTGAGAAGCACAAATCACCAAATCTCAAACACTTAAACCTGGAGCCGTCGTGACGACAGGAGCTTGGAGCTAACTCTGTGGGCAGCACTGCGAGGAATTCAGACCGAGCAACAAGGGGATCTTCTTTAACATTATCTCTTCCTTAGCATAATAACAACTCATAAGACTTCGAGGTAGCTCGCCTAGAGCGACGTAAATCCTCACCCTCTTTTAGACCCATGCACAACCATGTTGTGCAGCGTAAGTCCTAACCCACCTTAGGTTCCGAGGTTGTCGTGTGCACGACTTAAACCCTCTTATCTCTGCGGGTTATTTGCATAATCAGGTATTATGCAAATGTAAATCCCAAATAATAAAATTGGCAGGATTGAATAATTAAATAACATCATCTCTAAAAATGCAGTCACACAGTAGGATAGTTTGAGAAGTCACTGGGGATTCTCCTCGGGATCTATGACATCCCCTACCTTTTCTTTTATTTGGACTCCTGGAATAACTGTTCCTATTTGAGCCACTCTCACTTGCCTTTTTTCACGTCCTACCTTGAAAACTTAAATTTTGAATTCTTGAAGACTAGAACCACTGATCATTATCGAGAGTTTTCTTAAGTGATTCCCGTCACTTGGGATGTAATTAACTATAGTGGCTTGCCTCTATAGGGAACTTGAAACCCAGGTAAAATAAACCCTATTTAATCTTTGTATTAAATAGGGAAATTTGTCGGTCATATATAAAATGTTCGCAGACCAAATGGATGTCACAAATCTCTTAGTTTGCAGGATTGAGCCTATTATCAGGGTCTACACTTTTCTCTTGGAATGTGTAGTATTCAGGGTGTCAGGCATGATTATGCAAATTATTAGACTAATGAGATGCATTCGGTCTCATTTTTTTTGAAAATTAAAACATACTACTTTCAAAACCCAAACTATATATCTATTATATTAAATTAAATTTCAAAAATTATTTTCATATTTCATATTTTCAAATCTATCGAAAAAGTTGATCGACAATGTCGACAGCTAGAAGTTTATTATTTCTACAGTTTAATCCAAAAATTAAGCTTCGAAACTACACCCTATACTAATCCCTATCATTTGTGGTGGATGTAGGGCTTGTTTGGGGTCGTAGTAGAGGTGCGATGCTGTTGATACCACACCATTTATGTATTTGACAATATTATGTTTTGCCTATTTTCTTAAGAAACGTGGTGAGAAAGCTGGCTTTACAACATGACTTGGCTAAGGTTCTGTTTGACGCAACTGCAGTTTCTCAGCTTTTCAGCTACAACTGTGCTGCCCTAGGAAACTGCTGCAGGGAAGCTGACTATCTGTTTGGTGCAGCTGTGTGAAAACAACTGTGGGGCAGTTATTTCTGGATGAATGATCATGCTACCCATGTTTGGTAAAACTGCTTAAAACATAACTGTGACAGTTATATTTTTGATACTTCTGAAGCAAAATTTTACTCTGAAACAGTTCAAAAATTCAGATGTCCAACTAACTCAACAATGAGTACCAAAAGTGATAAAGGAAAAAAAGAAAAAACCACAATTCATGAAAAACAAGCAAGTACTTCTAATCAGAAAGTAAAAAAACAGGCTTTTAGTTCTCAGAAGAATGCTCGCAGTTGGTATATAAGTAACCCCGCCATAGCAAGCATGAAACCAAAATACATACTTTACAATGTTAACATAAACGAAAATAACTTATAATCAAAGACAAAACTTCATGCAATGCAGTTAAATAATCCTCCATCACTAGAGCAATGTTCCTACATGAACCAATTGTCCCTCCAAAAGGATAAATTTCCTTGTTCAAAATTCCAAAAAATAAAAGATTTAGCTTTGCCTTTAACTTTCAGCAACCCCTTCCACACTAGAGTCCCCAACTTTTATAGAAACGAGTATAGGATGCACTTCTTTACAATAGTTATTATGCATGGAAATTTTTCACAATGAAGATCTAGCTTAGAATTTGATCCAAAGTTTCAGGAAAATTATTTTAGCAGGATGACGAAGCTCTTTAAAATTCAACCCTCCAACAAAGATAAGTTCACACAACTTCTTTCAACTAACCTAATTAAAGACCATTACCCACCGTAATGTGTTGTGATCCCCAATATGGTTGATTGTTGTGTAATTGTGTATGATCAGAGGTGAGATGAGAGGTAGCTCTCGTGTCAAGGAGCCACTCTCGAGTAGAATTGTTATCATATGCTATCATTGCCTGTGGATCTGCGAGCTGGTATGACAAATTTTGTGCCAACATTTTTCTTTAAATAATTGAATTTCAAAAGAAACTTATAGCTTTAAATAATCCCAAATGACATGATAAATTTAAGGATCAACATAGCTATTTCCTCACCTGAATTGACGTATGTGCATCCGCATATTTCTGTTTTCTGAAAATAAGGAGGATTTTAGAGATCTGCATCTAATACTTCTGAAGGCCCAATGATATTCATATTGGCTGAAGAAATTGCAGTTATCATGATTGACAAGAGAGCCCTTGGGCAAAATAAGATAAAGAAAAGATAAGGTTTGAAGGAATAATGGATAGTACAATTGAATCCTATGATAACAAATTACCTGAAAAATGGGTGAAATGAAGTAGTTAGATTTGAGGGAAGAACAAGTTCTAATCTTCTTTTTAATCTTTGAGACACAAAGGAACAAGCTCCCATACTTGTCCTTGCAGCTGGAGAGAATCTACCTCTGAAATTATGAAAGATATTGGCTTTAAGTCAAGTTCTTACGATGAACGCTAAAACGAAGAAGAACAAAGGTTCAATGAAAAAATAAAGGAATCAAACAGAGTTGAGGTTTCTTTGATATAGCCAAGGTTTTCAGACATGATGATGGAGAAAGAGGGAGTAAACACAGAAGCTGTAGCAGAGGAAGTAAAACTTTATTGAGAAAAGTCATCTCTCCAACGAACGCCGACAGAGAAACGGTTGATAACAACCGGCGATGGTCGGAGAGGAGCAAGGACAAGGTAAGCATTAAAAAATTTAGATGAATCAGGAGCACAATTACCTTTGTTTCTCCGATGCCTCTCGCGCTCTACACAATCTCATCAAACTCGCAGACGTCACATGAAAGTAATTACCTGTTCTGAGCTCGGGATCGATGGCCGCCGACGATTCCTAAGCCGTCGCCTCCAACCTCATCTGTCGAGCCGCTAACACCATCTCCTCCACCTTCGACCTCCTCTGCCGACCGTCATGTCTTCTCTGATCTTTCCTTTAGCCTCCACCTCACCTTTCACATTCTTTGCGAGCTGGAAGTGAATGGTGTCGTGAGAGCTTCGGCGTCGGGGAGGGGTATTATAGTCGAGTGCTACGAACAACTCTCCCTCGAATGAGGGTTGCGGGCTTTGATTCGCGGCGAGCGTTCCACCTGATTTGTGTCCCTTCGCGAGGAAGACGTCGAACCAGACAGTAGAACTTAGCGTCTCGCCGCCGCAACGCAAGGGGACCGTGCTCCCAAAAGTACCCTAAGTGAGGTGGCTGCTAGAAAGTTGCAGTTTGACTTTTTCAAAATAAAAAAAGAAAAAGTTGTCATAGCTACCGCAACTTTTTTCACAGCTTCTTCAGCAACACTTTCACAGCTTCTTTAAATAGTTGCATGTGTCCCAAATAGGCCCTTAGAAGGGCCCAAAGATTACGATTGATCTCTAGTGCCACTTGAATTTTGCAATAACCAATTACCATATCAACAATTTGGTACATAAGCCGGTTCTACTTAACATTTACCAAGTTATCTTTGACTGCTCATATCTTCATAATAGATATGAGATACTATATTGACAAACTAGTTGGTGGTAGCTCACTAAGATGGAAAGTCCCTTTTGCTATAAAAAGAGACCAATGTTGTAATAGTAGGAAAATTAAGTTTATCAATGCAGGTTAGAAATTCCTGTAAACGCTGGGCTACCCTGTTAAAGAAGAAATGAGAAGCCACTATCTTTCTATCTTGGGCAAAGAAGGTGGCATGTTGATGCAAAAATTGACTGAGGAGCAATAAATACAAACCTTGGTCACAAGATCATGCCACCAATGTGCAGTTAATCTATAAGTTGTAAAGACCATAGATTTTTGCACAATAATGCATCTTCAGCTATGCAAAGTCATCCAAAATGAAAAATTGTCTTCCAAAAGTCTAATGGAGCAAGATTGTCATCAGTAGAGAATAATCCATTACACAGAGATTAAGGAGCCACCCAATTATCAATTCAAGCAAGTGCATGACTTGAAGTTAGTACCTCATCAATTTGAAAATCATGAGTGAGGAAACATTATTATAAAAATAAGTCAAACAAAGAGTATGCTCAATGTATGAATTGGGACATTTATAGAAGGCAATTAAAGATAAAATACTATTCAAGCGGCATGAACCAAGAAACTCTCAAAAGATCTTTAAAAATGAACTGAATTTTTTTTTGAAAAATGTATTACCAAACACAATAACGTGGTATAGCTATGAACCTAAAAAGTCAACCTTCTCCCACCTTCTCCCACCTTCTCCCACCTGAAGTTATGATCCTATGAAACTCTATCAAATGGGGGCTCATTATCTATTAATCAAACTTAGTACATTTTTGGCATGAATTGAGCACTAATATAAGCTAAAGAAACACTCTTCCATCAATGCAATATATGATTGAGCCCATATATAACCAAACGTGGCTTAGTTTGATGTTAGATTGGGTGAATTTGAGTTAACCTCGAGCCATGTTTGAATCAATTCAAGATGGAATTTTTAATAGCCTGCCCCTCAAACAAAGGATGAGTGGTTGTAAGGTTGATTCCATGGGTTGTTCAACATTGATTGCGAGCTTAGCTAGCATGCAGGCAATTGCTTTAAACCCCTCACGTATGCTTTTTGAGTTGCATCCCCTTTTATTTTTGGGCCTTGCTTTAATTTTGTTTCATATTTTTTATCATGAATTTGATGTATGCAAAAACTTCTTTTCCATTTATAATATTTTTGAATGCCTTGTACTCTTAAGAACACTTGAAACCCTTAGTAACTTTATTGTGTAAAAAGTCAAGGTCATTGCTGATATATTACGTAGTTTATATCTTACGATGGGTTCTTTATGAGTAGGATATGATACTAAGGGTTATTTCATTCATACAATCATTAAAATATTCAAAACTCAAAGCACGTGGAACTATCTAAAAATTTAACTCTACTTGACTCAACTCTGATCTATTTTAAAGCTTAGTTCTTGGCTCAAATTTGTTTGACCATGACCTTGCTCACTAGGATGGTATTCTACTTGACTTGGGTGTGACTCAAAAATTTCAAACATATGTATCATTTAGGTGGAGGGTTGCATTAGGTAGTCGACAATCAACATAAATTTTTTGTCGAAAAAATCTTGACATGAATTTTTTAAATCATTGTGTAAATGTTAGGGTGTTCTTTGAAATAGACGCGTTGTTTGATTTGAATACGGTGAAAAGTGTGCAAGGGCTGCTACATCGGCACTCGGATGTTGTGTTAAATAAGTAAAGACACATTATGAGCGTATGCGAGTCAAAAAATTATTCCATGAAATTAATATTATGATAGGATCTTAAAATATACGTACTCTCATAGGCATATTAATTGAATCAATAGATATTATAGTTTATAGGAAGATAAATATCTTATGCATTTAATAATTAAATGGGTTGAATAAAATACTATGGAAATTGATAGCTTAGGTTTTAAACTTTGGTGTTTAGGGAGGAGTTCTACTAGAAATGATGTATGTGTAATTATAGATAAGAGTTTGAAAAATATTGTTGTAAAAATTAATAAAATTGGATATAGAATTATAGTTATAAAGATTGTTGTTGATATTAAGATTTTTATTATTTTAATATGCTCCTCTAGTAGCTTTAGATATATGTTCAAAAGAAAAATTTTGGAATAACTTGGAAAAATTAATACAAATGATATCTCTTAAAGAAAAAAAAAATTATTGGAGGAGATTTAAATGAACATATTGGTAAAGTGGTAGAATATTTTAGAAATATTTATGGTGGCTACGATTTTGGAGTGATTAATAAAGAAGGTAGAATCATATTGCATTTTACTTTAGCTTAAGATTTTATTATTGCTAATATTATATTTTAGAAAAGAGATGAACATATTATTACTTATAAGAATGAGTCTAATAAAACACATTGATTATTGTCATTTCAAGTGAAAATTTAAATACCCAACATTGATTGTTAGTTTTGGATTTTTAGATATAGAGTTTAAAGATAAAAAGTATAATGAAACATTGTCATAGAATTAAATAGGGACACATAAAAGACAAATAAAAGTATTTTTACGAGCAAACTTGAATATTTTAAGATTTGGGGTGTTTATGAAGAAACTAATTATTTATGTGATAAAGTAACAAACACAATTAAACAAGTGACCGAATATATACTTGGAAAATAAAAAAAAAAGTTTTTTATAAATAAAAATAGTTGGTGACAGAATAATAATGTGCAAGAAAAAATAAAATGAAGGAAGTATTGTTATAAAAATTGATTTAAAGGCAAAAACTTATAGAATTGAAAAAAAATATAAGGTGAATCGTAAGGAGTTTAACAGATGATAAAAGTATATATGTATAAACTAGCCAAATAAATAAAAAAGAAAATTAAATACATAATTCAAGTAAAATGTATTAAAGATGAAAATCATTAAGTATTTTTCTTAGATGAAGATATTCGACATAGGTGGATGAGATATTTTGTTGTACTTTTTAATAATTTTTTTTAAAATATGATTAACTTTAGTGATCTTAATATCATTAATAGTAATAAAATTTGTTATTTTTACCATCACATCAGTAAAAGGAAGTTGAAGAGGCTTTAAAAAAAATCAAGGGTGGAAAATTAGTAATACGTGATGGTATCTCAATAGAAGTGTGAAAAAATTTAGGAGATTAAGAATCTCTCGACTTACTAAATTTTTTAATATTATTTTAAAAATTATAAAGATGTATGAGGAGTGAAGGAAGAGTATTTTTGTCCCTATTTTGAAGAATAAAGGAGATGAATAAGAGTATGCAGCTTATAGAGGAAATAAGTTAATGTGTCATACATTAAAACTATGAAAGAGAGTAATTGAACATAGGTTAAGACGTGAATCTAAGATTTCTCATAATCAGTTTGGATTTATACTGGGTAAGTGTACTATGGAAGCTATACATTTATTGAGAGATTTGATGGAGAACTACAGAGATAGTAAGGAGGATCTACACATGTTTTTTATTGATTTAGAAAAAGCTTACGATAAGGTTCTGTGAGAATAGAAAAGCATGGTGCTGATATGACTTCTATTCAAGTCATTAAATATATATATTCTAGTGTTGTTATTTGTGTTTGAACAAAAGGAGAATTGACTAAGTATTTTCTTATTTCAGTTGTATTACATCAGGGATCGACTTTAAGCCCATATCTTTTGCTTTAGGTATGGATGCTCTTACTGAGCATTCATAGGAGGATTCACCTTGGTGTATGCTTTTCACTGATGATATCCTTCCTGTGGATAAGAATTGAGAAGTAGTTCAGGAAAATTTGAATTATGGAGGTCTGCTTTAGTGTCCAATGGCCTTCGGTTGAGTAGATCTAAAATTAAATAATTGGAATGCAGTTTTAGTAGTAATATATTTTGTGGCGTAGTTGTAAGAATGGGTATTCGAATCATAAGATTGAACGTTTTAGTTATCTTGAGTTTATTGTTCAAAGTGATGGTGATAAAGATGGGCATTGTTATTAGTAGATTTCAAGTTGGATGGTTGCAGTTGAGGAATGCATCGGGCCTACTGTGAGATAGAAAAGTATCGCTTAGACTTAAAGGAAAATTTTAAAAGATGGCGGTAAGATCTGCAGTGCTTTATGACACAAAATGTTGGCCTATAAAAAAGAAGTATAAAACTATGTTAAGTTGTTGAGATGAGAATGCTTAGGTGGATGAGTGGCTTCACACTTAGAGAAAAAATATGAAACAAATTTATCTGTGAAAGGGTTGGTGTAGCTTCAGTGGCAGAAATGATTAGAGAGAGTCATCTTAGATGGTTTGGTCACATTAAACATCGATCATCTGATGATCTGTTAGGAGAGTGGATGTTTTAGATTTGACTTATGTTAAGAAATGTAGAGGTAGAACCAAATAGACACGGGCATGTTGTATAAAAGATGATCTTAATTCATTAGAATTAAATGAAAATATGACATTCAATAGGAGACAATGTTGTTTTTGTAAACCCCACTTAGTGGGATAAAGGCTTGTTTTTTTTGTTGTTGTTGTATCACTTAGCTACTTAAGATTACACTTGACAATATACTCATTGGTTTTAATATACAAGTTTTAATCACAAATCCTAGCTGCTATGATGATTTTCTTAGTTCATATAGATATAACATGTATATTTGTCATTGTGGTTATCTTATATTTGTAATTGTCATTGAAATTACATAATAAAAATATCAGGTAATTTTCTATTTAAAAAAAAAAACTCCTTATAGTTTCGTCTCGTAGTTCATCATTCCCTATTTATGAAATATGAACACCTACTCACCTCTCTCTATGTATGTACTCGTCTTTGGAGCACAGACACCGACATGAGATAATTACATGGCACGATAGAGAGACACGACGTAAACATTAAAACTATGGCATGATAAACGTGAACCTACGTTACAACACACTATAGGCATAATATTTTCTTTTATAAACATTAAGATAAAATGTATAATCAAAACAACTAAAGAAAATATGGTATATAAAATTTACATAATGAAGTAAAATATCATAGGGATTACATAAGAATTAGAAGTGGTTTTATTATAATTATATTTCACTATCCAATTCAATGCAATATCCTTAACACTCCAAGACTAAATTAGTCATTAGATATGGTTTGATTTGATATTTTCTTACAAAAAAAAAAAAATCAAAGAAGTGTATATAGTTTTTAAATTAACTGCATAAATTTTGAATACATTGATGCACCACTATTTGGGCCTAACAAACTCAACAATATGACACTTGCTAACCATCCAATTGTTACACCAGTCTCTTCTAAACTTGGCCTGGACGGACCCGACCCAACCATTACATTCCCGGGTGGGGCCGGTTAAGCCACTAATCACGTATGTGATGAGAGGAATTAGGGAGGTTTTTGGGAAAAAAATTGAATGCATTTTGGGATGTTTTATTAGGCTAACCATCTAGGTTTGCTTTCATGTTTGGATTCCTGTAATTTTTTTTTTTGTCTTCTTATTCCTAACAACGTCTAGGGATTGTGAATAGTCGATATACCTTTCGAATTGTAGATTACCCAATATATCTTTTTTATTTGCTTGGATATTAATCAAATTAGCCTAATTTGGGTTTTCCCATACATTTCTTACAATGTGTTAACTGATTTTTGTTTCAATTTGTATCAGAGTAAGATCTTTGAGAGATGGTGGCAAAGAAAGTGGATGTTTTGGAAGAGAAATTGGAAGGAGAAGAATGTCAAATTAAATTCGGAATGGAGCAAATTTTTTCAACCACAGAAAGATTTTTCTCAATGAAAAATCTATTTGAGGGCTTGGAGGAGATGAAGAAGGCTTATTGAGATCAATGTAAAATCCCGCCGACAACTCAAATTGCAAACCCTAACCATGGTTGTATCAGAGAATTCTTGGCTAAATCGAAAAAAAGGAGATCGGGCGAGAGTAACATGAGGAGGAAAACATCCACTATCAAGAACCTCCTCTCCTGGGGTTCTGATGGGGGGGGGGGGTGGATTAGGGATTTTCGATGGAGGATTTGGGTTGAAACATGAGAATGAGTTATGCCTGGGGTATGGGAGAGTAAGAGGAAAGAAGGAGAGAAGTTGGGATGGGGTATGATTATGATCGAAGGAGGGATTTTCACTCTAGTTTTATGGGGGGAACTGTCGGAGGGAGACAAAGTTGAGATGAAGATGTGGGTTAGGAAGTTGAAGATGTCAATCTTTGACGGGGAAGACAGGTATGGTTGGGTGTACCGAGTGGAGGATATTTTGCGGTTAGTGTGTTAAATGAGGAGAACAAACTCATACTCGCAGGGTTATGTTTGGAGGGGAAAGCCCTAGCATGGTTTTAGTGGAGGGAGGCTAGATACATGATCCGCTTATGGGAGGAATTTAAGGATTGCTTGTTGGAGTGTTTTCGATCCATTCGAGAAGGAGACCTATACGAGCAATTCTTTGCCTTGACTCAAGAGGGGACTGTTATGGAGTATAGTGAGAGATTTGAGTTATTTGCGGGACTGTTGAGGGGGATTTTTGAAGTATTATTGGAGGGAAATTGCATGCAGGGATTATTAGGCTCACTGTGAGCCCTTTTTTCAGTTTAGTCTTATTGGTGAAGAAGGATGGTAGCTGTAGATTTCGTGTGGATTACAAGGCTCTGAAAAAGGAAATTGTAATAAACAAGTTTCTTATTTTGGTGATTGATGAGCTGTTAGATGAGTTTTTTGGAGCATTCATTTTTTCGAATATTGATCTGCAGTCAGGCTACCATCATATCAGGATGAAGCCAGCTGATGTGCACAAGGCAACTTTTAGGACTCATGAAGGACATTATGAGTTTTTGGTGATGCCATTCAGCTTTATCAATACTCTGGCCACATTTCTTTCTCTTATGAATTGGTTTTCTCAGTCTTATCTCGGGAAGTTCGTCTTGATGTTTTTTGATGATACCCTAATTTACAGTCGTACAAAAGGCTGAGCATATGGAACACCTGAGGACAGTTCTTGAGATTTTTAGAGAGCATCAATTGCACGCATGCTTAAGGAAATGCTCTTTTGCACAGTCACAGGAGTGCCTAAGACATGTGGTGACCAAAACTGGGGTGACAGTGAACCAGTTCAAGATTGAGACTTTATTGGACTAGCCTTTTCCTACGAGTTTGAAGGTGTTGAGAGGGGTTTTAGGTATTACTGGGCACTATCAAAAATTTGTGAGAGGGTATGACATTATTGCATGGCTGTTGGCGGAGCAACTGAAGAAAAACAGTTTCAAGTGTGGGGAAGCAGCGATTTGTACCTTCGAACAATTGAAGAGGGTCTTGATCAACATGCCAATATTAACAATTTCAGACTTCACCATTTGTAGTAAAGATGAATATGTTGGGATATGGATTGGGTGCAATAATCATGTAAGAACAACTGCCTTTTGCTTATTTAACTCAGATGCTCACAGCCAGGGCGAGACTTAAGTCTGGTTATCAGCGGGAGTTGATGACTATTGTCTTGGTCATTCAAAAGTGACATCCCTATCTATTGGGGCAACACTTCATAGTTAATAGATAAGAGGAGCTTAAAGTTTTTGTTAGAACAGAGGATGATGACTGAGGATCCTTAAAGGTGGCTATCCATGTTAGTTGGATATAATTTTGAGATCCAATATTGCCTTGGACAGAAGAATAAGGCCGCAGATGCACTATCAAGGAAGGTGGAGGAGCTTAAAATGACAGTTTTATTAGTACTCATGGTCTTAGATTGGGAAGCCTTGAGACAGACAAGTGAATAAGACGAGGGGTTGAGAAAGATCAGGGTAGATCCGAACAATCATCCATGATATGCTTTGAGGGGACAACAACTATACTAAGGACGATTCATATTACTGAGGGATTAGAGTACATTCTCAAACTACTGCAGGAGTTTTACGACAGTGTTATTGGGGGGCACGTAGGGTTACACTAGACATACAATCGACAATCGGTAAAACTGTATTGGGTGGGGATGCAATGATAGATTTTATAGAGGGGTTGCCACAATTAGAGAAATTTACTATGATATTAGTGGTAGTGGATCACCTTAAGCAAGTATACACACGTTATTCCATTGAGACACTCTTACACTATTGTTTCAGTTGTTACTGTGTTCATACGGGAAGTGGTTCGTTTGCATGGTATTCCATGATTCATTTTATCTTATAGGAATGAGTGGTTCTTCAACTATTTCTGTAAGGAACTATTCAGATTACAAAGGATAATCCTAAAAAGGAGTATAACATATCATCCAATGACAAATGACCAGACAGAGGTGGTCAACAGGAGTTTGAAGACGTACCCACATTGTTTTGTATCATATAGGTCGAACCTTTAGGCATGGTGAATTGCTTGGGTTGAGTATTGGTACAACACTTCATACCATAGTGCACATAAATCACTCCTTTTAGAATTTTATATGAGTTGGATCCACTTTACCTCATATACTTTGGGCATAGCACTACACCAATATCAAGTATGGAGCAACGCTTGGAGGAGAGGGACATGATATTGGAAAAGCTCAAGGGAAGTTTACTGATGGCCCAACAAATCATGAAGAGGAAGACTGATAGACATAGGAGGTATGTGCAATTTGAACTAGGAGACATGGTTGATTTGAAGTGGAGACCTTATTGGTAGAAAACACTAGCCAGGAGGAGATGCGAGAAGCTTTCCCCATGATATTTTGGACCCCATGAGATCATGATACGTATTGGGGAGGCAACATACCGTCTGAGGTTACCATCATCATCAACATTATTAAATTCAGTTTACCAAGAATAGTACAACTTGACTTTTAATATTACAATGATTCACTTGACGGGCTCCATAAAGATGCGTCAGGCTGTTTGAATGATATTAGAGAAGGAAAGAAAATCAGATTCAAGCAATATGTATATTGAATCTTCAAATAGTAGATTGTTATCTATGTGAAACCATGGACTCAATTTTCGTACTCTTGTGTTTAGTTCATCACTTTTGGCCCCATTGGCCAAGGGGCCATCCAGCCTACTACCCATGCGTACAAACCTTTTTGGTTTGCTGGCTTGCGGCCATTTTGATAGTACTGATTTGGAATCAAAGTTTGTAGTGTTGTTTATAGGCTAATTTGTATGGATCAATTTTATGTGCCTCAACACCAAGACCAACGAACAAACCACGATGAAACGACAATAGATAGGTGGAAAAGACACAAACAATGGTTGTTGTTACAAAAGATCAAAGGAAATAAATAAGATACAAAGTTGATCTGCTATTCGAGAGGTAGATCGTCTCTCTGACACTCAAGACGTCCCTAGGACCACCACAAGAAAAAAAGAAACAACAACCACTAAAATACATGCATAAAAAAGTGAACTCTAGGTTCTCCCCTTAATAGAATTCCTTCATAACATTTCAAAAACTTTCCCTCCTAACTTTTCCTTCAAACTCCTTTTAATTTCTCCTCTATGCATAGGTGATTATGGCCCTAGTGGCCGCACCATTTCCTTCTTCTGTGGCTCCCTCTGTTCGCTCCACTTCTTCCCATCGCCAAGATCGGTCTGCCTGTGGGCCGGTTATACTGCTTCCAACCGGTCCAGCGTGGACAGACACGTGTAAAGGCATAACCTTTTTCCCCTCCCAAACAAGTACATTGTTTTCAAAGTGGAAGGATGGAAACTATTTGTGGATCATCTTGTAAGACTCCTGTGTTGCCTCATAGTCTGATAACTTCTTCCATTTGACCAAACCTTCTATGCCTACCCTAATCCTCGACACACTCCTTTGATCTCTAACATTTCCAAAATCACTTCCAAGTTTTCTATTAGCATCAGCGATAGTGTAAGCGAGGGTGCATGATCTCCAATCACACATCCCAGCTGTGATATATGAAAGACTGAGTGTTATGCGAATGATGGCGGTAACCTCAAACGATATGCCCTTCCCCCAATGTGTGACATCACCTTATATGATTCAAAGTATTGTGGTGAAAGTTTCTCGCTTTTTCTGACCAATGTCTTCTATCGGTAATGACTCAGCTTTAAGTAGGCTATCTCCCATGGTTCAAACCGCACCTCTTTCTTGTGTTCATACGCTTTCCTCTTCATGATTTGTTGAGCTCTCACTAAATGTCCCTTAAGCTTTGCTAGTATGTTGTCCCTCTCCTCTAAGTACTGATCGACATTAGATACTGGTGTGGCGCCCTGCACATAATGTACCAAGCGAGGTGGATCCCGCTCATATAATATCTTAAAAAGAGGTGGTCTATGTTACGGTGTGATACGAAGTATTATACTAATATTCAGCCCACACAATCCACTTTTCTCATAGTTTCGGCGTATCATATACAAAACAACGCAATCATGTCTCTACACTCCCGTTGACCACCTCCATCTGCCCATTGGTCTGGGGATGATATGCGATGCTCCTCTTAAAGTCTGTCTCTTGCAACCTGAATAGCTCTTTCCAGAAGTGGTTGAGGAACACCTTGTCCCTATTTGACACTATCGATTCCACCACTCCATGCAAACGAACCACCTCTCGGATAAATACTGCCACGATTGAGACCACAGTGTAGGGATGCCGTAAGAGAATGAAATGTGCATACTTACTCAGGCGATCCACGACCACCATGATTATCGTGAAACCTGTTGACCGTGGCAATCTCTTGATGAAATTCATTGTCACTTTTTCCAACACCTTCTCTGGTAATGCTAATGGTTGTAGTAACCGTCCTTGTGTTATGGTCAAGCACAGTATCCTCGACGTCTCTGCACATCCCCAACCAAGAAAGTTCAGCCGCTAGACGACTATAGGTTTTCTGCACCCCCGAGTATCTCCCAATCACACTGCCATGAAACTCCTATAATAATCTGGGAATATACCTCAACGTCTTTGGTAGCACAAATCATCCTTGGTGGAGCAACTACTGCCCCTTCAATGTATTCCTGGATGACTGTTCTGATCTTGTAGTATCTCAGGCATATCTTCCTTAGCTCCTCATCACGTTCACTTTCCTGTCTCAGGGCTTCCCAATCTATGACCAAGGGTACCGATAGGGTCGTCTATTGGGGCTCCTCTACCTTTCTTGACAGTGTATCAGCTGACTTATTCTCCAATCATAGCTGATATTGGATCTCAAAATCTTACCTAGTAGCTTGAATAACCATCTCTGATGCTTCTTAGTCACCATTTGCTGCTTCAGAAGATACTTTAAGTTCCTTCGATCTGTCTTGAAAAAAATATTGTTTCAAAGGGTAGGGCTATCATTATTGAATGACAAAGACAATTGCCATTAATTCATGATCGTCTACTAACTTTAGTCTCGCTCTAGTCGTAAAAACCTGGCTGAAGTAGGCAATCAACCACTGATCCTACATGAGCACAACTCCTAATGCGTACCTTAAATAGTTTACTAAACTCTAGAAGTGCTAATACTGGCACGCTAGTCATGATTCTCTTCGGATGTTCAAACGCTGTGTTGTTGCTTCCCTCCATTTGAAATTGTCCTTCTTCAACTGCTCCATCAATGACCATGTTATCATGTCATATCCTCTCACGAACTTCCGGTAGTAGCCTGTGAGTCCCAAGAATCCTCTCAACTCCTTCAAATTCCTTGTTACGGGCCAATCAACCATAGCATCGACTTTGGACTGATCCACTGCTACCTCCATTCTAGTCACCACATGCTCTAGGTATTTCACCTGTAACTGTGTAAAAGAACATTTCTTCAAGTTAGCATACAATTGATATTTCCTCAGCATGACTGTCTTCCGGTGCCCCACATGCTTTGTCTCTATACGTATGTAGATTAGAATATTATCAAATAAAATCAGGACAAATTTTCGAAGATAAGGTTGAAAAAACCCTATTCATGAGGGATTGAAATGTTGTTTGAGCATTGGTGAAGCCAAACGACATAGCTAAGAATTCATAATGTGCTTAATGTGTCCTGAATGTTCTCTTGCACACATCCGATTGATTCATCTTGATCTGGTGGTACCCTGACTTAAGATCAATTTTTGAGAAAATAACTGTCCCATAAAGCTCATACAGTAACTCATCAATCACATGAATAGAAAACTTGTCCAACACCATTTCCTTATTCAAAGCCCGGTAGTCCACACAGAATCTCCAACTACCATTTTTTTCTTCACCAACGGGACTAAAAAAAGGGCTCACATTAGGCTTGATAATCTCAACTTTGAGCATCTCTCGGATCAGCTTCTCTATCTCATCTTTTTAAATCTCGGGGTACTTGTATGATCTAATGCTGATTGTAGAAACACCCTCCTTCAATTTAATAGCGTGGATGTTCCCCCGGAAGAGTTAACCGCTAGGTTGCTGGAAGACAACCATAAACTGTTGTTAGAGCCACTGTAGGAGCTGTTGGACCCCTTTCAAAAACTCTGCCAACTCTGAATCTCGAATCTTCTCAATGCTCTACAACTACACCAAGCATCCCAGTCCCACTCTTCGAATCGACTTGTCCATGGTTTTGCATAAGCTAGCATATCTCCTCTCAACACCGTCTTTCTACCCTCTACTTGGAACTCCATCATCAAGGACTTCCAATCCACCATTATCTCTCGCAATGTTCGTAGCCACTTAATCCCCAAGATCAATGTTCGTAGCCACTTAATCCCCAAGATCACATATGTGCTGCCTAAACTAAATAAAGGAAGTTTTCACCACCTATAGACCATGTAGTGTTAGAACCAGCCCTTTGCAAACTCCTCGAGATTTCTCCGCCTTTCCCGCCCCTATCATGAGGCCAAAACTCCCTGCAGTCACCAGTTTCAACCCTAGCTTCCCACAACCTGATTTGAGATAAAGTTATGTTTGACCACGCTATCCACAAACACCACAACGACTGTTCCTCGATCCATCCCCTCACATTCATGGTGTGATTCGGGGTAAATCCCACCACCGAATTAGGATAAATCCAAATGCAGATGCTCCTCCACTGCATCCTCTTCTGGTCACATACTCTCTGCATCCTCCTCTTGAACTAATACAATCCAAGGAGCGCGTTTTTTTCAACGGTGTCCTGTGGCGTATTTCTCATCACATTGGTAACATAATAATTTTGATCTTTTATTCTGCACTTCTGCATCTGTGAGACGCTTGAAACTACCCCCGGGGCGGGGTCCTGTATTCTTCTCCTTCAATGTCTCTTTCTTAAATGACATTGTCTGAGTCCTTGGTGTCGTGACTGTCAAGGTGCTCATGTAGAATCCTCCAGTGCTGCCACCTTTACTGGTCTTCTTCACTTAGTTCTTATCCTTCATCATTTGGGCAAGCTCCATCATTTCCCTCAATCCTCGTGGCCTCAAGGGGCGGATGACCACTTGTATGTCGTACTTCAGGCTTTTTAAGAAGTTCCCATTCAAGCCTGTTGCAGAAATTTCTCTCAACCTCCCTGACAAGAGCTCGAACTTCTCTCGGTACTCAATCACCGTCCTCTCCTGGGTCAAAGCATAAAATTGCTCATTTAAGTCTCCTTCCCTAATGGCTTGGAAACGTTCCAACAAACAATCGTTAAACTCTTCCCATGAGTTTATCGGATACATGACCTCCATTCACTGGAACCACGCTAAAGCCTTCCTTTCCAAGCATAATCCCATTACCATGAGCTTCTCTTCCTCAGTCAACCTGTTGGTCCCAAAGTATCGTTCCACCTGATACACACATTCGTGTGCATCCTCCCCTTCGAAGATTGAGATCTTCATTTTCCTGTCCCTTGCATCTCCTCCCCAACCTCCTCTTCCTCCGGTATTTCCCCCCATGTGTTTAGGCTGGAAATCCCTCCTTCGGTCGTAGGCATATCCCACTCCCGAATCCCTCCTTCCTCCATCTTACTCTTCCGTGCCCCTTACTCCATCTCTCCTCCAATTTTCGACCCATTCCCCTCCATTAGTAGTCTCCACACCCCTCCTCTCAGAGTCCTATGCGGACGCTCTTGTAGGTAGATGAGGTCTTCTTTGTTGTCTTCTCGCTCAATTTCCTTCGCTTTTGACCTAGCCAAGGATTCTTTGATCAATCCTTGGTTAGAATTGGCAGCTGGAGCGATTGGCATGACATTTGCTTGCATCTCCATGAGCTTTTTCATAATCTCCCGGATTTCTTCTATGCTTTCAAATCCATCATTCGTTCGACTTTCAATAAAAGAAAACCTATCCTCCATGTTGGCAAACCTCTCTTCCATTCTTGATTTGATTTGCCCTACCTCGCCTTCTAGCATATTCACTTTCTTTGTTGTCATCCAACCAAGATCTATGCTCTGATACCAATTTGATACGCCTCGGAACCAAAATCAGTGAACAAACCACGATGAAATGCAATAGGTAGGTGGAACGAGGGCTGCTTTTACAAAAGATCAAAGGAAACAAAATACAATGTTGTCTACTATTCGAAAGGTAGATCGTCTCTCCCACACTTTATATGTCGCTAGGAACACCACAAGATGAAAGAAAAATCAGCCACAATAAAACATGCATAAAAAAAAAAGTGAATTGTAAGTTCTAGCCCTAATAGAATCCCCTCACTGCATTTCAAAAACTTTCCCTCCAATCTTCTTTAATTTCTCCTTGCATAAGTGATTATGGCCCTAGTGGCCCCACCCTTTCATTTACTTCTTCTACAGCTCCTTTTGCCCCCGCTCCACTTCCTCCCGTCGCCAAGACCAGCCCGTCTGTGGGCCGGTTATACTGCTTCCAGCCGGCCCACGGCGCGTGTAAAGGCGTAACACAAATTTTGTGCCTACAATAGTTTAATTTTTAGGACTTTTATGTGGAAACTGGTATCATTGTTTAGGAATGAAGAAGTAACGATTTAGAAGTGGTTTTGAGGGCTTTGATGATGTTGCCATTAACATAACCAACCATGTAGTCGACCCTGAAGATCGGATAAAATTGGTTATGGATATCCTGATCATAATTTACTATGAGAGTTATACATAACTATCGTACTGTTTTCAAAGCAAATTGAAAGATTTAAACTCCTGATTAACTTATTTTCCCTAAGATTTTGTAGCTCTTACCAATAGTTTGTTGGGGACTTGGAGTAATCACTATAACATTGTTACTAGAAATATTTGCATTTGATATCATTTTTTTTTCCTTTCATCAACAGTCTGTTAATGTGTTCCAATTCCCTTCTATGGCATGAATTAACATTTTAATTTCGTTGGCAATATTGAATTGCGGGTGAAGGCTTGTTAAGACGACGAAGCAAGGCTTTTTTTAAAAGTGGGTTCAGCCTTACTTACCGAATAATGGCTCTTTGTTTTCATTAAAGCTGTGCTTAATTTAAACAATTTTATGCAAACACTACTCAACGGTTATCAAAATTAATTCCCTTTAATTGAATTGGCTCCCTATATCAACTGAATTAGTTTCTTAAAATGTGGGATGTTGATTAATCTTATCAACTTTTTTATGTTTTTGCCCTATGCTTAAAGTACCTGAGTTACTATTTTTTGGTATTTACAGAAAATAGCTCTTCTTCTCAACACAAAAACAAGACTTGGGTTGCTAGGTCAAATCATGTTGGTTCGAGTAAAGCCGCCGCTCAAACTTCACCATCTGCCAGAATTAGCAAAGGCAAAGGCAAAAGTGTAGTATTTCCATTGCCTGACCCAAGTGTTTCTGGTACTTCTGCCTCCAGCTTATTTTAATTAGCTAATTAAATTATCCTGCATATTTTGTATGAGAAATTTACTTTAAAATTTTAAAAACAAAAAAGAATTTTTGAGGCATATACTATGCAGATAAATAATATTAAATGTCATAGGATAAGACTAATTTAACAAAAAAAAATGGTATCTCTCGTGTGGGTGTAGGAATATGTTCATCTTTTCAAAGGAGCTGCTAAACCCAAACCCAAACCCAAACCCAAAACCCTAAACCCTAAACCCTAAACCCTAATTAGTTATGATATGTCATTCTAGCTTTAAATATAATGCTAATTATTTTTATTTAAATTTAAATTTATTTGCTTATTTGACAATAAATTATACACAAGGTTATTGCATTTGAATTAAAATTAATAATCTTCATATTTTTTTTATTATAACAATCGTTCATTGCAATGCATCGACATTGATTAATTTTATACAGTAATAAGAGGGCTATTGTGCATTTATTGCAGGAAAAATTGATTCTTCTTCTACCGTCTGTTCAGCTGCGCCTAATGTCTTTGACAACAAAAATAAGATGTCAAATTATATTGCCTCCAAATTAATCCGGGAAAGGTCTCTACAATCATGTTTGGAGAAGGCTACAATTGGCAATGTCAGAGCTGATGTAGGTATGCATTTCACTTCAAAACTAAGAAACTGATTAAGCTCGCCTACTGGCATATTTATTATTATTTAATATTAGAAGGTGATTATTAGTAAAATGTATCTTCATATTGGGTGTTATTCCTTTTTTTTTTTTTTGTCCTCTGACAAGCTATTAAGATATACATGAATCTCATTTTCCTCTCATCGTGCCATAAATCAAGAAAATCTTGTCTGCCCATTAATTAATTCCAGAATTTTGCTCACATTCTGTCTGATGCTTGATTATCCATTTCATTTCACACATTTTTCTTATATTTGTCATCATCTGTAGCTATTCCCAATATTTTATTAGGTGCATTGTAGTATTCTTTTCGAAACAATCTAGGACATCGAAATTGATATTTTTCTCAGTCATCTAACGGTGTAAATGAGTATGGCTTGAATGAGCCTAGTGTTTGGCTTTATATCATCCAATTCAGAATGTAAATTTGTTTTAAATATTTTATTAAACAAGGGTCCTATTAAAATGGGATGTCCTTTTAAACACGGGTCTATTAATAATGAAAACTGGACGTCTTTCTTAAACAAGTGTCCTATTAATAATGAAAATAAGACCCTTCTTTACATTCATTGATTTGGGTAATATTTTATTCTTGAAAACCTCAAGCCTGTAAATGTTTCCAATTCATCACTTCTTGCAAAAATTAAGCCATTTCAATTCTTTTTCAAGTGAATTATAAGGTCAGACCGAGCAGGTCACTCCGCTGGTGGAGATCGCGCTGAGCAGAATCAAATGGCTGATCGGATCATTTGTTAGGATAAAAAATGAAACTTATGATATTTTATATCTTTCTCTTTGAATGAGATCTCAATTCCAGCTATAGTTTCATTAGATATCTAAAAACTAGAATCCCAGTCAATGTGATCATGACATTGTAGGTGTTTGCGATGGGACATATGCTACTTACGTCATCAGTAATGGATGGCATAGCCGTAGCAGAAGTTTCAATCTTTTTTATCCATTTCTTTATTACCCGGATGGGACCGAGAGAAAGAAAGGACGGGGGGCGACCATGCATGGCACTTCTCGACCGTGTCTCCGTGGGACAGTTGAACAAGTGATTCATGAATGCAGCCGGGTCGGACAAGCCAATAACTTGAACACGTTTAGTCAGTTTTTTGAGCAAGAACCACTGCGTGACCTTACCTTCACTATGATACGGACTCCAAGTTCTTATGGCAGAGCACGAGGAGTTTCCTTTAAGATGATGATGGGAATGGAAACCTGATTAGGGTCTTCATGATCCGAGATCAGACTTTTATATAAGCCACAGTTATGTAAGCATGAGACTTTTTGGTAGTAGCGGTGAATAAGATGTCCGCTAGAGGGAATATGGGATTGAAAAATTCGTTTCTGTTCTTGGATTGGGCAGTGTTCGTCCACTAATTGGGTGTGGGAGGGTTGAATTTGACAAAGAAACTTTCTGATTTGCCTTCTCTCTTTTTGATCTATATCAAATCCTCCATTACTTCTTCGCCAATACCTTTGAGCTTTCTACATTTTCCTAGTCCAAACCCAGTAGTCAGTGTGCCTGCGCTACTTAGAGCAGCTACCACTGATCATCCAGCCTGGTATACAATCTCTCGCCTGAGCAAACATCGACGTACTGACAGTTACAAGCAAATCCCGCCTCTCTTTTGCTGTTCGTTCACCCCCCTTCAATTAAGAAGTAACTGCATCGATCGGAAGGAAATAGTGAATTGTTTGTATCATACTTTTTCCTTAACTAAATCTATTTCCACTGGACAGGCAAAAAATATTTTTGTGCAACCAAAAAAAAGAAGTCTTGGAAAAATCTTAATTGATTACAAGCTATTTAATATTACAAACTCGAATTTTCTTGACAATCCCATCAGTTTTTTTATCTGTTGCTTCTTTAGTCCGTTTATTTTTTTTGCTCGTTAAGAAAGATTCAATAATTATTATTAAGCTCTTCTTATTGCCCAACAAGAATTCAATTTATACTGCATTTGCTATGAACAAAATCAAATTGAAAAGTTGTGGAATGTACTCATATTTATTTAATATTTTCAGGTAACAATTATGATAGTGGCATAAAACCAGTTGGAACAAGGTGCCAACTATGCAGGCTGGATCTAGCATTCATCCCTAAGAATTTTTCAGGAATCGCCCACGAACTTCCTACTGCTGCAGTCTTGCCTTGCGGCCACTGCTTCCATAAGCTGTGCCTAGAAGCTGTCTTTGGTACAGTAGAGCCTCCATGCGTCACCTGCTTGGATCGTTAATCTCTCATTACTGCTTTCATGATACCAGGTTAGTTTTTTTCAGTATTAGCTCCTTTTGGTATAGAAATTTGGAAATTGTGCAGAATTTCTTTTGGAGATATATTACATGAAACAAATAATAATAATAAAAAAAAGGTTCTTATCGTTTGAATTCGAGAAAATCTTTTGAAAATTTTAGTAGTTATTTTAAACTATTGAGTTGCAGCATCTTTAGGATGACAATATTTTTTGACATTATAAATCCCATGCATTGTTTGATGCAATAAATCATGTTGATTTTGTAATTTTCTTTTTATCTCTTTGTGAAAAGGGGATGAGTAATAATTATGTGAAATGTATGATAAGCCTTCACTTCCTGAACCAAATCAACAAACCTCATATGGGATCCAATGTTAGGCGCACATTTATTAAAATCTAACAAAAAGACATTGGATTCTATTGCAATTGATAATTACTCGGATCCTAGTTTTGGTGCAAGCACATAAAAGGGTTGCAGATAATCAACACATGTGATAATTTAGAAATTGTGACAATTCGTTGGCTTGAGATGATGTCTTGGGATGAGAGCTTTTTGAAGAAGATTTGGTTTTTGGTTGAATCATGAATGGCTAGCAAACCATTATTTGAGATGGCTGGATGCTATACATTTTTTCTTTTGGGGCATTTACGTACTCATCATGTAATTTTTATATATTTATATATCTAACATCTATACTTTTATATTTGCACATATATAACTCAAATCTTCAATATCACACAATTTAATGCTTACATTTCTAACACCAGGCGTGTGTGTGTGTATAATTTTAGGTGTTGGATGTATAAATACATGAGAACTGTGTGGTATGTGTGTAAATTTTCCTTTATTTTATTTTACTTTCTTGCCATTTTGGTTTGCAAACAAAATGTTGATACATATGATGTTGAAATTTTGGAATCGTTTTGATGAGCCTATTTTTTGGCTATTTTGGCTATTAAGCACGTAATTTGGATTTTGTTACAAGTCTTTAAATATTTTTTTTTTAAATTTTTTTTCCTTATCATTTTAATCTAAACTTTTAAGTAATTGGTTTTGCATGATTTTTGTATTGTTGGAATCATCCCAACGAATTACATCATATCTAAATCATAAATTTGTGGAATTAAAATTTAACCGATTTTTTAAATAATTTAGTTATAATGATAATATTTGATTTGATAATAAAGATTTGGGAAAAATATTACATCAGGACTGACATAGAGCTACGTTCGGATTAGAATATTCAATTGTGTTACGGGAATTTTCTATATGCATTATTTATCAAAATGATGCGTTATTCGAGTGTTATATGATGTTATTAGATTATTTTGCAGTGTTATTAGAATATTACCCTGTGTTACTTGATTTGAGGCTATGTTATTTGACATATTACCTGTGTTATTTCAATTTCTTCTATGTTATTGGAATAACAAAGTCCCAAATCAAGTAATGCGGGGGAATATTCCAATGACACTTCAACTCTCAATCAAGTAACGCGATGAAATATTCCAATAACACTGCAAAATAATCAAATAACACTATATAATACTTGAATAACACATCTTTTTAACAAATAATGCAGATGAAATATTCTCGTAATACAACTGAATATTTCAATCCGAATGTAGCTCTACGTTAGGAGTCATGATATAATATTTTTCCAAAGATTTGAGTGTATGTATGTAAATAAAAAAAAAATAGCTGTTCATAAGAATCATGAATTACGTATGCAAATGGCCCAAAAAAATATTGTGGCAAATATATAATATTACAACATTTATTTTGATATAAATACTAAAAAAATATTTTCTTAAAGAATAAAAATTTAATTGAAGAACCTATAATCATGTATGCATGTATGAACTGATAAAATTATAGGGATGCAGATATAAGCAGTGGTGGAATGAGGAGGTGGTTGAAATGAGAAGACTTATCGCCCTTAAATTTTGAGTAAATTCTTTAATACTGTATATTATGTTAAATGTCTGGCCAGCCCAAACTTACATTATTTTAGTTTGGTATTAATTATATTATTGTTGGGCCAATTACATACAGACCACCCGAGACTTGCTATTTACAACTCAAGACCCTCTCTTTCATTCACATTTCAAACTCTCACTCAAATATCAAAGCTTACTGACAAAACTCAAACCCATATTTTTCATTTTATTTAATTCTTCGTGATTTGATTGTGGCATATGTAAATACATCCGTTTATTAGTTCAAAAAATCACATGGATGGTTAATTTATAAATATCAATATGTCTGGTGGTCTTTTGTAGTTATCATATTGTTATATTAATTATCAATCATATAAACTTTTTAATATGTTTGTTTATCATATTTTAATCTTGATACTTACCGACTTTTTATATTGAAGGTGTATATGTATTATACTTCAAGAAATATTGTATGTGCACATCTTCTAAGATTTAAAAAAAGGGATTTTATCATTTTTCTTGAGCAAAACTTAAAACTTATACTACATGGGTTTAGTGATTGAAACTATTATCTAGAGAAATATAATCTTGATAATGAAGATATTGGAGGTCAAGCTATCATGTATAAAATCTCTTCCAAATCTAATATATTGCTTATTCAGTTATTTTATATTGAAGGCTGGCAATGTATGAGATTAAGCAAGTGCCTTAAAATGATATTATGACTGATAGTTTGAAGTTGAAAAAATGATCATTAATAAAAAAATTTGTCAATATTTATTAAATTATTTGAAATATATTTTTAAGATAAATTTATTTTACATGTGTATGAAATGCATTTACCTTAGTTGGTTTAGGGTCATTTTACATAAATAACTCAATTTTTATAGAGTTACATATAAAAACTAGACCTTTGTTATATTGCATGTCACTGAAATCCTTAACAACATATTTAAAATATTGTTATTGCTAATTGTATAAAAGTGAAAAATATATATTTTTTTTCATACAAAAGCTTATAACATCAAAATGTTATTGATACATCATTAACAAAGTTCCAACATGTAGCACAAATCTCAAGGCATAACGAGGCAATCTTTTGAGCAAGAAATATTTAGATTTCAATAAAAAGTCATCTAGAGCTCTGATTTCAGTAAACTTAAAGTCAAACTGATTAGCTTGGTGAGACGGATCCCACGATATCAAAATTTGTTCAATTTGAGTTAAATCAAGTTTATATCAAGTCAATAAATCAATCTTGAAAGTTTCTCGGATATATTTAGAAGGTCAAACAAGTGATGAATCTAACAAACTTATAGTCGAATCGAGCGTCTTGACAAGATGAATCTAGTGAGCCCAAGATTGCTCAATTCTGTATTGATAAGATGCTCAAATATCGATCAAACGCCTTTTGATCGAAGGAAACTCTCCGAATTGTCTTATAAAAGTGGTGCATATTCCTGCATTGATTGAACTCAGATACTATAAAAATAGCTTCACCCCTCTCATAAGATGAGAGGGTGAAGCTTTGAGAATGAGCTGAAGCCCAGCACCACCACCGTCAACCGTGTCGACTTTCGCCGATCACCGTCGACCCTCTGTTGACCGTTTTAAATCACCGTCAACCACCGTTGACCACCACCGACCAGACGCGACCAATTGCTATTGATCCCCTCCCCTTCCTAGCAACAATTCATTAGCATATCGATGTTATAACTTAGAAAACTTAGTAATTCTTTCCCACCTGTGGGACAAGCAGTTGCAACTGTAGTTATCATTTTAAAGTAGAACTCTTCAGCTGAGTTAGACCCCATGATTTTTGCTGATTTTTCACGAAAAAACTTATAGTGTCACTGTTAGTTGATTTGTTTTTGGTGAGTGTGTGTTGAATATTTGTACCACACTAAGACGATCTGTTATTCCACTGTTGTGAATTTTCTAGTTCATATAAGTTATAAATGTAAATATCAAACTTTAAATATGAACATGTAAATACATAAGAATTACAATATATATATATTCTTTTTAATTGGAGATAAATAAAAAGAGACATCCGCTACGGTGGAAAAACACACGCAAGGCTCCCTCTCTCTCTCTCTCTCTCTCGATCCAACGGTTCCCTTCTACGCTGCAGTCTGAACACTTCCCACACACCAACTCTGCATTATACCCCCTTCGAGAAAAAAGAGGCCCCAAACTTCCCCGCATCCAACAACTTTGGATAATCCCAACCCGAGATAAACCAGCAGCAACGGCACAGACGGAGAGACGGAGAGACGGAGACTCTCTCCCAGCAAGTGAAGTAATTTTCCAGGTGAAGCCTAGTTTTAATCCATTCTTTACCCTTCTTATTTTCTTTGTCTAATCACTAATTTCTGTGGATTTGGGCGGGCGCAGGACGAAGAAGAGCTGTTAAAAGAGAGCAAAAACCCTTGATCCTTTGTGGCGATTGTGTGATAAAATGATGGACGGATTCTCACCGATTTCGCCGCCGCGAATCTTCTGGAATTCGCGCAAGAGATCAGGTAATCTTCCAGCTTTCTGAATGGATTAATTCAACATGAAATCCCATATTTCTTTGTTTTTAGATGTTACGAATCGAGAGATTGTTCGATTTTCAATTCCATAATCACAGTTTTAGATTAATTAGCTATTGGGAGGAGAATTAGAGAAGAGAGAGAGGGGAGATGATTGAGATTGCTTGGCTTTAACGGCACAACTTTGCCTCACCCTTTGTCTTTGGTTTCTTCGAAGCATATGCTTTGAAAATCTTGCATTTATTGTTAGTTAGTATTTAACTTTGCTGGCTCTTGGTTTGCCTATTTGTTTTTTAGTTTGTGCTCTGTTGTATTACAAACTAGTTCAAACCGAAAGAATAAATTATTATTTAACTCTGCTTGCTATCAGCTTATTTGGCTCCTTGCACCTTGAATATTTGTAGAATTGGTTTTTTTATTATTATTTTTTAATTTTTTAGTTGGTGGGACTTGAATAGAATGTCTATTAATTGTGGTGTACAGATTTGAAAATTTTCATTTATAAGCAATTTCAGACTGGACCTCCAAATGTATGGCCTTATGTAAACGGAGGCTTTTTTATTTTTCATGACTTTGCCATGCCTCAGATGAATCTTGTTGCTTAGATGCTGCTTCTAAACTTCAGTTTAATGAATTATTTGTACTTGAGTCGAGTTGAGTGAAGTATGTCATGCATTGCACCTCGCTTTGTTAAATCATCATTTGTTCGTGTTTAGTTCGAGTTTGGGCCTGTGCCGAGCTCCCACATATATGTCTATGCTTCGCTTGCTTAAATTTCTTAATGATCATAGTTGCTTTGTAGTTGGCTTGTTTCCTTTAATTTAACAAGTCAAAAATTTGAATGAAGATTTTATATTTCATATAAAATTAAAAATTTGCTTTGTACTTGATTCTTCATATAAGCTTAGGAAATAAGCTAAAAATTTGAATAAATACTTGATTATTTATATAAAGTTATTAACAAATAATTTTATACATCTAAATAAATAACTAGTTGAGTACATTTTAAATTAGCTTCTAATTTGTTTATATCAGGTAAATAAAATAATATATAAGTTGTAAGTAAGCTTTCTTGAATTATGTAAATAATTACTAATGAATTAGTTTGTCAAAATAAAAAAAATAAGAAGAAATTGCATCAAATGTATGTAATTATGTTCATATTGATATTAAATTACAGCATGCTACTTTTAAATATATAATCATATAACTTCTAGTTTATCAAAATTTATTTAATAATATATCATATAAATATAGAGCATTTCTCATGATACTTGTTAAACAATAAACAAGCTCGTTTGTGAATATTAATAAAAGAGTTGGGCCATATTCAAATTCGTTTCATTTAACCTTCAAGTTTAAAAGAAATTATTTAAACTTATTTATTTACTAATTTGAACAAGCATGATCAAGTATTAATCGAGCCGAGCTCAAGCTGTTCATCAAGTGCATTGCTTCATTTACAACCCTTTTAAAACAAATATTTTTGTTGTTACGTGATCCAATCTTACTAAGATAACTAGGTCAAGCTTTGTTTGTAATGCGTTTTGATTAGAAAAACAAGTAACCTTCATTCAACTCTAAATATGTTTTTATAAAAAAAAAAATGAAGTTAAACATATATTGATCTCATTCTGTTCAGCTAGCGCCCGTAGCTTAGAGAATTCATTGAAGGAAGAGGGTAACAACCGATTTCTTAATGATAATCCAAAGGAAAACAAAACCGAATCAACCCAATTGAACGACAATAAGAAGCAAGAAGATCCTAAACCAGATATCTCCGATAGACGCCGAGCTCTCTTTGAACCGTTGGAGCCGATCAGTCACCGTGGAGATGGCAAGAACCGACCTCCGGCTGAAGAACTCCTCCCTCCGCCGGATTTTGACTCCACCTCTTACCCCAAAGGATGGTTAGTAGGAAAGAAGCGAAAGCTCGTAAATGTGGATGTGGTTGAAAGCATGAGGAGGATTGCTATCCAGGAGATGAACAGAAAGGTCTTTTCTGACCTCTTTGGTTTGTTACATAAGCACCTAATTCCTATGTATTTACATATCCAACCCTTCAACTTTACTTTTTACATTTACATTTTACACCATCCAAATCTTTCATATATCATAATAAATATCGCTATCCAACTTTAAAAAAGAAACACGTTGTTATGCATAGGTAGGTTGGCATATTTGTGAAAAATGAAATTTAGGTGATAGATATGTAAATACATAAGAATTAACTGGTATCTACGTAAATTTTCCAAATGTCTGTATAGGGGACCTAAGAAAATTTAACAGCTATTTTGTTTTATATTAAACATATAGCTTAATAAACATTTATGTCTGATCATATAGATATAGGTTGAAGAAAAAGAACATAAAAATGGTTTGTGCTATCTTCCCTAGTAGGGCCGGAACCCACATTATTTATGAGGGTGGGCAAAATCACTAAATGATTAATTTTCTTGTACTTATTGAGCAAAAAAATATATCGAGGGAAAAATTACTAAATTACCTAAACTACATAAGGGAAAAAATATTAAATTTTATTATTTATATAGATAAATTATAAATTCTAGAGGGGGGCACTTATCCACCTGGACTTAATCTTGGTTCCACCGCTGTTCGCTAGAACAGCTTAAAATGTGCTTGAAATCAAGACAAGTTTAAGTATTAGGAATGTATTATACATTTAAGTAAGACAGTGTTGCTTGAAGCCTAAATATGTAATGGAAGATAAAGATTGTAAAGCTCCTTTATTATACTGAATATTGCTAGAAATGAATGTTCAGCCTTTACTGTTATTTGGATATAATAGAACCAAAAGTTGTTTTAATTAGAAAAGCAATAAAATTTCTAATTGTAGGATCATTACGCCTGTATGGATTACATAATTAGAAGCTTGCATTTATGAAATTCACAATGAATTTTTAAAAAAAAATTATGATGATAACGAAGAATGAGAATACAAGATTGAGGCTTGTAGGAACTTGTCGTTCAAAAGCATCGAATCTCTCTTTTATTGCGGTCTGCTGCTTAAGCTGAGGAAGAAAGAAGTTGGAAAAATAAATGTGTATTTACATCCATATAACCCAATTCTTACGTTTTTACATATTTAACACCAAAACTTTGTTTTTTTTACATGTATACTCCCCAAATTCTTTCACATCAAATAAAAAATAGCACTATTTTAACTTTGAAAAAGCCAAATACACTTTTTCATGCATAAGAAAGGTGGCATATATATAAAAATTAAGGTTATATATATATATATATATATATATATATATATATATATATATATATATATATATATATATATATATATATATATATATATATATATATATATATATATATATATATATATATATATATATATATATGCATAGGAATTGAGTGATATGCAACAAATAAATACAGATGACTAAGAATTTTAATTCTGAGAAGAAAAAAACTGAACAGGATAGAGAGATTGATGGTCTGAATGAGCAGCTTGAGGAAGATGGTAAATGCCTTGAACGTCTTCAGCTACAGCTGCTTGATGAGCGCAGCAAGAGAGCCGATGCTGAGAGGGAGAACGGCATGTTAAAGAATCAGATATCCATGCTTATGAGCATGTTTGAAGAAGGGGATGAAGCAGTTGAAGGGGATGCTCCTTAAACCCCTTATTTTCCTCTCTCTTTCATGGATTTGTTCAGCTTATATGCCAGCAGTGAGACATTCAGGTATTGTGAAAATTGATTTACACCCAAGTTTTATATGTTCTTGGAATCCCAGAAGGGATTCATAGAATAAAAACACACCATTTACACACACACACAAAGATATATATATAGTTCTTTTATTTACTTATTTGTGGTACGTTGATGTTCATTGTAAGTATTTAAGAATAATTTACTGGATGTTTTGGATTCGATGTATAAAAGTGGTGAGAATATATATATATATACATATGCATACATCTTTGATATTTCTAACCTCTGCAGATGTTTTGGTTTTAATGTTTTCATCACAGATTCACAATATTGTTACTTAAACAAAAATTAAAGGGGGACATTTACATACATGCCACCCAATTTTTATGTATTTACATATCTAACACCACTTAAACTTCATTTTCAAGTTCAACTTCTAAAAGGTGAAATAGATAAGGTTGCATGCATAAATAAAAGTTGAGGTGTAGGAGTTAGATATGGAAATACATAAGAAGTGGGTGGTATGCATGCAAATCTTCCAAAACTAAAAGATAAACGAACTTATCAAAAAGGCAATAAAAGCTTCATGGAATTTATTTTTAGCGAGTACGAAATTAAGATCCCGAAACACAGAAACTGTAAGCCCAAAAACTCATCAGCACTGGACAGACTTTACTATTTACAAAGACTGTGACCCCATCGTTGGCATTTAAAAGATACCTTCGTCGTGATTATCTTCTTCTATGCTAAAGAGATGCAAATACTGTGGAATAGAAGCGATTCGAGGAAAATTCATCAGAAATTCACCAATGGAATCCTTCCTCGAAATCCCACAAGCCTGCTGCGGGTCTTCAAAAACTTTTCTCCTATCCAGCTGCTTGGAATCATCATCAATGAAATGTTGCTGAACATCCATGCCCGCATTGATGTCTGACTGCAAGTTCTCATTCGATGGAGCCTTTTGAAGAAGACAGTTCAACGAGTTTACTTTCGATAAGAGAGATTTTTCATCATGAAAAGAGGTTTGAGAATCTGCGAGGAAATAATCAGCCCATTCCTCCAACAATTCTTTGTTTAGGAGGGAATCAGATGAGAAGAATGGGTTGCCTGAAGCCTTCTGCTCTGAAATGCATTGTTCTAAATGGCTCACCAGATCTTCTTTAGACATGGATGATCCGAGTTCTGGTGCTTCAACCCCCATAGTGGAAATGCCTAGCCAAAAAATCAGAGATCAAAATATGAGTTTAATTTGCAAGAAAACTATCCGAAAGTGAAATCAGATGATTGATGAAATATCAAGACCTGCATCAGCTGTATTCGTTGCCGCAGTGTTAGAACGGAGTGGGTTGGGATCATGAAATTCAGCTGAGGATGCATGATTCTGCTTCAGGTTATGAAATCCGAGGCAGTTAGATTCTTCTTTGTCCTCCGAGCATGAAGGCTCAAAGCAGGAAGATTCCAAGATGATATCTGGTTGCAGACTTAGAGATTTTAAACGTGGATCGCATTGTATGAGTTTCTCAAAATGCTTATTTAATAAGCCTTGATGACACTGCAGAAAATGCCTCCTGGATGCATACATGGTATTAGAATAGCATCGAATCCACGATTTACCAACAGAAAATAAAATCTAAAAGAAGAATAATTCGAACGGAATAGAGCTCCATAGTTATGTCAGAAAAAAAAAGGCCAAAATTATCATTTCAAAAGCTTAATGCACATATTTTATGTATTACACACCCTTGTTTATGCAAAATACTCTTTATAAGTATTGTTTTGGCATGTTAAGAATGAAATTTAATTATAATAATTTTAAACACCTACGAAAAAATACATAGCACTTACCGATGAATGCTTGCTTGGCCTCCAGTAAAATCTGAAGTTGCCTGCCATAGTGTGTGTTTTCTGGGTTGAGGATTGGTCTCTCTAAAGAAAAGTGGCCGCCTCGCAAGCTGAACAAAACCAAAAAGATTGACATAAACATGATATTTGCAGAAACTTAATACAACATATTTATATATCAAGGCCTTACCACAACATCCAGTGTTTCAGATCCATGTTCTGAGTAAGTTGCTTTCAGTGCAGTGATATCTGACCATTGGATTTCAATCTTGTTCTTGAGACCACCATCAAGCACCTCCCAGACGAGCTTGTGTTTTGCATAATAACACTTGGCTACTAAATCACCTTCATACCTCGAAACATACTGTTAAGTTAACGGTTTATTAGACATGACATGCGAAGAAAGAAGATCTCATTTTTAAAGGATAAATAATAATCAAACAAAGGTAAGAGTATAGCAGTAAAAATGCAACATCAAACGTTCACACTATACATTATACATGGTGAAGATGGACAATATAGACCCCTTTCCTAAATGAGGGGAAAAGCAGGAAAAGTGAAAATTAAATCTGAAAAGGGCTACCTTAAAGCTTCTTATTTCTTCTCCAAGGAAGAAGCTATCCACCATCCCAGAAAAGTGTCCTCTAAATTTTCTGCCCATTAACACTGGAAAGGATATGAAAAAACAAGAGAAAAATTCAACTTTCTGAATTTCCTCGTACAGCTTCACTAGCGACCACCATTTTACATGCCAACCCATCTTTAAATTTCAATTCCTACAAGTGAAGGGGTTCTATTCCCCAAATTTGAAGAACAAGTTCTTGAATGATCTTTGGCTCGCATAACAATTATGGTTAGGTACTTATTTCTGTTGATTAATGATATAATAGTGACTCCGGAGACGTTATTTTCTGTTGATAATATATGTGTATATATATATATATATAGAGTAAGAGAGTGTGTGTGTGTGTTTGTTTGGGTATATAGGCACACCCACTCAGACTTGAAGCTTAATTAATCAGTAGATTCTTATTAACTGATTAGACAAGTTAACTATTTGATTCTTTTATTGCATTGGATAATTAAGATTAGAGAATTATAGCGAAACAACAGTTTAGCAGAAGTTATTGCAAATAAAGCTAGTTTGTTTTCATTTTAACTGTTCCAAAGTTATTACAGAACTTCAAGTGTTCACTTGGTTGAATTGAGATGGAACTGAGTTCTCATTTTTAACACAAACCCTAAAAAAGACGAGAAGTGAATTTTAATCTTGAGTTTACTTCTAATAAATAGATGATGATGATGATGATGATGATGATGAATGATGAACTCAGCACAAAAGAAACAAAGGGGCTCGACAGCTGCAGGCACGTAGATGGATTTGAGAAGTTCGGAATAAAATATTAACCTTTTAGCATGTTCTGTTAATGTTTTAGCATCCATAAACAAACATTTAATTGAATTATTATATTTCATAGTACTTGCAATAAAAGTTTTCTTTGACTATCTGAAGAAATAGGAAAAAGGAATAAAAATGTTAAAAACTCGCTAAAGCCAAAGACTGGATAATATTAACACATTGACTGATCGCTTGTTATAATGAATCAGTTGCATTATACATTATGTCGATTTCAACAAAAGGATATCCATTCAAAATAAGAATCATGCAACGCAAGAGAAGAGAAAAAACATAATTCAACAAAGTATCTTCATTAAACACAGATATTGTGCAATTCTTTGAGTCGTATTGCATTAAAACCCATCAATTACTCTTCACAATGCAGTCAAAGGAAAAGCTAATTTTAAGTACAATGGTGGTTCACAGAATCGGAACAACCTGTTTTTTAAAAGGGGACAAGCTCCCTAAACCCAACATGAGAAGGGTTAGGGTAACAGAAAGGAAAATGATATTTCGAGAGGGACAAAAGATCAAATTATCCTCCCTATGATTAAAAATCTGAATTTGAGGCCAGGTTGGAAATCTTAAAAAAAGGAATAAAATGATCTTCAAAAATGAATCAGGAAACTGCATGAGAAGTACTCATACACATAAAGTTGTGAACAAGTCAGACACGTAAACCCTTCTAAAGCAACAACACCGTGCAAAATAAGATAAAAAATAGAATGCCAAATCAAAATAAGGCAAAATACAGCCTTTTTTACCTCCCAATTCCCAATCCTCAAAATTGAAGCAGGAAAGTTTGAGGCTTTCATCTTGTCCACAGAACCTGAAAGAGCCGCAGAATTGAGTTCCATCTTCATCCCAGTTTCTAGGCCACTGCTCACGTAAGATGTTGACACAGGCTTTCCCTGAGAAAGCCTCATTTGAATCAAATCCAAGAAAGACGGGCTCTTTTTCAGCCGAAGACCAAGTGGACTTGGCTCGTCCAGGGGATCGTAAGCTGGCGATAGCATCATCAGCTTGCTTTCCAGCTGCCATAGATCAAAACAGGAAACAAAACTAATTCAACTGATAAACCAAAGGATAAAGATTTGCATAACCTACTCCTTAAGCAGATAACTTTATCGAAGCTAGATTTAGCAATCAACCAAAAATGCAAAACGAAGACATGAAAATAGCCACTTATCCAAAGCATAAGTTCAAACAACAGAGAGGCCCTCCACAACAAGCTAAAATCAAAATAATAAACAAATTCCATCGCAAGGAAAACTTACAGTACCAAAACATCATAGAAAAGCATTTCATAAAATTACAAATTTGAGGAGAAAATCCGTTGTACTACAACGCATTCCAAATCTTCAAGAGAAGAAACAAAAAAAAAAAATCCTAAATGGCGCCAAGTGATCATAGGAGCCGACCTCCCAAATAATATGTTTTTTTAAACAAAAAAGCCATAATCCACATCCAAAAACCCACCGATTGAATCAAACACAATAACCACGGTCGACTCAAGCCGCGATAAGATAAAAAACTAGGCTAAAAAACAAGGATTCTACCTGCTCGGCGGACTCAGCTAGCTTCGATCTCTTGTTGAGAGGACCCTGCATTTCACCCAATTGTTCCTCCATCTCCTCCTTCACCCCAACCGTCACAGCAGCCATCGTCGTGAATAGCTGCTTCGATTCAGGCCAGAGTTTGTCGAAATTCGTCAGCTGAACCATCTTAATCCAAACGCAAAAACAGAAAAATTCGTCGATTCCCTATAAAGAATAATACCCAAACCCTAATCCTCCGGAACAAATTGAGAAATGAAGAACAAAAGGGAGATGAACTCCCTCCACCGCGGCCTTTCCCTTCTGTTTCAGTCAAAAGTTTCCCAATTTGTCGAGGTTTATAAAAAGGCTAAGATCTGGTTGTACAATCCTATTTTTATATTAAATAATTTTTTTTTAATCTTTTCAATTTAATGATCTATAAAAATATTAGTTATACTTTTATTTGATAAAGCTATGATGATATTTCAATGTTTTCTAACAAATGGCTAATTAATCTTATAACATCCCATTAATATGATTATGAACAATTATACGTACTTAAATGCGGAAAATAAATTTTTTTCATGACTATAATAAATTAGTTTTAATTCATAAATTTATAAATTTAATCTTATATGATAAAATTATTGCATAATATTAATCTTATAAATGTTAAAGCCATTATATCATTTATCTATTCAATTACTTAGGAAAAGCATAAATAGATTAGGTATGTAATAAGTATGAACTATCTAGAACACTATTTTAAACCAAAAGCATATTTTAAGTCGAATCATTCAATTAATAAATCTTTGAATATACTTGGTTACTGTAGGAAGATTTGTGATGGTAGAAAGATAATTTAACATTTTAGTATTGCCTGGAGATTTAATTGATTCATAAATAATTGAAAAGTAGCAAGAGAAAACTTCAATAATTTTTATGTTGAAAAATTCTAAAAAGAGAAAAAACCACGAGTCCGCGAATAATAGCTCAATCAAAGTAATACAATATGTAATTATAAGTACATAGGTTAGCTCTTCTCCTGAATAAAAAAATATGGAATTACAAAGCTGATAATCACATATGTAGAATAATTGTTTGGCTATAATAGTCATAATTAAGTTATAACAAATGTATTTGATCATGTTGTAGTCGATGATTGTAGTAGCGACAAGTTGCCATATTCGTCGTTGGTGGTGGTTGTAGTAACTACAGTTGGCCATAAAATTCATAGTTGAAAGTTGTAAAAGCTTTAGTTGGCTATAGATGTTGTAGTTTATGGCTGCAATAACGTCAGTTAGCCATAAATGTTGTAGTTAAAAGTTATAGTATCGTCAGTTGACCACAAATGTTATATTTGGTGACTGCAATAACATCAGTTGGTCGTAAATAACATAGTTGAAAGTTGTAATTATGACAGTCGACCACAGAGGTAGCATTCAATGAATATTAATAACATCAGTTGGTTATATAGGTTGTAGTTAGTAGTTTTAATAACATTAGTTGGTCATAGAGGTCGTAGTTAAAAGTTGTAATAACATTAATGGTCATAGAGACCATAGTCACTTACTACAATAGCATCATTTGAGTCATAAATCTCATAGTTGGGAGCTATAGTAGCATGAGTTAGCCACAGAAGCTGTAGTTGGTGACTACAATATCATTAATTTGTCACACATGTCATCTTAAAAACTGTAATAGTATCAGTCAGCCACAAATACGAAATTTGTGACTCTAATTGCATCAAATAGCCACACAGGAAGTATTTAGAAATTGTAATAGCATCAGTCAGCCACATACGTCGTAGTTGGCAATTGCAATAACGTTAGTTGGCCACGAAGAACATATTTGGTGACTGCACCCCTTATCTCAGATAGTGGGGCTACAATTTTCTACCAAACACTGTTTTTGTCTTTATATAATATAAAGAAAACCTTAGGAGTACAAATAAAGTTGTCGTATTCTAAATATGACAATTGTCAGCAGTCGGTGTCTGGAGTTATCGAGAAAATATAATGTTATTTGTTTACACGACATTTGGTATATGTTGTTACATCGTACTCGTGATACTTTGTTATTCCGTATTTGAGATATTTCAGAAGAGAGATTTACTCAAAAAAAAAGAAGCATACTATGATAGAAAAACTAATTACTCCTTCGAAAAAAAAAAGCAAAAACACTTCTATTTCTAATTATACTATCATTTCTCCTAATCATATATTTGCTCCCGAGTTGGCTATAATTCCTGATGTTTCTTCCATAAATTTTGTATTTTTTGGAGAACATTGTGATGTCCGGCATGCTTTACATATTATTTCTACTATTTCCTCTGACCTCTCTTTCTTTTATTTCAAATTTAAGAGGTCAGTCGATGAAGGGAGATAACCTTCAAAAATAATTTATTTTAATGTTGTTCCCAAATATTGCAACTGGAAATGTTTGGGGGCTTAATAGTGAGTTTATGTTGTCGATTGAAGAAAACATTTTTTAAAAGATTATTTTAATCTTTTTTTTTTCCTTCTTGAAACTAAAATTTCTAATTCTTCTATTTCTAATCCCAATTCTTTTAATAATTTCATTTTTTTCCATATTATAATGGGTATATATAATTTAACTATTACTTATAGTAGAAGAAATTAGCTAAAATAAAATCATGCTAATTTGGATTTTTTCTTCTTTAGATACTAATCAGCACAGCATTCATGGGCACCTCTGATCATGTATGTTATTCTTCTATTAATTTCTTTTTGATTATTCTATATGTTGATAACAAGGCTCAAGTTAGAAAATATTTATGAAATTCTATTATTTATTTGGTTGAGAATATTCAAGATCTCCTCATGTTAGCGTTGGAGACCGACGATCCAGCCTCCGCTTGTCCCGCGCACGCGTCCTTCGCCCGCTTCGCGAATTGGCGCGATCCTTCCCGCTCCCGCTCTCCCGATTGGAAAGAGTTGCGATCGAGAACTGCGATTTCGCGATAACCGCTGCTCCCTCCTCCATGATCGTGAAATGACGCTGCCTTCCGTCTCCTTTAAGTTGCGAACAGAGAGCACGGTTCTCTTTTTAAGTTTTGAAGTCACCGTTTTAGTTCTTCTTCGGTTTCTTCGGGATAGAAGAAGGTTTCCTCGGGGCAGAGGAAGAGAAGTGCAAGAGATAGTTCCTTGCAGTGAAGAAAGAAGAAGGAAGAAGAAGAAGATTATTCTCCCTTGGCTTTTTTTTTGTGGCTTGTGATACAAGAGAAATTGAGTTTATTTCTCTTGTACGTGTTTCTTTTTTGGTGTATCTCGGTGTAGAGTTTCTTCGGTGTATCTCGGTGTAGAGAGAGAAGAACAGAGAAAGAAGAAGAGAGAGCAACAAATAGTGAGAGATTCCTCTTGTAAGTCGAGGTGATCGACTGGTGTAAATTCCTCAAGTAGTAAAATCCTCTGCAACTCTGTGGACATAGGCAATTTGCCGAACCACGTAAATCCGTGTGTTCAGCTGTGTTGTTCTTTTCTGGTGTGATTCTTCTTGTTCTATTTTTCACTTCGTTAATCGTTCTTCTGTTTGATTTATATATATACCACATCAATTGATATATTTAGATCTCACAAAAACAACACTTCATATTTCTTGGGGATTTTAATTGTATCCATAGGATTGAAGAGAAAATAGGTGGTGTCTCTCTTATCCTTAGTAGGCTTACTAATTTTAACAATTGGATTCTTGCGACTAGTTTACTTGAACTTCAGAATGTTGGTTATTCTTATAGCTAGTATAATAGCTTGCTCAATAATTCTATTGAAGGCTTATTAGATAGAGTTTTATGCAACTCTATTTGATTTGTTTATTTATATCATTCTTTTTATAAAGCTATGGCCCTCAATTCTTTGGACCAGTCTCTTATTTCTATTTGTTTGAGTATCCAGAATCTCATAATGATTTGTTTTTTGAATGCCCAAATTCTCATGTTTTTCTGAATTGTTGTATGGCTAATGGGAATTTTGTCTATATCCTAATAACTTTTATTAAGTTTTATTTTATTCTGTTAATATCATTTCCAAAACTGTTAAAAGGTTTTTCTCTTGGTTGTTAATGCCACCACTAATTACTTTTGGCATGCAATGAATTATAAGATTTTTCGGAACAAATCTACTTACATCAAGATGCTTATCTAATACATTTATGAGATCATTAAAAAAAAAAAAAAAAGGTGAACATCTAAGAATGATATCCACATTTCATTAGAAATCTTCAGAAGTTATAATTTCTTTATTTCACTCTGCTTCTCAGTTATAAGTTATGTTTATCTTTAGATAACCCAACTTTAGCTTGTTCTTGATTGTTCATACCAACCTTTAATCTTGTTATTAAGACTCAACAGTTCTTCAGATACTATATTAGGGCGGTTTTATCGAGTTTTAATTTTTGAGCTATGATGATATCATCCCATACATTATCTCTACGATTCATTTGTATATATTTTAATTATCTTGATATATACATAATTTTTAAGGATTAATATTTTCTTATGGCCTCAAATAAATTTTTCTATTCATACATGATATCTTTCTCTATTGTATGTTATGTCATGGGCTCTCTTCTTCAATAGTAATTTCCATTTAGATGACTCATTTTTTTATATTTTTTTTCTTAGTAAAATTGAACGTGTCACACGTTTTTAATAATAATAATAATAATAATAATAATAATAATGAAAGAATCTGCAGTTCATCCAGCTGTCAATCAACTGCATGCGCCGCAAATATTTTTCCCACGTGCCATGCGCTTTCGTCAGCATCCGCTGCATTCCACGAACAGCAATGGGGGGCTTGTATTGCACGTGACATAATGATTGTTCACGAATGTGGGGGCCACTACTGACGTGTTGTGAAGACGTTATCTGCATGAGGTGGATTAAAATTTGACGTCAGCGATGACGGGAGAAGCGACCGTTTGGAGCGATTGCGGCGCTGACTGCGAAGCCGTGTAAGGCATGTGGGATTTATATGCCGACAAAAAAAAATAAAAATGAAATAAATTCAACTTCGATATATTATTTGCAACTTTATCCACTTATGCGTCAAATTTATATATTTTTGCAAATTTGCAAAAATACCTAAATTTTTAAACATAAGTCCTAATGTATAAGAAAAGTATGTCTCATCATATTGTGAAATGAGAATATTCAAGATAAAAAGAAACTAATTAAATGAACATTAGTACTAAATGTCTGTCAAGTAGAGAGAGGCTGACGAACTTGGATGACTAATTAACTCAAGAGCGGATCAGACAAAGTTGGATTGGTACTAAAGG